>MNCI01004181.1:1551-48550 GCA_015680685.1 Gnetum montanum | reverse complement strand
TAAATAACATTAATTAAACCTATCCATGCACTGCAAGGTTTATCCACAAAGCTCGTCTTTATTGCCGTACACAACTTGCGTTCAGGTACAAAGCTGCTCGAATAAAGAACCGTTCACTTGGGGGACTCCTACTGCGGGCACATGGAAAATATTCTATCTCTAGGGTGATCAATCCGCCAGAGCTTCGCTACTTTACGCCTATGATTACAAATGAGGGAAGTGCCGCCTTTTGTTTATAGATTTGGCGGCGGACCGCGATATCGCATACGCGATATCGCAGAGAACGACACGATATCGCGTACGCGATATCACGGTTTGTGCAAAATGCGTCTCATCAATTACTATTATTGATAATATTTAGAAACAAATCAACCGAATTTATAGTTATAATATTTCATTAAGGGTACTTTAATAAAAGTCATTGCAAAAAAATTTAGTATTCAACTTCAATACTATTTGTATTTGCAATTTACATGGTAGCATTGTAAGTTTCAAATATATTTTATTCTAAATTTTTCTTCTATAGTAAATGGTGTTATGCCATTCATGCACCCTAAGCCAAAGTGACACAGATATTTGGGGCTAACCAATTCCATTCCTTGCCATGTCATCTCCATCACTTCCATGCATACTATCAGTCGAGAAACATCATGCCTTAACCAATTTTTAACATCCTATCATCCATAATCCTCACACATATTCCTATAGCGCACTATCTATTTATTTTTGTTGTCATCCTCAAGTGCTGTTCCCACTTGAAATTTTTATTCTCATTCCTTTCGGTGAGTTGCAGGGGAAGAAATAGAAGAACGCTTGGACATGCCTTCTTTCTTTCATCTGGTATTAAAGCTCTTCTTAGAATTCAAAGATTTTTTACATCCCTTTTATCTTTCACTTGCCATTAATGCTCTACTTAGGATTCAAAGATTTTTCTTTATCTTGTTGCTACAGCTCCAACGAGATTAATAGATAACTTGTGAAGGATTCCATTTTCATTCGAAGTTGTTTCTGTGAATTAGTTCATATCCAGAAAATTTGTCTGAACTTATATTTCCACTCTTAGCGTTTATTCCTGCTCTTTTGAGATGTGTTGTACGGGAAGAAACAAAAGCAGAGCGCTCGGGCATCCCCTCTCTCTTTCATCTGCCATTAAGTCTGTATAGGGTTCAAAGATTTTTCTTCATCTTGACTCCATTTTCATTCCAAGCTGTTTCTGTAAATCAGTTCACAACCGGAAAATGTATTTGTGCCATTGTTTTTTTTTTGTGCTTTGCAGGCCGGAAGGAAATACTAATAGTAAGGGAAAAGAACATAATGGGTTTGGGCATCATTTACAAGAGACTACAAAATAGTTGGGCATCTGCAATTCCAAGATGGTGCACACTCTAAGGTGAGATTCTTTTGGCTTTTGGAGCCTTGTATTTGGAAACAAAGAAATTTAAGATTATGTATTTTGGTAATGTGCATGCTTATTCGGTCTCAAAGTTAAGGTCTCCTGCTTGAGGAAGAGGATGACATTTCTATTTTAGATGTAATGCAAAATGCAGAATCTGCCGTGAAGTCTGATTCAGGGCATCATGTTGAATAGTTTGGAAAAATGCCTTTGATTATTTTTTTGGATTACCATTGTTAGAGATATATAGAAAAAATCTGTAGTTAGACAACTTGAGTTGACTTCACTTTTTACCGTTAGTCTAGTTTTAGAGTTTTTTCTTTTCTTTTTTAAAGGTTGAGATATCTAAAACTTGTTGTAAAAGAAAGAGTGAAGATATATGAGATTGAAGCCATGTTTGAGTTAACTATATGTTGATTTCATAACCCTAGATTTGTTGTGGGCAAGTGAGAGTGTGTGGTCTCTTGTGTAAGGGTTGTTGTGATGGAAACATTGTGAAGAAAGCAACTTATTTGTAAACTTTGTAAACATCTATGTAGTTTAAAGATGTTATAAAAAAGTTGTTAAGTTGCTTTCCAATTTATCTCCTTGTTTCCCTCACACCCCATTCTACAAGTTGTTCTAGGTATAACCATTATGTTGTGAATATTTTGGATGTAACCTTTTTGCACAATGTAATTTTTGTTAATAACCATTGCATTCTTAACCACTCATGTTACATTCATTTTCTTGGAGCCTCTCCAAATCTACAAATCTAGACCTCCACACCTTATTCTTGCAAATATAAATTGACAATGCTCTAGTTCATAGATTTTTCTTTATCTTGTTTATGACATCCCATTCTTGTATGTCATGGCAAACGTCAAATATATCTTATATTAGACATTAGGTGTAAGAAGATAACATATCAAACGTCAAATATGTGTAACATTCAACATTAAGCATAAAGAAAATAATAAGGAAAATGTAGAAGGAAAGAGAAAAAGAATGCTTCCTTGATAAGGAATAGTATATCTGGATCATGTTGTGGGTGTTCCTTGGGGTTTTCTTCCTTCAGCATCTATCCCTTATAGGCTATGCATCACTACCACCATGATTAGATTTATCATCGGTCAAAAGGGATGGCTAGTCCTCTTCCTGTCCCCCTTCACCTAGCACCCGTTACTCGCCTTTACTAGCTATGCAACTCCATGTTGATACGACCTCTAATTCCTAGGTATAAATACGTTAAGTCAAACCCCCAAAGGTCACCTTGAGAGACATGTCCATTTTTACAACACACCCTTTTAGGTCTTGTTACAATAATGATAATACTTGTTATGAAGAGGCACCATCTTTGTTATTGATGAGTTGAGATATTGGGACCGCGATATCGGGTCCATGACATCGGAGCCTACCAAGCAATATCGAACACTCGATATCGGAACCTGTCGCATTGCCTATAAATGAGAGACTGGGGTGCTTGGTTTGGTAGTTAGTTTCTTAGTCCCTTACCTGAACTCTTGGAAATTTTCCTTTCCAAAGTTTGAATTATTTCTAAGTGCCCGCAGTAGGAGTCATAAAGTGAACGGATCTTTATTTGAGCATTGTGTACCTGAGCACACTTTGTGTCTAGAAATAAAGAAGAACTTTGTGATAAACCTTGCAACATCCAGAATAGCATATTTATTGCATTTAATGTTAATTACAGTTAGTTCACACTTTCATTAGTTAATTGATGTTGTTTTTATAGAATTATTAATCTTCAACAAGTAAGCACACTCAGTACGACTACTTCGAGCATACATGGAACACTTGGTAATCCAATAATGACTAGCGTTTGGTAATCCCAATAATGTTACACTAGTTTAGGATGTGTTCAGCAAGTGGGAGCAGATGCTAGTGTTAGGACTAGCTAGAGCATAGTTGATTAGTTAAATTAAATTAGTTACTCACTTATTTCATCTCTCCACTTTAAGCACTAGGAACATAAAACATAACAAACCATAAAAATCACATACCTCAGGTTTACTTAACCATACAATCGTGTCGTACAAGTAAGCTTGGGAAGACAACGATAGCATAACCAATCCTTGTTCTATGAAGGTGCATAAGCACTTAGTTCTTGAAGCTCGACCGGATCGCACGTGAATGCTTGTATTCATATGGTTGGACATAGGGGTACCTCGTCACTCATCATTGGCACCGTTGTCGGGGACTTTGTTGTTTGTGCATTGATTAGAACTTAGAAAATATTTCCATTATTAGAACAAATCCTTAGGATTAGTTATTTTACAATCATCAAAAAGAGAGTATTGCACACTGAATAATCAATCATGTTTCCTTCTTCTTATGAGAGTGCTTCATCGCCTAGGTTTGACACCATGAACAATCGGAGGCGGAGTGTATAGGATAATCCGCCAGTACCCCAACAGTTTCACTTGGTATACATTCATCCTAATGGGTATATACCAGACTTTACCTTTATCCTCCACCAGGATGAACAACTACGTTGGTGGGATTTAGAAGGTAACATAGTGTTACCCCCTAGTCGCTCAATCCCAAGCATGCTTCTTTGTGCTCTCACACTAATTGGTATCCAGCACTTACAATCGAAGTACGTTGTGCATAAACAAGATTCGAGAGATTATCAACCCATGGAGGCACAATGTCAAAGGAACCTATAACAGGAGAGACATTACAAATCTATGAAGGGAAAGTGATCTCAGGATGTCTCGTATGTCATAAGTGAAAACGAGGGTGGCGAACCTGCCTTGGGAAGTTTTCCACATAACGATGTTCCTCTCTTTAACTTCGGTCAATGAGTTGTGTATCAGAATCTTCACTCAACTATTCATAACCTAGGTTCTAATACCAATGGACACAAAGGATCTGAAAAAGAAACATGAACACATGACAACGATAGACATTCCAGTCGTAACTGTGACTGAGGCCATGACCACCAAAGAGAAAGTGACAGACACCATCACAATGTTAGTCCTTCTTTCTCTTCACCTTCATCATCTCCTTCCCCCTCTCCTTTGGGATTTGAACGTAGTCGCAAAGGGAAAGGCCATGAGAACAATGGTAAGCAAAACAGAGATCATAGACAAAACAGTCGAGAAAGGGGATGAGGACATTCCAGAGAAACACATCGTGAAAGAAGGGAGAGTAGGGAACAGCATAGGCATCATAGATGTCATAGACAGTATGATCATGATGAACCCCTACTCGCCACCCGAAGTATGTTAAACATAACAAAGGCCATTAGGATTCTAACAAGGAACCAAAAGGACAGTAGGATCAAAAGACTAGACACGAACAACATCCCACAGTTTGAAGGGGGATACAATGTTGATCCTTAAAACCATCTACAAGTGTTTCACGATGCATGTGCCTTGCAAAATATAGAAAATAAGTGGCAAAAACTAAAGTTGTTTCCATGGACATTAATTAAGGAAGCAGAAAGTTGGTATCGGTCCTTAGAATTGGAATCCATTCATCGATAGAGTACCATGTTGGAGCTATTTAACGATAAGTGTCAAACGTACCCCTGAGTGTCCAACCTACGTAAGCAAATCCAAGGATAGAAACAAGGAAGACACAAACCCTTGGATGTTGCCATGGATCAATATTATGCATTATTACATCATTGCCTTGGCCATGGTTACTCGCAAAGGAAACAACTACGCCATCTTGTAGACGGGCTTAGGTACGAGATGCGAAGAACCCTTGGAACTTATGCCCAAGGAAGGTTATTTGAGCTCAGATCCCATCAAATACAAAGATTATTGAAGTAAGTTGTCAAAGAGAAAGTTGAGTTAAGGAAAAGAGAAAGTACGGAGGAACACAACAGAGATCCTTCCCTCCGAAGAAGGAAGTTAGATTTTGTAAAGATGAAGAAAAGTCGCTACTTGAAGAGATAGTGAATACGAAGACTTTGCCCATTCAAAAATTTGCATCAAATATATCGGCAAAGGTAGATCAAATGTGGAATTCCCTAAATGATAAATTTCAAATCGTTCTAAAAATAGTAGAGGAGTCTAGAGAGCAGGGTAGTGACCGAGAGAAAAGGAAAAAGAAAGAAGCTGAATATGCACATAACATGGGTAAGGGCAAAGTTGCCATCATTGAGGAGGTTTTGGATTCAGACACAGACAATGATGGCAGGTGTGAGATATGCCAATATGACCATCCTAAAGGATGTTGCCTAGTAGTATCACATTTGCAAGAGTCTGGGGTGTATGCACTAAACCCATGATTAAACAGATGGCAAACACCTCGAAGGTTACGTTATCCTTAGGGTAATTCAAGGCAGTTCCACCAATCCTTAACATATTATCTAACTGGAACTCCACCACAACCAAATGAACAATATCAACAATGGCAACATCCATAATCATGGGGAATACCATTACCATGTCAAAAATACCCTTACCATCAACCTGACCCATACGGGTATTACGTTCAGCAACCAATCTCTCCATGTGACTCCATTAGTCACGTCACTCCCCAACCTCACTACCAGATCCATGAATACTATAGAACTCCTTCTCCTAGGTGTGATGTTCCATAAATGAACTATCCTTCTTATCTGACTGCACCCCATCCACCCTTAGCTCCATCACCACCTGCTCCAACTATGCAAGGTGAGCTTCCTGCCCAACCACAGCAACATAACACTACAAGGGTTATCAATCCTCAACCTACTGTTGGTTTAGACAACCTATCAAAGAAAAGACCTTTCTTTAGAACCAACAATCCAACCAAGCTCTTACAACCACAAGCGGCTAATTGTTCAAATGCCTCACCATCATTTTTCGAACCTTCAGAGCTTCCTTCGAACCAAAGACCGCACCCAACACATACTGTCATGCTAACCCATGCCATTACCAATTGGATTAAAGCTTGCCATCTTCCTAGGAAATTCTTTGATCTTGGAAGTCCTCTTATATACTTGCAAATCATGGGAATAAGCCTTACAAAGCTCTTTTGGATTCAAGTTCTAGTGTTAACTTAATCTCTCAAGAAATGTACAAAGCCTAAAACTTGCCTCCACTAAAAAAGAGTAACATTCATTTAGAGTTGGTTGACTAGTCTATCATTGTCCCATTAGGACTAGTGGACATTGTCACCACTATTTCTGGGTGATCATATCCAACTGATTTCCTAGTGATTCAAGTCAACAACTGTAAGGGGGACTTCCCAATCATAATGGGAAGAGCATGGCTAAGCATGATTGATGCACGCCTAGGAATACATGATCTTTCCCTACAAATCTCAAAAGAAAATATGTTTGGAAAGATTGAGAAGAAGAAAGTTCCATGCATCACATACAATGACACAAGGTGCAATTGCATGCAGAAGTCCTGGTTTGTACAATGCTTGACACTTCCTACATGCAACTAGTGTGCACAAGTAACAGATATACAAAGATGTCTGTATGTAGTAGCTATAAGATAGGAAGGCACCTAGTGGTTGACAATTAACCAAGAGAGTAATTCAACTATATGCATGGAACTAACTAAGAGCTTGACTTGCACCTACATCGATAGCATAGATACATTAGAGTAAGTCCATCGCCAACTTCCAAGTCTTGACATCAAACATATCAACTGGGGGAAGTTGAAATCCCTGATGAGTTTAAGTAAGAGCCCCTCAAATTAAAATCGTTGCACATCGGTATGGAATATACATTTCTCAAGAATGGAAAACTGGTAATTATCAATGCTAAGCTTGCTCCTCAATAAAAAGAAAAACTATTGAAAATGGTCAAAAAATGGTCAAAAGCCTTTGCTTGGTCATATCTTGAATTAACTGAAATAGATCGTAGGATATGTCAACATAGAATTTACATTGACCCCTCCATGAAGCCTTGACGACAACTGCAAAGATGACTAAACCCAAAGCTTAAGCAAGTGGTTAAAGAAGAAATTGAACAACTTTTAAAAGCCAAGTTCATCTACCCCATTGCTGATAGTGAATGGGTTAGCCCATTAGTCATTATGCCTAAAAAGGAAGGTAAATGGAGGGTGTGTATAGACTTTAAGCTACTGAACATGGCAACATTTAAGGACCATTTTTCATTGTCATTCATCGACCAAGTCTTAAATAACATTATAGGGCATTGCTACTATAGTTTTCTAGATGGTTACAGTGGATATAATCAAATTCAAATAACACCAAAAGACCAAGCCAAGACTACATTCACAAGTCCTTGGGGGACATTTGCATATAAGCAAATGTCGTTTAGCTTGTGCAATGCCCCAACAACATTTCAACAATTGGTTCTAAGTATATTTTAGTAGCAAATAGGGAATGGTGTGGAGATCTTTATGGACGATTTCTCCACCTACGGAGCAGACTTCGAACAAGCATTGGACCAATTAGAGCAAGTACTGAAACGATGTGTAGAAACCAACTTAAGGCTCAATTGGCAAAAAAGCCATTTAATGGTCCAAGAAGGCGTTATGTTAGGGCATAAGATATCACAAACAGGGATAGAGGTAGATCTCGAAAAGATTAAAATCATCCAAGGAATCACTCGTCAACCTGAAACTGTAAAAGATATCCGATCATTCCTTGGACATACTGGCTATTATAGACGCTTCATCAAGAACTTTTCGAAGATTGCAAAACCATTGGTAGAATTAACGAAGAAGGACATACCCTTTGAATGGACCAGGGAATGTGAGCTAGCTTTCCAAACCTTGAAACAGAAGCTCATAGAAATACCCATTCTACAAGCTCCTGACTAGTCTAGACTATTCCACATAATGATTGATGCGTCCAACTTTGCTTTAGGAGTTGTACTTACATAGTTAGATGACAAAAAATGACCCTATTACATTCATTGTGCAAATCAGAGTATTGCTAGTGCACAACTTAATTACACCACAACAGAAAAAGAATTAATGTTTGTGGTGTTTGCACTAGAAAAATTTAGGCACTATGTATTAGGCTATAAGATATTTGTACACACGGATCATAGTGCAATTTGGTTCCTGATGAATAAATCGACAGTGAGCCCTTGCATCATATGGTGGCTCGTGATCTTACAAGAGTTCAACTTTACAATGATTGATCGTAAAGGAACTGAGAATGTTGTTGCTAATCATTTATCTTAGTTACAATGGGACAACATAGAGGACGAATATCCAATCTTTGACTACTTCCCTGATGAACTCCTCTTTGTAGGTGTAGTAAACAATTAATTAACCATAGAGACAAATTGGTATAGTAGCATTCTTACCTATCTTCTCACACAAGAAACACCACAAGGGTTGGGCATTAAAAAGAAACAATAGTTTCTTTACCAAGCCAAATATTTCATGGAAATCAATGAACAACTTTATAAGGTATGTTCCGATGGTGTGTTCTCAATGCAGATCAATTGCTAGTTTTCCAAGATGCTCATGAGGGCCCTTGTGGGGGTCATTATGCTAGGAGACAAACAACCATTAAAATCTTGCTTGTNGGGGGTCATTACACTAGGAGACAAACAACCATTAAAATCTTGCTTGTAAGTTATTATTGGCCTACATTGTTTTGGGATGCTCATCATTTCATCCAATCTTGTAAGCACTGCCAACATGATGGGGGAATGACTACTAGAATGGAGGGTCCACAACAATGGATTCAACCCTTAGAACCCTTCGACATATGGGGAATTAATTTTATGGATCCTATTACACTAATGTCCAATGGAAAAGCATCATTGTTGTTGTTGACTATTTTACAAAATATAGAGAAGCGGTTGCTGTCACTGACTGCACATCATCTACCGCTGCATGATTTGTTCAATAACAAATCATAAATAGGTTTGGCATGCCTCGTGCACTTACTTTTGATAATGGTACACATTTTATAGGTGTGACTTTTCGAAAGTTGATGCAATGCTCAGGAGTCGAGCATAAGCTAACTATACCATATCATCCTCAAGCAAATAGCCAAGCTGAAGTCACCAATAGGGAGATCACATAAATATTGACATGAACCATTAGCAAATATAGGCGAGACTAGAGCACCAAATTGAATGATGCCCTTTGGGCATACTGCTCCACATGGAAACTCCCTATAGGCTACTCTCCCTATGAGTTAGTGTATAGTAAACTTCCACACTTCCTATCCAGGTTGAGCTCCATACACTATATATAGCATGTGACCTCAACCTTGACCTCAATCTAGCACAAAAAGAACGATTCATGAACCTTAACTTGCTAGATGAAAACTGATTAGCTACCCTATCATCCAATGAATTGCATAAGGCCTTCAACAAGCAACGTCATGACCTAAGGATTAGGAAAGTCAAATACCAACTAGGAGATAAGGTTCTGTATTGGAAACCCACACATGTGCCACAATGAACTAAATTTCAAACACTATGGGAAGGATCTTATATCATTCATGAAACTTTCCCTTCAAGGGCCATGATGATCTATAAACCTGAAAGCCCTGATAGGAAATTATTAGTCAACATCTAGCAAACCAAACCTTTCCATGAGCCTAAAACAGCCAATTCTAACACTGCCTCTATTAATGGACAACCTTGCTCATTATTTTAGATCTCCTCCTTCCAACTCAATCGTGGGAGAGATGGCCACTAATGCTAACATTATCTAAAGCCCTCAGTTCCTTTGTCTTTTTTTTTTACACAATTTTGTTTTACACATTTTTCATATTTTCTTGTTTTTGTTTTACACCATTGTTAACATTTTTACCATTCTTTTCTCTATTACATTTTGTTTGATCTACTCTCACTCATCATATAATAAGTGCTCATGATGGTGGATTGTATTATAATAGTATGGATAGCTAATGTTTGGCTTTTACCTTTGACTTTCAATGTTGATGCTAAGATATGGGTTCTTTTGGTAAGACAGGCAATGAGTCCACATCATCCATCTATCCATACAACTCTATGGTCTCCCTTTGTTTTGGAAATGTACTATCCCTTTTTCTAAGTAAACTTATTAATAAATTGGTGGCTTGGTATTCTTTAAACCAAGGAAAGATTTAAATGGATTGAAAAGGGTGTGACTTCAAGGGGTTCGACGCATTTGTGCTGGTTGTTCTCTTGGGGTACTTGGATGTTTTTCATAAGTTTTCCACCATTCCGCTATTGACCAATATCGGGAAGTTAACTAAATCAAATAAGTCTTTGCATGGTGTGGTTTTCACGCAAAAAAAAAAAAACACCAGTGACAATTCAAAGCATACCCCTTAGACATAATAAAGAAACATGGGCTACAAGCATTGGTTAAGACACTGGAAAGACATGTTACCCATGCCTAAAGGTTCCCTCTAACTAAGGTCCTTTCTTGCTTCCTACTCCTCTGTTCTTTCTCTTGTTAAAATGGTGGTGGCTCTATGGATGCATTCTTGTTGCTTTAGGAGGAGGGGTTGGTTAAGTGTATTGATGCAAGGTCACTGGATGTGGTTAGTCTTAATCTGGATTTGGAATGAATTCTATTAAGTCACCTTAATCACATACTACACAAGGGACTTTACACAACCTTGATTTTGGGATTCCATTCCATTCTATTCTCTCTTTCTGTATTGCTTTCCACATTCCTCCTCATTGCCAGTTTTACCATTAGTTTATATCTTGGTTGAAGCATTGTTATTCTTTGGTAAACTCTTGTGGGTAAGTTCCTAACCATTCTTTCCATATGTCATTCCTAGAGCCTATGGACTCTTTGGTTTGTAGGTTTGTCAAGGCATAAAGGGCATGAGCCCGCTTTGGGGAGGACCTACTGGCATTCCTTTTTGGTGCAATTGTTAAGCTTTCTCCCTCAAACATTTCCTATAATCAACTATTTCTCGTTTCACCCCATCAATGACATCCATTTTTGTTTTGTCTTAATGGCTTCACCGTTGTTAGTTCTCTCATCTTTCTTGTTCTTTTGATTTCCATCTTATCACTACCAAAGGTTCACTCTTAGTTGTGGGGGTCTCCGTTGCAAATTTTTTTTCATTTCATTACTTATCTGACCCCTACACCTTAGGTAGTTATTAGTTACAAACCCCTAACCCAATATCTGCCATACCCACAACCTAGCCAATGTGCTTCATATTGAGGAAACGTATCAATTGCATTATATCTTATCTATCCTTACTAATTCATGACTGTGTTATGTGTGTAGATGGCGATCACATGAACAATGGAATGGGATAGGAGGGAGCACTTAAGATGGATTGGAGCTGAAGCATTTACATAAGGAACGAGCTTGATCATGTGGCCATGAATGAAGACCGATGTGCACAAGTTTGACAATGGCAGCAACACACCTCATTTTCTTTTTTTTCTCTCTCTCTCTCTCTTTTTAAGCTATCAAATGAGGGTCTGGATGTCATCTATGTACAATGTTCACCATAATGGTTATAAACACCAATGTTGTAATGTGTTTGTCGATCCATTCACCGAGCACTTTGAGTTTGTCATTTCATGTCACCGTCAGTTGTCGCTCAGTCAATAATTTCATACCTTTCCAATATTTTGTAAAGAACTCAATGACGAGTTTATATTCAATTGTGGGGGTATGATGAGTCGCGATATCAGGACCACGATATTGGATCTACAATATTGGGTCCACAATATCGGAGCCTGCCAAGTGATATCAGACACCCGATATTAGAACCTGTCTCATTGCCTATAAATAAGAGACTAGGGCACTTGGTTTGGTAGTTAGTTTCTTAGTCTCTTACTTGAACTCTTGTAGTTTTTCCTTTCTAGAATTAGAATTATTTCTGAGTGCTCACAGTAGGAGTCATAAAGTACGGATCTTTATTTGAGCATTGTGTACCTAAGCATACCTTGTGTCTGGAAATAAAGGCGAACTTTGTGATAAACCTTGCAACATCCAAAATAGTGTATTTATTACATTTAATGTTAATTACAGTTAGTTCGTGCTTTCATTAGTTAATTGATGTTGTTTTTATAGAATTATTAATCTTCAACAAGTAAGCACACTCAGTACGACCACTTTGAGCATATGTGGAACACTTGGTAACCCAGTAACGACTAGCGTTTGGTAATCCCAGTAGTGTTACACTAGTTTAGGATGTGTCTGGCAAGTGGGAGCGGATGCTGGTGTTAGGACTAGCTAGAGCATAGTTGATTAGTTAAATTAAATTAGTTACTCACTTATTTCATCTCTCCACTTTAAGCACCAGGAACATAAAACATAAAAAACCATAAAAATCACATACCTCAGGTTTACTTAACCATACAATCGTGCCATACAAGTAAGCTTGGGAAGACAAGGATCACATAACCCATCCTTGTTCTATGAAGGCCCATAAGCACTTAGTCCTTGGAGTTCAACCAGATCGCGCGTGAACACTCGTATTCGTATGGTTGGGCATAGGGGTATCTCACCACTCATCAGTTATGCAGCAACAACATTTGGGAACAGGGACATTACACTATTGTTATAGTTGGAATGGGCTACATTGGCAACTTACGACAAAGAACTTCATTTTCATTTCAAGCTTATGAGTGTTGAAACCTCTTTGGCAAGTGTGTTGATCAAATGGTGACATACAAACATTACATTAGCATTTGTAATTGTAATTTGCATTGCATGTACCTATAATTAAATTTTTTCAAGTTTCAATGGGCCTGTTGATTTGACATACCATTAAGTTTTGCTTAAGTTATACAAAAGTTTTAAGTTGTCTATATGTCCTAAGGGTACATTTAGTCATCTAACTCTAGTTCCAACACCTCTCCTCTTTGTCTTCCAATAACTAATTGAGATACCTTTCATTAGCAGCTCCTATTTATAAATTTTCATGGGGCTCTAATATATTAATAGTACCATTGATTTTTTGGCCTCTAACATCATGATGTCTTTAAGATGTCATGAGCTACCTTGTCAAAGTAGGCAAAGAATTTGATAATAAATTTTATGTATTTTAATCATAAATACATTCAAATAGTTTTTGTCTTGTGCTTTTGGGCTCTTTTATATGCAGTCCACTCATACAAATATTTCTAATATTATTTTTATAGAATACAATTTTTAAATTTTTAATCTTTATTTTTTAAAAAATTTAAATGCAGTACATGACTTTTTTTCCCTCCATGGTACATGTTTTTATAAAGTATATATGATCATTAAATACTTTAATTTGCACCTTTTGACACCATAATGATTTGAATACAAACATTGGAAGGCTTGGAGTGGCTTTTGTTTTAGATAAGCTAGAAGAATAACATCTTATATAGTTTGGGGATGCACAAAAAAGATCAGATGATGAACCTATTCAAAAAAGTTGCTACATCCCTATTCTAGGAAAAATAAAAGGAAGACCAAAAAAGATATGGGAGAAAATAATTGGAAGAAATTGCAAATAAATAAGAATATAGCTCTCCATAGAAGTGAATATAGCAAAAGAGAATTCATGTAGTTGCCCACATTTTGTTGTGACAAGGCTAGGATGATGATGACAATGATGATGATTTGATAATGTTTCAATGTATACTACTTCTACTAGTTTTTGATATAAATCACAAGGCCTTAATTGAAGAATTTGCTACATAAGGCACCTTTACATGTTAACCTGAGCTTTATGCACTTTTTGGCTTGTTTCCTTCGCGTTTAAATTTTCTGCGCGTCAACACTTCCGGCCTGATTTTTATTGCCATGTCCAACTTCGCTTAACGCCTGGTAGGCTAGAAAATTCATCATGTGAAAGGAAGGGGAATTTCGATGCGAAGGAATACAAAGACTTTGAAATATAGATCGAAAAAATCGGATCGCATTGAAAAATCGGTGGCCATTTTCATAAATCGGATGGGATCGGAAAAATCTGAAGAAATCAGGGTAAGAATCAAATTTTATTATTAGTATTAGTAAAATAGATTGCAATTTCTAATTTTTTTTCATTCAAAATCAAATATAGAAATTTTAGTTTCCCATAGCATGCGAATGAGTAATAAACAATATAGTAAACTTAAAAAATCAATAACATAATTAGATTAAATTTGATGGATACATTGCAGATTTTTCGAACTATGCTTTGAAAGATGGTTAACAAACCCAAATTCCATTACATTCGGAAACAGAAAGATGTTGTACAATACAATATCCTTGCAGTAAAATTATTAGAGGGTAAGTGCCCATATCACCATTCACACAGGTCATGCACTTGAAAGCAATTTTAAGGATAATGTTAGAGCATATGATCAGCATCCATACGCTCCAACATATGACGAGCCTCCTCCTGTGTTGCTGGAAGTACTTTTGGAATGCTTAAGCCATCTCCCAAATTTTCAGGGTCTATAATGGTAAATGTGAAGTAGAATCTATTGGAAACCTGCCCATGAAAACACTATCAACGTCAAATATGTAAGAAATGACCGAGGAATAAAATAGCCTATTACCGTCTTTAACCAGAAATCTGATCAAATTAAAATGAAATATATCTAATGTATTTTTGTAGGCTGTGGATCCCAAGGATAATAATAAAAATGTGTTTTTCTCATCATTTCCATTTTAGTAATACAAGCTACCAACCTCTGTACGTTTTGATTTGGCCTTAGTAACGTGGGAAACGACCTCAATGTTGATGAGGGGTCTTTCTGGATTATCCAGTTGTGTGTAAAGAACACAGGAATTGAATCTAACAAAGTCCCCGACATCAACCTGCATTGAAACACAAACACCAACGCAAGATGAGAGGGCATCCTGATAGCCATGCATATTCTGAATCAAGCTTATCTAACAGTGTGAAAATTCAAAATAAGGGACAAACTCAACCACCTAGTGCACATGATTAAACAGTTTATTAGATTAAATAACTTACTGCTTTGAAAAAATCAATATGATTGACTGCAACAAAGCATGGGGACTGTCCAGTAAATATATAACAAGCAGAAACTGCTGCTTCATAAGCACAATGCATCAAATATCCTCCAAACACATGACCGTGAATGTTTCTATGCCCTGGTTGGCAAATAACACCTCTCTCAATCCTTGTGTCCTTCAACAGTATCTTGTCTCTCTTACGCAACACATGGCTGTCACTTATCAGCTCACTGCTTTCTCTCAGTAGGGTTCTCACTCTCTCTTCACAATCCCCATTCACATGCCCTTGAATCATTGCCTTTTTCCTTTCCCTTTCCTTCCTTCTTCTTGCATCTCTTGCTTCAGCCTCAGACTGCAGTCTCTTCTCTTTCTCAGTTTCCGGTACCAGCCTATTTACAGTAGCTGATTTTCCGGTTTTAGGGTCTATTGCAACAAATAAGAAGTTGGCAATCAACAAGGCAGACTCTTCTGTTTCAGTAACATCTGCAGCACATGTCCCAAGCATACAAAATACTGTCAATTAAGCTCAGATATCAAGCATGAAATTAAGGTTATAGACCAGTGAAATGAGGAAATAAAAGTAAGCAGACGGGTGAAATTTTGTCATGATTGATGAGATCAGTGAGGATATATATATATATATGTATATATACCTGCATAAGGTCGTGAGACCTCAATCTGAACTTCAAGGGATGAACGACCAACCCAAATTACAGACCCGGTAATTATGATATCGGAGTCCAGTGAAACAGGTTTCTTCATCACCATTCTTTCAACCGATGCTGTTACCACAAATGATGGCCTTGTTGTCATGTCATCATCCTCGCAGTGCTGTGTGCCCATGAACAAACAAACCCATTAGATTCAGTCCTAAGGTTGGAAATTGTTTTGTTTCCATAATCCATAGTAACATTGGAAATTCTAACATGTAGACTAAATGCCAAGAAAATTAGAAATCATTGAAGAAAATTAGAAATCATTGAACTAACAGCATAGAAATGAGAAGTAAGCTAAAATAATTACCAGTCCAGCAGTGACAGCAGCGAAGATGTCGAGGTCCTCGAGGAGCTTATCGATTCTGAAGCAGTTGCAGGGATCTTGGTAAAGCTCGCACAGAAGTGGGTCGCTTCCAAATTTATAAAGAATGGAGATGCGGCTGTGGGAGGGCGATCTGGACAGAATTTGGCTCTGCGGGGGACCCTGCGTTCGCAGCCTCTTCTCGAAGAGTTGAGAATATTGCTGATACAGAGCCTGCGTAACAGGCGAGTAATATACCCCCGGATGCACATGCAGAGGATTCTTGGGCACATATTTCTTGTCTGCTGCATCATTCTTCTTCTGCTTTGCTGCAAATGTATCCAAATCCGCCACATTTGCAACAATCACTGTGGTTGTGCCATGGCGGGCCACATTCTTCTCCTGCTGCTGCTGCTGGAACTGCACCATTTTCTCAAATTCTGCTGCTCAGCAATGATCCAGAAATCTTGTTTGCTCAATGCGATGAATTTCGGTGATGGAAGGATACTTGGCCAGTGTTGTGGGTTTTATAGCTGAAACATGAGTAATGGTGAATGTCTCTGATTATTTTAGGTGAGATTTCGGTCAACTTGTTCAACTTCCAGCCGCCCACGCGATCCAGTGACTCCAATTTTAAAGTAAGTTTCGGGCTGCGTGCGAGGTTGGTGAAGTGCATTTTCCTCGTTCCCGTCGCTCGATCGTTTAAATTGTTACACTTTTCTTGCAGCCGTGTTAGAGGACGGTTATAAACTAATTGACCACGCAATGCACGTTTTGCAATGCACGTTTTTGCAATGGGTTAATAAAATTAGATTCCTCAAAGTTGAGGAATTCTTGATAATCCTTGAACATTGGTTCGTCTCCTTCATCTTCAAGCAAGTTCTGTAGTTCTACCAGTTCTTCTTTTGTGAATGCTGAAAATTGAGATTCAAAGTCTTCAAAAGGCTCCAATGGTTGAGTTATGCCAGGGTGAGCAATTTTGAGACTAGCTTCTATGCCAGGGTGAGCAATTTTGAGACTAGCTTCTACTTCTTCTTCATCTACTGAGGCTGCAAAGTCTTTAGATTCATCTTCATTAACAAAATCTCATTTATGGATCTTTTCATTTTCTTCCAAAGCTTGATTTAACTAAGCTGGTGACTCAATCAATTCCCAATCTTCTTCATAAATTTCAAAAAAACACTTAATCTTTTTGGGAGATTTAGCAAGGCATTCATATGCATAATGATCTTTTTCTTTGCAATGGTAACAATTGACATGTTTATTCCAAACCGAATTTCTTTTTTTCTTGATATACTAGTAAGGCTTGAATATTTGAGGTCATGCTGAAAACACCCTTGTTCCTTGTCTTCTCCTTCTTCTCCCATCACTAATCCATCAATGAGGCAGTAGCTATTTCTAACCTCTTCAAGATTTTTGCAATTTCCTACCAAATGTACCTACACCATCAATATTTGCACAAACTTTAACTAATGACAACAACTTTGTTAAGCTTTATGTTGTAGCACATCTTTTGTAATTCTTGTCTAGCTAAGTGAATCACATCGACTAAATACATTGTTGCTAGATTTAAATTGTTTTGCAAAGCATTATGCATAACTATTTGGCTAACCTTATTAGGTAAAGATTTCATAGAGGAAAAACTAATCATTTGATCCCGATGCAAAGCTAACCAATAAACTTCATTAGCATACTCAACACTATATTGTTCAAAATATTTCAAATTGTGCAACTTTTGTTGATTTAATAATAACTTATCTTGCAATCTGAGATTTTGTGATCATTCAACTGTAAATTCAATGGTCAAGGTAGCAAACAAACATTGATAGCCACTCTAAATTACTTGCTCTTGAGCTTCAAGCATTGCACTTTTCCACCAATGTTTGATTTTCCCTACTATTCATGACATCCCTACAATGATTACAGTTCACTCATCTAGATTCATCAAGACTTGAGTTGCTCTTAGCTGATCTGTCCAAATTTTTAAAGTATGTGAAACTTCTTTTGAAGCTAAAAAATCAATATTAATCATTGGAATTGCTATTGGAGAGAGATTCATGAACGCTAAATGTTGCAGATGTTGCCTAGGTGGAATGAGGTAGGACATCATCATTTGTCCTTGACACTTCGAACCTTCTTCATCTTCATCTATCAATTTCTTTTGCTCTTTTCCTATTTTTAACTTGGCCACTTTTTGTTCTAAGGCTTCTATTTCTAAAGAGGCAACAAATTCACCTACATTTGGCTCCTCAAGTTTTAATTTCAACAGATTTTCTAGAGTGTAGGCTTCAACTAAAAACTTAGAAACTTTCTTTTTATAAGATTTTTTTTTCAGCAACTATGTTTGCATATGCTTGTACATGTTGTAAAATACTATCAACTTTCCCTTCTATATTATTCATATTTCTACAGCAGTAAGATGTCCAATGTAGTAAATAATTTAACTGTCTAATTTCTTCCTTTTGATTTTGATTGGACTCTATATTATGTTCAAGTAAAAAGTTACAATCTGCTCTAGGATCAAGAATACTATCTTCAGAAGCAATAGTATAATACGACCCCTTTCATGGCCATTTTCCACCTTGAATAATTCTTTTGCCCTTAATTTCTCTTGAAGCTTGAAGCATAAAAATGATACCTTTTAGATCAAAATTTGGAAACAATAGTTGTGCTGCTACCTACGATGATTCACCTTCATCATACTTCTTTGGGGGCAATGCTAACGAAAGAGATGCCATCTCAATCATTGCGGTCCTTCCAAATTGTTGAAAAGGGTACTTGCTAAACCTTTTCTTAAAAGTAGGAGGTCAAACTTGAAGTACTTGATCTTGGAGGTATTTTTGCAATCTTGGAAATCCTTATCCAAAACCTTCAACCTCGAATGATTTGCCACATGCTTGCAAATGTTTACTCCCAACAAGAAACTTGACTTCCCACTTCAACTTGTGGTTCATGAAGATAGAATTGATGAGCTAAAATGCACACCCAAGCTCCTATTGCAGCATATACAACACCAGGAAGAATTTGAACACCATGAATCTTAATGCATAAGAGTAGTGTTGAGGTGATGTGTTCATCGTATAAAGACAACTGAAAGTTAAGCTGAATTAAGCATAAAGTGTCAATATTCAATACTCCTCTGAACTAGCAAATCTTAGCAAGATCCCAAACTATATCAAGGTCACTTTCCAAACCATTTTCAATAATTCTACTATCTAATAGCGTAACCATAAACTACGCACCTATATCATAATTGAACTTAGAGCTGACTAAAATGTCTATTTGACCAATATGAACATATTGATGACCTTGTTTCTTCCACTTTTCACTTTTATCTTCTGTAAAGAAAGGTAAAAATACCAGGCATATTCCTTATCCTTTGATATGTAATATATCAATTGTTTTATGGAGGTTGCCATTCTAGCTGAGAAAACATTATTGAAATTATAGATAGCTTCTTTTTGACAACTTAGGGAATTCAAGATTACCTTGCAAATTCACAAAAGAGCGCTTACTAAAAATAGCCTCATGAAAGGGGATGACTACCTTCTCTTCCTCAAACATGGGTACATCTTCAATAGCCAATCTAGATCTAAGCATAAAAGCATGATGTGTTTCCCAGTCAACATCATCAAACAGATAGTGCTCTTCTTGGAGTGGATCAAAGTCCCTCTATCCCCACTAATGATAGGCTAAATCCTTGACCTCAACTTGCCACTCAAGCTCTTCTTGATCATAGATAGGGGTAGATTGTTCAGGAAAGATCTCAGCAATTCCATCTGCAACTGCTTGTTGCACCAGCTAATCTTTCACTTCAACAAGATTAGGCTCATTATCCTAGGGATAACTAGGCCAATCCCCAGACCATTCATTGGAGGGCTCCAAATCATAGACTGGAAACATATCTTCCTTCTCAATTTCGAGCAACAATTCTAACCAAGCAAGACATTTAGTCATCCTATCAAAGGCAAGGTCCAAGGAAGGTTAGTGGATGAGCAAAAACCTAGCTATGCCTAAGCTTAACCCAGATCTTTCAAAAACCTAGTTGTGTGTAAACTTGAACCTAGATCTTACAACTTGAGAAATAAGCACCTTATCATCATTCCAAATAATGACCCTAATTTCCATGACTTCTCATATGATGAGGAATTCATCAACATTGAACAATTGCTATTTTGGAAATAATAACTTCCTAAAATCTTGGATAAGTTTCAAATTCTCCTTCGTATTAAATACTCAATTTATTATTAATGAAGAAAATTTGTTATACTTTTAAAACTAACAAGGAAACAAAACCCTACAAGCATTCATATATATTACTTTGTAACATTCAACCGTTTAACTCTTCGATGCATATGTCAATTTCTACACACAATAATTATTTAATTAATCAAATTATTAACTACATGTTGATACACAAATTTATCAATGTTTACGTTCCTAATCTAAGCAAAGTTTCCTGAGACCTATTTCAATATAAAACTTTCATACATAGGCAGATTAGAGATATGTGCATGATTTGAAAGATAAAGGTCAAATAATTGGGAAAAGGAATTACTTCCGTTGTGATTCGTACCCTGGTCTCTTTTGCCTAAGGAATTAACTTGCATGAGTAGAAAAACTTGGACAATGGAAGGAATAAAACTTGCAAGAAATTTTGAAACAATAAAAACAAGAATCCAATATTCAAAATGAATCATGATCACTTTGATTGACACATAAAAAACAACCAATACCTAAGAATGATTTGGATGCATAATTATTTTTATTCTCTGCAACTTATGATAGTAGAGCAACATTCATATTTGTGTTACTATTAACATCGACAGAACCTGTCAGATTATCAACTATCATCCATAAAGGTGATGTGTTGAAATACCTGGAGAAGAAACGAAAAAATTACAAGGCTTCCTAGTTTGTATTTCATCAAGAACTTTTAAATTCATATATTTTTTCTACTCACATCCAATGTCAAAACGAATTCACCAAATCCCATGTTCTGAAAGTCTAAATGTTTGATGGAAACAACAAAGTGTCTGGCAAAAATTTCAAAGATGAGAGAGAATTATTCGAGAGACCTTTCATGGCAAATTGATAGAAATGTTCAAAGACTATTTACTATTTAGTGTCTCAACATCCAAACTTTCCCATAAAAAGCATCTTAATTAAAAGCGTTAAAATTTTCCGAGTAATCCTTGGGATTGCAAGCTCAGATTTTCTGGGGTAGAAGAAATAAAAAATAAAGATGTGGAGGAGATGATGAAAAAAATACAAAAATAGATGATGCTCATCCCTAAACAACCAGTATTCTAGGCCATTCGAATTGGATCAAAGGTGAGAAAAATAGAAATACTCGGGTAAAATTAGGCACCATAGATACAACAGAAAAAGTCCATGGGCATTGGAAACATTTGCATGACTACAAAATTTGGATAAACAAAAACTTAACTAAACAATAATTAGCTAAATATGATCAAGAATGGCAGGAAGGTGAAAATAGCTAGAGAGGCCAGGAGGCGGACTCTTTAAACACAATCGACATGGCTGTTGTTACCAATGAGAAGTATGTTAACAATTTTGCGAAGAAAAAAAACATAAAAGCTTGGCATCATGCTCTACCAGATGGTATTCCTGCAACTAGCTATCCCATATTCTATAAATTATTCTAATATAAACGCAAACTCTAAAAACTCTGTTTGAGAAACTACAGAAACTTTAGGATTATCTTTAAGACTATTTTTCTACTTTTGTTTTCAGGTTGATTGTTGGGCAATAGAATATGTCATTGTCATTGGTTTCTTTGTGCAGACCATTACCTTGTAATTAACATGAATTTGTTGTTAGAAATATATAAAACATATTTAACTCTCGATGGGGTTTCTGGCTTACCTCACAGCAAATTCCTAATGAATAACGTAATATGTGCTTAAGAACAGGCTTCTAATTCCAGCTTCAAATACTACACTGAAACCACCTACAACCCCACACAATCTAATTTGCAATAAGAAGGAAAATAACACAAATTCACTGATGGCATAAGAAAACTTCACTTAAGGAGCCTCTCCAATAAAAGTAAAATAGTGCCTGAAGAGTCTAAAACTATAAACAATTTTGTTACTGTATGAAAATTATTTTTTGCACAGTTAAATGTTTTTCCATATGAAAGATGCATGACATTGTCCATGATTCTGAGACCATTACATGACATTCTGATGCGACCTTTTTAACTGTGCGATGTTAAGGCAGTCCTCCAACTCTTACATTGTAATGGCATCAAATAATGAACCACATCATGCATGTTCACAAACAAGCCCAAATGCCTTCTTAAAACGTAACTAGTAACTAGAAACATGTCTTTCCACACTTGAACGTGTTTGCATATGAAAATTCACGACTTGGCACATGATTCTGAGACCATTCCATGATGATACTTCTTATAAGGTCACATTCTGATGTCACATTTTGAACTGCAGCGTGCTAAAGAACTCCTCCAACTCTTTCAGAAATGTAATGACATCAAAATTATGAACCAAGCCGTGCATTTTTTGAGGAACACGCTCAACCGCATTCTTAACATGTAACTATTAACCAAAAACACTGAAACCAGACAGCCTACTCAAAAAATCTTGTAGATAAGCATTTCAGATTTACAAAACAAACTGCAATCATGGATCCGTTGGAAATATAAATCAGTCACTCCTCTTGACATTTTAAAAAACTGTACAGAAAAATACATACTTCCACCCTGTCATTTTGTGGTATAAGCTAACAACTACCGAATTCACGCATGAACCTACAATTTTATGCCCCAACCATAAGCAACCAGGTATTGCTATAGAGGGACTTTCCAAAATCAAATCAACAGAAACACAAACCGTGAAACCCTTACCTTACAAAGGCATCTAGAAAAGCAGAAAATTATTTAAAACAAAAGGCCACAAAAAAATAAAAAACTCTTGACACGATATCAGAGGTACGAACGAATAGATCAACAGCGCCTTACTAAAATCTAGGCCCTGAGGTACCAGATCTAACAATTTATCAAGCTACAATAGGTGAAAGAGGAAAGCAGGGACTACAGCAACTATCGAAAACAGCGATACGATTCCTTAGCGACGGTAATTCGTCTGCAACATGAACCAAATCAACAGAGCATGCCTAGTGCAAACCTCTTCAGATGGCCTTGTCCAGTACATGGGAGCTCAGCTCGCATGGACAACTCTTAACTATTTCAGATCAAAACTTGTAACGGGGATACTGTCTCTGCTAGACTTTCCAGTTGAGGCTGATTATAAGCCCCTCAAACTTATCACTATTGCACCATGTTTTGTTGAGAACTTGATGGTGTAGGCACATGAAGGTCGAATGCCCATTGTGCAGTTTTAATATTGCACACAGAAAATTTCGAAGGGCACAGTAGCAAAACTGTGTTACGTGTGCCATGTGTGTGACTGAGTTACAGAAATTAGGTACAAATGAAATAGAATGAGAAAATTAATGTTAATTTTGCGAGCTTTTTATTTTAACACTCCTACTTCACACTACTTGGCATGATATTTTATATTTAGCTCTTGTTTTTGACCAACTCTCAATGAAAAACAGTGGAAAACTAGATTTCCCAATTAGAGTAGGGTCAAAGATGGATCGTTCCTGTCAATGGTAAATGGCTTCGATTTGTATTAAAAATTAGCCCATGTTGCCAGGATGCTCTTTCTATTTTGTGAAACCCAAAAAAAATAAAATAAAATTCTTGGGCATATATTTTAATTTTCGGCAATTGAAGTTCCTACCACGTTTTAAGTCTATACATTAGCAAAAAATGCACAAGTCCCATGTGCACTATGACCAACATTATGCAAAAATAAATTCTATAGATTAACATCACATCTCAATGCACTTCATTGCCATGTGCATAAGACATGAGATTGAGAATGTTTTTTATATTATTTAAATATGTATACTTAGTTCCTACCCTTCTTTGTGGACATGCACCTATTAGCAAGGGGTGGGACCTATGGGCATGTAATGTGATGGAACACAAAATAATTGAGACATAGGTACACCTCAAAATTTATAGAAGTTTATAACTCAATACTACCTAGTAGAATTAAACCTGAGACCTAACACCTCAAGACCTACAAACATGTAAGCTTGGCTAGAGTGTTCATTATAATAGGTATTAGATTTGCTATCATGCATATATTTATGAACTAATACAATCATCTTATGATTTTCCCTTGAGACAAAAATGTCTTAGCAAGGTATAGCTCATTTGGTTATCAAATGTAATTTGTGGTTTGTAAGACAAATTCAATTCTAAGTGGTATGCTAACCTTAACTTTATTATGTTTAACCTAAGTTCTACTAATGTATTGTGTTGGATATATACTCACATAGTTGAAGTCTTAAGTTTAATTCAAAGAATTTTGGTTGGACTTTGTCACAGAAAATAAATAGTCATACTCAATTATAGGATTTTGTGAATTTGAAAAAGAAAAATATTCTTTCCACCAAATAATGGATATCTATTATAAATACTACTAAACTTGTATAGCTATAACAATATTATACCTAAAATTTATAATTTGTGAGGCATTGCTCATGTGGTTAGAACACATAGATTGTGATGTGTTCTTTTTTAATTCCGACTAACATCTACTTCAATTGATTCTTTCTTCATTCTACTTGTACTATTGATTATAGTTGGTCTTTCATGAGAAGTAAATTCCTGAAAGGGTGCTTCTTTCTTTTGTTATTGGTCTCATTGTAAGGATGAAATCTTGAGTANTTCTTTCTTTTGTTATTGGTCTAATTGTAAGGATGAAATCTTGAGTGGGCACCCCCAAATCTCTTAGTCTTTCCTTTCTTGTTATATCTATTTTTTTTTATTAGATGCAACTTGTGTATTCTTTTATCCTTTCTATTCAATTTGTCAAATGCTATATTTGTATTTGATGTTCTATTTTGATTAATAAAACTTTTTTTTTCAAGGTTTGATGCTCTATTTTAATTAATAAAACTTTTTTTCAGGGTTTGATACTCTATTTTGATTAATTTTGATGTGCAAATTATAAGTTCTCTTTTGAAGTCTCATGTTTGCCATATGTCATCTTGGGTATACTCATTGATTCTTAATGTTACATTTTCTTTTGTATACCACATTTGTTACATTTGTGACATTATCTAGAGTAAAGAATGTTGACAATTTGAAGATTTGAAGATACTCTCTTCAATTTCTAAGTAAAGATACCTCAAGATATCAAAAGCTTCTCACCTTCAAAGTAAGTTGGATGAAGAACAACACTGTAGATCAAATGAAGAATAATTTAATGATTTTGATGCTATGTATTTTCTTTTCCACTGTTAATAATTGAATATTCATAGCCTTCTTACATGAGAGAACCATTTTTATTTTTTTTTGAGGAAAAGATAAAAAGATATTATATCAAAGAAAGATCAAAGTGATCTACATCAAATATGCATGGCTAAAAACCAATACCTTGAGAAAGAGGAAATGAAAAAATAAGGGGTCACAATTCACCATGCATATTCAAAAAAAATTAGCCAATTGACCATCATATCAAGTGACTAGCAATGGGTGTTAGCTTTATGGTATGGGTCTTAGCTTAGTTTGATTCTACTAGGTAGCATTGAGTTATAAACTTCTATAAAATCTTGAGGTGTATCTATGTTTCATTTATTTCAGGTTCCAACATCCCAAAAGAAGATAGATTAACTTATCTTTCACTAGGATAAACATCATAGGAGCTTTCTACTCAAAGTAAAATATTTTTTTTTTAAAAAAAAAAACTGAAACTAAATTTTTACTTATGTTCTTGAGACTCTATTGGAACATTTTCAAATTTTTTTACAAATTTTTTAAAAATCCATAACTCAATGTTGTCCACTCAAATTGAACCTAGGCTAGGGTTTCCATGACTTGGAGTTTCATAATATATAACCTATTTACTACCTTTAAATATCTTGTTGAGATGTGGTATTGGAAATTTATTTTTTATTGCTCTTTATGAATAACCCCTTAATATATGAATAGCAACCATTAGCTTAGCTATATAATGTACATCTATAACTCAGCCAAAATATCTTCTTCAATAATAAAAAATAAAATTTTTATATTAAAAATTTCATAGGTTGAAGAACAAAATTTCTGGATAAAAAATTTGATGATCTCCACTTGATGAACCAGATTTATGCATCATTGTACACTTTCCTTTTTGGGCCAAATTTTTTGTTTTTCTTGTAATTTACCAACGTGGTCATAAATTCAAGAGTTGTTTGTAAACAAAACGAAGTTGGTGTAATAAATAAAAGGGAGAGTTTGATTTGTGAGATTGTTTGGTGTGGTTTGCAAAAGGAGCTGTAGCATGAGGTTGCAAAACGGCATTGCTGGCACGAGAAGCCATGCTGTTCCATTTGTTTCCAAGTCCCATTGATTGATCTTTGATTTTCTTTTGTGAGATCATTTGTTCTTTTGGCTTGACCTTGCCTCCGCCCTTTTACATACATCAATACACGCAACAATGACATTGATCACCTTCATGGAATAGAAGCACTAAGTGGAGTAATGATCTATGACCAGGATTGAGCCTTGTACACATGATGCATCAAGTATCATCCAAAAATTTGGCCATGCACCTTGCAATGCAATGGTTCTCAAAGCACACCATTAGCAAGCTATGTGTCCCATTTGTCCAAAGCAACAGTCTTACTAAGCATAACTTTGCCTTTACCAATTAGAGTTTCCACTCTATATAATCACCATTGGCATTGCCTTCTTCAATCCTTGGTTTCTTCATTTCCCTTTCCTTTTTCCAAATCTCTTGCTTTAGATCCAACTTTTGACCTTTTCAATGTTTTAAAAATATTGCCTCTTTGGTTGACATGTGATAACGAATAGATAATCTTTTGAACTACAAACACACATCATTCTGGTTTTCTTTTAGAAATCCTACTCTCACATTCTCCACAAAATTTCTGTTTGCACCTTGCAATGCAATGGTTCTCAAAGCACACCATTAGCAAGCTATGTGTCCCATTTGTCCAAAGCAACAGTCTTACTTACTGAGCATAACTTTGCCTTTACCAATTAGAGTTTCCACTCTATATAATCACCATTGGCATTGCCTTCTTCAATCCTTGGTTTCTTCATTTCCCTTTCCTTTTTCCAAATCTCTTGCTTTAGATCCAACTTTTGACCTTTTCAATGTTTTAAAAATATTGCCTCTTTGGTTGACATGTGATAACGAATAGATAATCTTTTGAACTACAAACACACATCATTCTGGTTTTCTTTTAGAAATCCTACTCTCACATTCTCCACAAAATTTCTGTTTGTATATGTTTATTATGGTCAAGTATTTCATTTCATAGAAGCCAAATTAATAAATTTTAAGATATGTTGCCTCTCAAGAATTTTTTTATTATCAAACAGGTATCCCCAAATCTATTGTGACCAAGTCAAAAGAAAACTTTATTTATAAAAGAATTAACATAAACAACATTGTTCTAGTTATAGTTTCTTCAAAATTTTGCAGCACCCTTCATAAGAGTCAAAGCAACAACCCACATTGATGTGATGCAGCACATCACAAACCAAATAAATTATGGGATTGCTATCCACACCTTACCTTGATGTCCTCTATAATCATGGTGTTAACATGCCAACAAAAAAATTGAAAATACAAGAATATTTAATGTTAGCCAATTTGAATATGGTAAGACGTAATTCAGAATTTTAATTTTAGATCATACCCAAAACAATACTATAAACATTGGTTTAAACATATTGGGTAGCACGTAAAGATTGAATGCTAAGATATTTATCTCTTAAATGCCTTTATTTTAGGCAATATGTTTGTGAACTTCTGAAGTTGCTTGTTTGGTACACATCTCTGCATAGTTACAAAGGTCCACTATTACTTTCTCGATCTAAATATGCTATTAGGTCCTCTGCATCCTCAATGCTCACCTATAACACAGCAGAAGAGAGCAGTTAAAATTTTAGATGGTCATTAAAAGCCTAAGTCTATAAGAATTTGCACAAATATTTGAACTAGAAGCTTATAGATATACGAACAAGCTCATCTGCGAGACCACGAGAACTACGAACCAAAGTAGGTATAGTAGCATGTGACATGAAGCAAGGCAAGCTGATAAGTGATTTTACACTTCCTGCACTAACCATTTAGCAAGATGAATAAACAAAAAAAGGATTTAAATTCTTTCCCACTTAACCCAATCTTAATAATTTCAATGTATCTTAAAATAAGGTAGTTGAAAGTATAACAATAATATAATAATATTTCCTCTACAACCCACAGCCTAGATGGCATAGGCCTACCTACAGAATCTAACACTCGATTTCTAGTTCCAGGAGTTACCAGCTAGCTAGATCATGGAGATTTCTTAATTTCAATAATTATGAGGCAACTAATAAGTGTGATGGTCTCATCAATAGCGAAAAAACATTGACACCAAATGACTTTTTGGGAAACGTTATATTTTAGGTGTCTTTCCAACAATGACGGTTAAGTGCAACACCAACATGTCATTCATTCAAATCACACTTCTTCTTCATCATTCTAGCCTTTTCCATCAAAATGGGGTTGGCTATATGAGTTCTCTTTTGCTAATCATCTCTATGAAGAACTAAATCTTTGTTTATTTGCAATTTTTTTATATCATCTTCAATTGTTTCTCTTTATGTCTTCTTTTTGGCCTTTCTTTTGGTGGCTTTCCTAAACAGTGATATACTAACCTTTTTAAATAGGAAGTGATGTACTAACCTTTTTAAATAGGCTCATTATCTAATCTTCTTTGCACATGCCCAGTCCATCTAAAATGTCATTTTTATTGTTTATCTAAAAAAGAAGCAACTTCAAGTCTCCCTTTAATGTCTGTATTGTGCAATTTATCTTTTCTAATAACATTCAACATCCATCCATCTCAGCATTTGCAATTCTGCCACATTAATTTGTCATTCTTTGCACAATGATAATCAACTACAATGCAAACATTACATTCATTCAAATCACACACACATCATCATCCTAGCTTTGTCCCAAAAAAATGGGGTTGGCTGTATAAGTTTTCTTTCACTATTCACCTTTATGAAAAGCTAGATCTTTGTTTTCTCAAATGCAAGAGATGGCGTGTTTTTTTACTGCAGGTTGCTGTGAGGAACAATGGGCTTGCGTATACAATAAGGGGCCGGTACTGCCCAGAGCTGAAGGGTCGGCTGGCTGCCCCTTCTCCTACCATCTGCTTTGACTGCCATCCTACAACGTCATATTTACCTTATATTTTACAAAAAGAATGTCTGGACAAAGCAACCGTTACAAGTAAAGAAGAAGATTATATATGCAGCATTTACGGAAACGTTTCAACTTATTTTCTATCCATCTATTCAAGAACGTTCTGTAATATTCTCAAAATCTAAATCATGCTCTTCTTCATCAAAATTGGAATGCTCTATATTCACATAAGACTTCACCTTGCGAGGTTCCTGCATTCGTATTAATTTTATTTTTGGCGAAAATTCTTTTCATGTTTCTCCATTGTTTTAATGCAAAATGGCTACACTTGTAACTGTTTTTTTCGGCGCGATGTTCTTCAAATGCTACACTACACAAAATTAAATGGGAACTGAGTTCCTAAAAAAAAGGAACAATGATGATGATTGACCCTAAAAAAATGAGGGTGCTGCTAATTTCCAACAGCATGCATGCGTAGCATTTTCAAATAAGTTGGACAGCAATGAAATTAGAGTAATTGGAGTTCCCAAAGAATACCTCAAAACATCCAAGGGACAGACTTAGTTATAAAAATAAAAAATACATTATGGGCACCAGACAACCACGTTTTTGTTCAACACATTATCGGTTTTTCTTATGGTGGTGGAATGCCGCCCATGGGCTGACGGTTCAGCACCAAGCTGCACCCACCCTATATAGCGCACTCGATATGTCCCAGCAAGTGCAAAGGGAAAAAGGGAGGAAGGTAGCCGGCAAGGAAGCAGACAAAGAAAAGAGGGCTATATTCCTTATGGATTTCTTTATAAATTTTTGCACTTTGCTTCCGGAACAACAGTGGCCACATTGGTGTTTTTTCCAGCATCGAGCTCTTTCGTGGTAAGCAATGATGCAGAGAGAGCAATGACGGTATTTTCATGTGTATAGATGAAATAATATGAGGATAGAAAGTGGGGGATGAACTCACTTGCTAAGGAAAAGATTGCATATGTTAATTATGTGGCTATGTAACCCTGGAGGATGGGCAACATGTTTTTCTTATGACCGAACATTTATTTGTGTTGCGTCCAGTGATGTTTAGCAACTTTTTAAAGTTAGTTTATGACATGAATGTATTGGGTACATGTTTTTCTTACTTATCATATGACCGAACATTTGTGTTGCGTCCATTGATGTTTAGCAACTTTTTAAAGTTAGTTTATGACATGAATGTATTGGCTATCAATAGATCCTTTAGGCCTATGAAAGTAATAAAATCTCCAGTTTCAGTTTCAGATTTGACGACACCCAAGGGCACAAGGAAATATAAATTGTATTGTAGTTAACCACCATTGTTGGCCAGTTTACAATGGATCGTTAATTGCTTACCTAAAGTTCACCCTTGCCCAGTTTCTTCTCTGATGTCATCGTTCTCAATATTGTGTTATCCATCACCTCAACTAATCCAGTAATAATTAAATATTTCCATGTACATGCACAATAAGGAATCTGTCATGCTTTGATCAACCTGTAAGCCAAGTTGAGACAACTTTTTGATTGTCCATTATCTATAACGTAAAATAAAATATGTAATTTTAAATCATATTTGTCCGGTTTTTCCGACTTGTCCAACTCATTCACCAACTTTTTAAACACAGATCTTTAGTTTCCCACCTAGCTTCTTCAATGCTATGAACTCCTCACTGTCAAAACTGGAAACATCAATTCTTGCTTGCAATTAGCCGAAGAAACAAATCGAAGTTTGATCATAGTGCTTCATAAAGGAAATTACATCAGGGACTTTTCCAATGACAAAATCAATGTCAACTAGAAAGCAGCCGATGACAGAAGCAACAGTTTTTGCTATAACTAGCCATTCTCTTCCCACTCCTCTCTCCTGAATATGTATTTTATTTGAATTACTCTCTCCTAAATATGTATTTGTAATGCATTCTTTACGTATCTAGGCTGCAACGGGAATTTGAAGATTGTGGAAAAATGCTTAACGACTCCGTGCAAAACATTACATGCGAATATTGTAATGTGCTGATAGCCAAATATTGAAATTGCCCGTAAAAAGGAATTAACAAATTATAAAATAAATTCCATGTTCCAAAAAGAAAACATACCAAAACTAACAGTAATGCTGAATAGTCTTGTATTTTCCACAATATGCTTTGAAAGAGCCAGAGATCCAGTTAAAAAACTGAGGACTGATCCTCCACCTTTAGCCTGCATTTTTTAAAAGAGTGCTAACTCAAATAGCAAGTTATTATTTCAATAACACAGATTCAAATTGATAAACATGTGTAATTGGAGTGAGAATAGGATTTATGTAAACAATTAAATCCAATAAATATGCAAATCTTATATAAAGCTCGATAACTACCTGTGTACAGTGCAAGGTATACCCTGGATGCCCAGGAAGGCCAGCATAGTAAACATCCTTAATTCTTGGATGTGCTAACAAGAATTCTGCAATTTTCATTGCATTAGCCTGAAAAAGCATACAATATTTCTATAAATGTAACTTGTCCATATTGCTTGTGTATTTGCATAAGTACTAAGGTACACATTACCTGTTGCTTTTCAAGACGTAATGCCATTGTTTTAATTCCTCGCAAACATAACCAACAGTCAAAAGGTGCAAGTGCAGATCCTACTGCATTCTGTAGGAAACCAATATCATTTGCCAAACTGTACATAACAAGCAACGAAATTGTTCAACGGTTCTCTTTCTTTTGAATCTACTACTTACTATGAATAGAAAGTGAAAGCTATACAGCATAAAAATTCAAAGCCAAAGATTGGATGCCAAAATTCTGCTATAATAGAAATTTTATTTTCCTTGTAGAATTCATGCATTTATTGAATGAAAACAAAATTAGTTGCAATTCCTTAGAGAATAGATATTTATGGTTCAGAATACACACGCAATACACAGTTGAAAAAATTCCCAGTCATCCTCATTCTTTAACCAATGGAAAATTAATATTTATCATTGTTACAACTAGTTCTGCTCCTATATTTATAGCTCAATTATTATCATAAATTAGCAGGGCAGGAATGGTATGCATTAGTTGTAGATCGTGCTCACTAAACTACTGTGCTAATGAGCATCATTATTTATTTAGCAATGCCTTCCAACAGGATGTACTGGAAGACGCTACAAACAAACCATACAAATCTGACACTTGTTCTGCAAGAATAATGAGGAGACTGACAGGATAGCCTAAATGTTTATGGCATCTAGAAAACATAAATAGGTAAGTAATTGTACCGATTCGGCATAATCGTACATGTTCTCTTCAAAGTATTCCATTTACAATATGAAAATATAGAAAAGGTTTACCTTTCACCCTTTACTGCAAGAACACCTGCCACCACATCACTGTGTCCAGATATGAATTTAGTTGCTGAATGCATCACAATATCTGTAACAACATTTCATACATTAATTAAGATCTGTTTTAATAATATTTAATCATCGTAAGGAACCAATTAAATCCTTGAATCCTTAGAAAGTTGAAGATAAATGTCAGTGTTCATTATTGAACAATTAAAGAACCTGCTCCCAATCTTAGTGGTCTTGACAAGAGTGGCATCATGGTGTTGTCAACCAGTAACAATGCTCCATGTGAATGTGCTAAATCTGCAATTTTCTGGAATTGCAAAGAGCAATATATTGAAATTTCAGACAAACCTGGGTGAGTGAAATACAGATAAAACATAACTCATAGTTCTTACAAGATAAATCCCAAGATATCAGTTAGCACCAGGCCCACAAAAATCTCAAGTCAAAAGAATAATCACATGCAATAGATGAGTAAAAACTCGGAAACATATAATGGTTTACAATTAAAAGAAGACTAACTCCAGAATGATATCCCTTGGGATTACCCCTCAATTAGCTTCGGAGATCCTTAGAGTTTGAGAGTAGCCCTACAAAGTTGTTCAATCTTCATCTTTTGGTAGATCAAGCAACTACTAATAGACTAAAGGACCTACTTCCTTTATGAAGGATTTACTTGTTTCAGTTTCACTTTTATCCACAACCATTAGAGAAGCTGTACCACCACATTCAAACATCGCCGATGCACTAGGAAAATATCATTCATGAACATCATGAAAGCAATAGGCAGACTGACCAGGAATTCTGAATATAATTGTAACCCGTCCTAAATGAAATTTAGAATGCATTCTCTTTCTTGATCCTCATTAAAAAATTTTAAGAGGTAACGGTGCACAAAATCGCTTGAAATTTTTCAGTATAATAAAATTGTATGAAATTGCACCACTCGGCTAATTTCCTCAAAACTATAAAAAGGCAACTCATTACAAAGCAAAATAACATTCTTTAGGAAAATTTAAATTCATCTATTACATAGATACATTATCATTGTAAAGTTGTATTAGGATGCCTTTGTAACCCGGTTATTGGTATCTACAGAAAGCATACATCAGATACAGCCTTGAGATAAATTCAATTCACATTCAAATTACTAGAAATATACAAGTGAAGGAAAAAAATTATCTGTCATTTTTGCACCTTTATGTCACATATCCTTTGGCGTGGATTAGTTGGACTTTCTAGCCAGACAATCTTTGTAGTAGGCCAACAGTAGCTGCAACTTCTTCTATATTCGTTATATCAACCCTCCTTCAGGGTAGGAAAAAAGTATTAGAATATGTATCTAAATTTACCATCCTTAATTTTTTCTTCCATATTTTCTGAACCAACATTGCAATCTTCTGATACCCAAAAATTTGTTTTAAAAAATCTGTATATTTTGAAAAACAGTTTAAACCTAACTTTACTGGAATCCCTCTTTTCTGGACCACCCTAGAAAGCAAACTGTCTGAAGCACCCTGTATGTCATCCCCTGCGACAATTTCCTTCCCTGGAACATATAAGAATGGTTTAAAATTAGCTCTGCATGTTGTACAGCATCACACAACAAACACTGACCATCAAATACCCACACTGTAATACCTGGCTCCACCAGATCGGTTGCAATAGACAAAGCCGCCATTCCAGTTGCAAAAGCAAAAGCCTTGTCTGCACCTTCTAACTTTGCAACAAGACTGAATAAAATAACAAATCATATTAACTGTAAGAATATACCATAGCACATATCCCACAGTAGAGATTAAACTCATCTCAATTAACAAAATAGAGATTCATTAGAAAATATACAAATGGAAATACTTACTCTTCAAACACTTTGTGAGTTGGATTTCCACTTCGAGTATAATCATAAGCTCTCATTTCCGTTGCAGAAGGCTGCATACATAAGAAGCACATTCATTGTTGTGGTAATATGTAGGACCCCTGATAACCAACCTCTAAACTTTCACTACAATTATTTTTTTCAAACTACTAGAACATGGGGCTATACTTTCAATAGCAACTAATAAGAATATGGTTCACTATAATAATTGGTTCAACATAGCGCCTACATTGCCTCATATTTTCATAGAGCATAACATGTTAATGACATACAGCTTCTCTACTCTTTTTAATTTTAACAATTAATGCATCAAATGTGTATTGCCCATCTCCACTAGTACTATGATGCCTCAAGGGTTTTTTTTTTTTTTTTGTGAAGGTTGGGAATATTAATAAGCTTGAAATATGAACAAAGCAAAATACAAAAACCTAGGGAGATATCACCCCGGAATTACCCCCAACACCCTACCCCATGGCCAACACCCACTAGCCCAACTAACAACCCCTAACATGCGAAAACAATTCACTGCCAAAAATCAGTGACAAAATTCCCATGTGCTTGGGAAAGCAAGACCCAACAACCTAACCACAATAAGCAACAAGGAAACCAACAAACACAAATGAAAAACTGGCCCCCAAGACCCAACACCAACCCACACCCAACATCTACAAATGCGTAGGAAGCCTCACACAACAACAAGTAGCCCACTCCTGGGCATGGATAGCCTCCAGCACCACCCTGTGACACTTAGTGTCAACAAACGTAGCAGCTTGCTGAAAATCCTTTAGAGCCTCCACCATGGTTGCATGCTCCTCTACAGTGCCCCATCCATTGAGATGAAGCTTAGCATTAGTCTTCCGAATGTGTCTTTGTAATGTTATCCAAGACGTGTTGCAACTAATATTCATGACAATGTAGGGGCATTTCCCCTCCTCCAACCACATCCTCGCATTTTGCTCATGAGCCTAGTTGATCTACCTCTGAAGTTCCTCTACATCATGCTCCTCCCTCTCGTGCCGCTCTTGTTCAGTCCACTCTAACTCCACTTTATGCTTCTCCTTTTGCATTAGTTCCATGTGTATTTGATTGCAAAGGGAGTCTTCAAGAGTCGCTTGGTTTGCAGTCTCCTTTAGCTCCCAACCCCTTTGCAACTCTTTCTCCCACTCTGCGAGTTGCTACTCAGCCATCCTCATATTGTGGTAAATCTCCTCCTCCCTCACCTCCCACTTGGCCTCCCACACATGTTGCTCATTCAACCTAGCCTACTTTGCAACCTCCTCAACAACCCTAGCTTCTATAGCTGGTGCCTCCTCCAAGAGAGCTTTCACTCAAGCTTCAGTTGCCACCTTTTCAGCTTCTAGGAGCCTAATCATGGCGTTGGCATCTACCATAGCCTCATGGATGGCCAACCCAATCCTATCAGCAAACACGACCTCCAACATCTCCTAATTTACAAGACCCTGTAAAGTCTGGGAAGACTAGCCAATCTCCTCTCCTCCCGGCCTAGCCCCACCATCTAGCACCGATCTTCAACTATACACCACCCGTAGCTCCAGCCACACCAACCACCCTCTAGAGGGAAAGAATAAGCCTTGAATGGTGACCCTAGCATTGCCGTCGAAGCACCTCAAGAAAGAACTAGGCAAATTAACCCTCTGACCAAGTTTGAGACATTTTAGAAAGGAGAAGTGGACCCCGTGCAACTTCCAAGTGTTGTCTGATTATACAAAAAACTGGTCCACTAACTCTGCCGCAACTTGCCAAAGCTAGGGCAAAGTAGATTTGGGGACCTACCCACTTGCCATTTTTAGGATAACCCTAGCAAAGAAAACCTGGGTGTCCTGCAGGCCACGAGCTTGGGGTAGAATGATGTCACCCATGGTCGAAACCCCAAGAGATTGAAATTGCCCCCACCATTAGAGGGATGTGGAGCACCCGAAAGTTTGTTGCATAGTCAAAGGTGATGGTTATCACTTGCCATCACTTAATAAGGCTAGGAAATAACAAACATTTGTGTAACTCATTTATTTTAATTTTGGAAAAAGCATATGATAGAGTGCTTAGAGATATGATTTGGCAAGCTTAAAAGAGAAAAACTACCCCCAATAAATATACTAAAGTGATTCAAATTGTGTATGAAGGAGCTACCACTAGAATTAAAACAACTTGTGAAATCACATCTAACTTTCCAATCATAGTAGGTCTACATCAAGGGTTTGCACTTAGCCCATACTTATTTGCTATTGTTATGGATGAATTAACAAAGGAAATCCAAATTGAAATCTCTTAGTGTATGGTCTTTGAAGATGACAATGTTGGTATACAACTCAAGAAAATATTGTTCTTAAAACGGAAAAGTAAAGACATGCTCTAGAATCAAAACGCTTAAAAATATATAGAATGTAATTTCAATAAAGGCATGAACATTGGTGAAACTGAAGGGCCAATTCAAGGCCAAAAAGTCTCTCACTACAAATAGTTTCACCATCTAGGATCAATGCTTCAATTAAAAGGTGAAATTTATAAAGATATAAAAAATAGAATTGAGGCAAGATGGTCAAAATGGAGACAAACTAGTGGTCTTCTATATGATAAAAGAATTCTAATAAAACTAAACAGACAATTTTATAGGACAACAATTAGGCCCACTATCTTATATGGTACTAGATGTCAGGCAATACAAAAAGGGCATGTACCACAAATCAATGGCAGACATGTGAATGTTTAGATGGATGCTAAACATTACAAGAAGTGCTAAATTGCATAATATCGACATTAGAGGAAGGCTTGGAATGGTTTCTATTTTAGATAAGCTACAAAAATGACAACTTAGAAGGTTTGGGCATATGCAAAGAAGATCACATAAAGAGTTTATCCAAAAAATAAAAAAGTTACTACATGATTGTTTCAAGAAAGCCACCAAAAGGAAGACCAAAAGCAACATGGGAAAAAATTATTGATGATGATATGAAGAAACTGCAAATAAACAAGGATCTAGCTTTTCATAGACGTGAATGGTGAAAAAGAACTCATGTAGCTGACCCCATTCTATTGGGACAAGGTTAGGATGATGATGAAGTAGCAGCACCAATGGATGTTGTGGGTGCAATCCTAATCTTTCACTATATTTGATCAAGGGAGAGTTATCATCGTCATCAATTGCTACATTTTTTCTCAATATTCATTAGGAGCTGAAGTTCTATGAACATGGAAATTGGATGATTATTTGGTCTCCTTTGTTTGGACTCAAGTTTTGAGAATGTATGAAGGGGAAACAACACACATGTTCTTTTTTTAAACATGTGTTAGGAGGGTCTGCTTGTGTCTCACACCCATGATCATGGCTGATTTTTCACCATTTAAATAAGGTAATAAGCATTAAACAATGCTTTCCTCCATTAGCATTCTATGTTTTGAAATTTTTTTTTAAAAGAACCTAGATTTTCTTCTTTTCCGTACTTGCATAAAGAACCTCACATAAACCCTACGAGTTGTATGACAACTGGAAACCTATACCGTATAAAAGGCAACACCAAATTCTGTGTTCTTTTCCTCTATGATTGTTTAAATAGAATAGAGGGCAGCTTTTAAAGGTGATTGTTGTTGAGGAAATGAACTAAAGGAAAACAGAGAATAACAACCATTGAAAAATAGCAGTCTCTAACTAGAAATCATTATAATCAAGGAACTAAATTCTGATTTTTTGAGCAAACAATAAGTAAATTCCATGTACCCGTATGCCAAATGGAAGCAAAAGAAACAAATAAAATCTGCAATGCAGCAAGCTTGACCACCACGATGGATTAAAATAGTGCCAAACTTTTGCAATTTTCATTGTTGAATTTTCCAGCCAAAACTGATCATTAAAAATGCTCAACAAAACAGAACATGTGCACTTGGCTTTCCATCATGCAAAAGACCCAACCAATCATCAATATGCATAACTTCTTCTTATGTGGCCATCCTACTCTCACACACCAAGTACCCCCAACACTACAACATCTTGCAGTCTACACAAAAAGAACAACGGGGTTGGATAAAATGGTGGGAGCTAACACCATCAAACAGCGCCAAAAGCCAAGCTCTTGTTTCCTAAACAAAAGATCACCAGCCTTGGAAAGAATGATGGGGGTATTCATTAATAACGATCACCAAAACATGAAATACCAAGAGCACGTGACAAACAAAAACCAACTCATAAGCCCAATGCATTAATGCCCAAAAAACAAATCCATAATGTGTGAAAGATCCCATGCATGACTCTCAATTCACAAGGAATCCCACATGCCCTTTGAAATAATCTTCAACTTGTCTATGCCAAAACAACAACAATCTTCAATAATTTAGAAGCAATAAAGGTTTGGAATACACACCTCTATGATTGGGTCAAAACAGCATCACAAATGAGTCCGACACAGGTTAGGTTCAGCTGGAACAACCTCCAAAAACAGCTCCCAAGTGTAGCCAACAGCAACTTCTCAAGAATACAAGAACAACCCTGACTTCTCTCACATAAAAGCAAGAGCAAATCCCCACTATTTATATGATGAAGGGATCCCAAGGCTTCGACAAAGACTTGTGTACAAAAGTTTGTAGAATGGGTAAAGACTGGACAGCCCATTCTATGAAAATCTCTCTTCTTTTATTTATAACATGATAACTACTTAACTTGGACAAGCAAGGCTACGAATGAGTAGACATGTGAGAGTGAAAACACCCAGACAAGCCTCTTAAGTGCCTATTAAATAAGTCCTTTGTCTTTTTCAGCCATTAATGAAAATGAATTCTTACTTCCATCAATTGAGACCCACTAGCAGTTTCCGAACTCTATTAGTATGAAATAAACAATATGACTATTAAAAATAGATGTCATCATGACCATGTACAAGAGGTAACATCAAACACACATCACAATTGTAACTAGTTTTTCTCATTGAATTTTCACTTGTGGCCCACCTTTTTAACTTGTTTTAAGTGATTTTAACTTTATAAGGTTAAGAGAGTTTTTAATTTATGTTTGGCCTTTTTATAATTTTCACAACTCCTATACTTTGGCTAGCAAAGGTCATTACTATTAAACATTTTACACAACTAATATATTAGGCATGTGTTGGTTAAACACAAACATGACATAGCTACTACCTACGGGAAAAAATGTGGAGGTCCTTTTGTTAACAATTTAACATTAAAATCTCAAAGTTTAGAAGTTGAATCAAGAAACTAATTATACGTTTCTACTCTAAATGTCAAATTAATTTAGTCCACAAAATTTGATCGCAAACCAACAGCTTTGAATTTTTGACAATATTACACTGAATTAAATATTCAATAAATTAAACATTTTAACAAACACCAAAATAAATTATGGATTCAATTTCCTAAATTTTAGCATATGATTCTAATATAATTTTAGACTTTATCATCCTTATCTATGAATAAAAAATATATTTTTCAATCTTAAAATAATAAATAATTAGTAAATTTACTTAATCTCTGCCTCAAAAGTAACTTAGAAGCATTATGCATATCTCAAAATTTATATAGGCTTTAAAACAAGTTCAAATCTTGGTTTAGATTAAGTAGCAAAATTGGTATTGCAACACAACATTCTATTGACCTCAAATCCAAATGTTGAAAGTGATGTAAATATTGGTAGGATGGGGACCATCCTCCATGCTAACAATTAATTTTTCTCTCTTAATCTTCTAGAAATATCAATTATAAGGTTGCACGCATGAGTAGACATCCTTAAAATTGGAAAGTTTTTTTTTTCCATGATGTTTTTTGTGTTTTCTACTTAGTGTGTTCAGCACTTGAAGATATTGTTGCCTACCGCACCTCTTACATGGGTACAAAAACCCAAGAATAATTAAGCAAAATCCAAACGTGATTGCAATCTTTCTTAATTTCTATAGAAACATAAGAAAAATACTAAATACTTTTTAAAAATTTTAAAGGAAATTAAAATATATATTATTTTAAAAAGATGTTCAAAATGTTGTGAAATTATTACATAATAAAAAATATAAAGAAATAGATTTCAAAACTCAAGAATATAGAGATTACAAGTACTATGAATGAGATGCTTCCTCCAAAGCTCCTTTTAGGAGCATAATCCTTCATACTAAAGATTGGCCGTCCTATGACAGTTTCTCCACTTTGGAAAGGAGAAGCAATTCTCATTGATGTTATAGGAAGTTACTACCAATTGAGAACTTTTCGTACACTAGAAAGCAACTTGCATCCCTTACAACCTCATACATGAAACAGTGAAAAGGAAACATAAAGCCAACAAAGAGGGAAAGAGAGGAGAACATTACATCATTACAACATTCTCCTTTGTCCAATTTTCAAGCATCTTCCTCTACACTTCCACTAGTGTTTTAGGTATGAAATAGTATTGAGGCCACAAGGCATGCAATCAATTTTCTAGAATACAAAGATTTCTCGATCCATTGTGACTTCTTACAACATCAAGAGGAATCAAAGCATCTCCTTTCCAAAGTAGAGAAACTATTACAGGAAAGTCAATATTTGGTACAAAGGATCATGTAGCTGAAATGAGCTTTAGGGGAAGCTTTTCATTCTCACTGCCCCTAATCTCTATATTATGGTGCTTTCAAATTTATCTTGTCAAACCTTACGTTCCTTTACCAAGATCTTTAAACATAGAAAGATGGTAAAGTTAACAACAATAAATTTCTTTTACCATTGTCAAATATTATGTACAAAGATTATTTGAATTCAACACTACAAATATAAATCTTGATCCACACATCTATGGATCAATGCGACTTGCTTTCCATACATATACAATAGAAGTCTTTTGGTCCTTGGCATGGAATTTTCTCTTTCTTAACCTAGTCCCATTCTCCTTCTGATTTACAGCTATGGCTATTCACCTTCTATGTCTTTGTGCATTTCATTGCACTTAAGTTTTTTGTGACTACAATTTACTTTACATCAATTGTCATAATTTTTTAAAAATATTCCTACTCCACTTTACATCCTAGTACCATCATGTCTTTCCATCATTGGTCATGTGACCCTTCATAGCTAATCTCCAATCTTTCTATCTATTTTATTAAACGGTTTATCCATATGGTTTAATCTTTTGTAGTTTTTTAATCTTGCCACACGGATTCTGCGTACTGTTCCATTTTCTATACATGGAATGTGCTTGATCCATTTGTTTATGTGGATTCTTATCACTTCCATCCAATACATGATATCTAAAAACTCGATTTCTCGATGAGGATGAACTAGTATTCCAACACTACTCCTCAATTAATTAATCATGGAAAATTCAACTAAGTACGATGGATAAGTTGTAAAAATCGGTTTGGACATTAGAAGATGCCCAACTCCCAATCTCCTCCTGTTACCTGCATATTATTTATTCTTCCTTGATTGTCCTTAAAGGCTTTAACTCCTCTCTACTTCTTAGTTGTAGGATTTCCCTAAAGCAAAGAATTCCCAAAATCATAAAACTCTTCTTTCCTTAACGGTTTAGTCAAACCATTAGCCTTCTAACTTTTGGTGTTGATGTACTGCAATGCTATAAACTTGTTGTCATACATTTGTCTCAGGAAATGTATATTGACTTCAATATACTTGCTCCTCTCATGATAAATTGGGTTTTGTGTAATCTTAATAATTGTCATGTTAACACAAAACAATTTAATCAATTTTGGTAGTTGCTGTTCTTGAAAAATTATTCTTTCATAACCTTACAAGAACACTAACACAAATAAGATGTTAAGCATCTAAGCCATGGCCATAAACGGTCATCGAAATGATATAACCCGCAATAGATTGACGATGACAAAATAAAGGGGCACAAACCTCCAATTGAATACAAAATTAGCTTACCATCCACGATCTAGAAATGGTAGGGGAAATGGTAGGGGAATCGATAGACAATGATGAAACTTGATGATAAAATTAATGAAACCTAAGCGATGTAAATATCCTTATGATAATTAACAAGACATAAAATAGATAATAGATAAGAGACAGATATGTGGGAAATGTCTTGGCCTTCCCTTCCCAAACATAAAGGTGCTTTATTGATAAGATAACAAAGTTTGATTTCTAAGGAGGGCCAAAACCTACAATGCTGGGAAATGCAAACTATACAATAAAATTCACAAAATAAACTCAGTTTTTGAGCAAATTCTGGGTTTAAACACTGAAATTTGACCTCTTGTAGGCTGGGAGATGAATGAAGGGTCTACTAAGACTATTTGAAGCTAATTTGGAAGTCAAACAAGGCTGTTTCCAGGCACTATCCCACAGGTGACACTAGCACTGTAGCAGGCAATGTTGAGAACCATTATCTAACTAGGATCACACAAATTCACACTTCCTTACGCTACTCAGAAAAAAAAACCTCAATATGAGTAACCAGTAAACCAAACCAAACCTTCTTTATTGCTCACAAACAACTTTACAAACAGCTCTTAGGGATGCTTCTTAGAAAGAATGCTTAGAAGGAGCAAAGCACTTCACTTTTGGTCTCTCTTCCATGGATGCCTCTAAGAGTTCACACAAGAGTATTTATAGGAGAATGCAAGGCTTTTCAATTCTTCTAGTGCAAGATGACTCATCACACACTTGTTCAAGATAAGGGAAAATAGATTCTCCATCAACTATAGGATTCCCATTAGCACAACTTTTTAGGAGAATCTTATCACGCAAGCTATAGCAAGCTCAAAACTTTACAAAAGAAAACTACAATTATGCAGGCACTGTTCTTTGTGCTATCTAGCTACCAGATGCGCCATTATTGTCATCAGATTGAAACTCATCATCACTAGTGGGTGGAGTATTAGTAGGATGATGATGACTGGGACCAAACCTATCATTATCAAACCACGGAGCAAGTGAATGGTGTCTATCAAAAATAGGAGCTTCACCTTCATAAAAGAATTGTAAAACTTGATATCCTAAACCATCATTTTGTTTGGTTAGGATTCTCTGATCAAGGAACTTTAGGTGGAGTGTTGATGCTGGAATGTCCTGCAATTTGCATATTTCTATAATATCATGCTGGTTAATAGTAAAAACATCATGATAAAAAACATATCCCCATGGGTTTGACTAGTCTATGTGTCTCCTAATACAAGTTGTGAAGAAGTAGCATGGATTATAACCATAACTTAGGACATGCCAACCTCTAGTTTGTAGATCACCATAAAATAGAAAATCACCATGATACTCATTACAATGGTTATACAAGTGGCAAGAATACATTAGACCATAATATTTGGGTCTATGACCGTATTTACTCTATCATTGCCAACACAATTTATTTGAAAGACTCCATTTGTTAATTTCAATTAAAAAATGATGGAAGGGTGTAGGTTGATATAATGTTCATTGAAGAATATCCATTTCGGTGCAAACATCGTCATCATCATAGGTTAATGTTTCTAGGTAAAACTAAGATTACAAACCATAATCATATGTTTAAACACTATAGGAGAAGTAAAAGGATGGTAAGACATCTATTTGATACAAGCACTTCGATCATTGAAACGACACCAAAGGTGGTAAGCAGAAAAGGCTGAACCATGCCTAATACCAATAGTGTGTTCTTCTAGAGTGGGCATATATACTTCATTTGCCCTGCAAGCTCAAATGTAAGAGGAAGATCTTAACTCCCATCCTTCTCTTTACAAAATATTTACAAAAAACATTAAAAAAATTAGTACATTTAAAAGAGATTATACTCTCTCAGTAGAAAATCAGCTAAACAATTTTGCTGACTATTTATATATTCAGTACTAAATTTAAAGTTAGCTAAAAATAGGGCCTAATGGATTAGACGTGTATGGGCTACTTTATTTAGATTTTTAATACTTAGGTACTTATCAACAAAATGTTTGAGATCACTCTAGATAAGGAAATGTTTATCCTACAGAAATAATTAAAATTTTTCTATCTCCTTGATGATAGCAAGTAATTCTTTATGTGTGTTATGATAATTTAATTGATTACAGGAGAATTTTCCAGAGGCATACCTGCAAATGTGGATGACTCCACCTAAGTCTTTTATTAAAGTTGCACCCCAAAATTCATGGAATGCATTTGTTTCTAAGATCATCTTGCCATTTGTTGGTAACCTCAGTTGAGGAAGATGCTCATAATGTTGTTTTATTATAGTTTCAATGTGCATCTGTGACCACTTTGGAGGATTTTGGAATCATTTAGGACTTTCCTATCTTTTGCCAAATCCTTGTAAAATCCAGAAACATAATTCACACATCCTAAATATTGTTGCAGTTGAGTTTTATCTCTAATTTCATCAAGAAATTTATTAATAGATTGTAAGATGTGATTTTGAAAAATGATAGTACCTTGAGATATTTCTAGGCCTAAAGAGTTTATTCATTCTTGGGCAATCTGCATCTTTGTTGGTGAAAAGACTAAGCCATGTTTATCTATTAAATCATGAAATGTATTTAGATGCTGAAGATGTTCTCTAGAATTTTTACTTGTAATTAAAATATCATCTATATATACCATAATAAATTGATATTGAGAAAATATATGATCCATGTAGCTTTGAAAAATGGAATGTGCTATTTTTATCCCAAATGGAAAAACAGTCCATTCATAGAGACCTCTAGGGATAGTGAAGGTAGTTTTCCATCTATCTTCAAGATAGACTTATATCTGCCAAAATCTTATTTTTAAATCAAATTTTGAATAGATATGTGATGAGTGGCGAGGTACCCCTACACTCAACCATACAAAACGAGCGTCGCAAGCGCGATCCGGTCGAACTCCGCAGATGGACTAGTTGTGGCACCTAGATAGTTAGCCTTAGGTCGCAATTCATTGTCTTCCCACCTAGACTAGTTTTGCATATGTCACGTATGGTTTAGTCTAGATGAGGTGTATGATGTGTTCTAATTCTAACGCTACTCCTGATGGCAGTGGAAAATAATACTAACTAATCTAAGCTAAGAGGAAAAGGGTAAGAAAATCTAATCTAGCCTAAGTGCGACGAGCAACCGATTCCTTGATCAACCGTACACATCTTGGACTTCGTGCACGACTGCCACTGGGACTACCAAGCATAGGCCTAGGTACGCCACTGGGATTACCAAGCGCAGACCCCAAATACGCCACTGGGTTACCAAGCGTAGATCCCCCTAGCTACACCACTGGGCTACCAAGCAGTCACACTTAAATGCTCGTAATCAAGTCGTACTCGTTCCGCTTCTAGGAGTTTAAGGGTGAGAAACTAATCGCGATGAGTAACCGATTCCTTAACTAGCCGTACACACCCGTAGATGCTCGTAGTTAAGTCGTACTCACACCGCGCTATGAAAGCAATAAATAACATTAAATAAATAACAAATAAATAAACTAAGTGAATGCTGCAATGATGAAGTAATCTCGATCTTTATTGCCGGTCATGTGCGTGTCCAAGTACGGCACACTCGAATAAAGACACCGTACAATCACATTCACCACACTGCGGGCAGACACGGGAAAATTCTAACTCTGGAGGGATCAAACTGCCAGAGCTTCGCTACACTAAAACTGGGATCCCCAAACAAGGGGGTGCCGCCTCTTATTTATAGACATGGCGGCGGACTGCGATATCGCGTACGCGATATCGTAGGGAAGGACGCGATATCGCGTACGCGATATCGCGGCCGACGCAAACCGCGTCTCATCAAACCCCCACGACTGAATAAAAACTCGTCCTCGAGTTACAAGGAGAACAAGCTTCAGTGATTACACAGTGGATAGGTATGGGATTATTAACTAGAAAAAGAAATGGACTAATGCCGCAGTGTGGGAAGACACAACACAGAGAAAAAATGCTACAACTACAAAAATGTGGAACTCATGTAGTTCCTGGTGGCGGTGGCTCCTCCATGGGTGCTTTCCCTTTGTCACGTGCTCCGGGTTTTGAAGATTGATGACGCTGAAGAATAGCCTGGAGCTTCTCCTCTTCAGTCCGAGGGTCTTGTGCCGTCCATGCTGATGCTCCGATGTTTGATGGAGTCGGCACTTCCCACGGACAGGGTAGTTGCGGGAACATCTGATTAGCTTTGACGTACCACGCCGCAAACACCCGTCGTTCCTCTTCAAAGGCTCTGGCTTTGTCTTTGTATTCGTGAAGTTCTGCTAGCCATCGAGCCAAGTCGGTTGCCACATCTTTCTGTCCTTGGTAGCTGTCTTTTACCACCGCGAGTTCAAAATTTGCAACATCTTTTTTTTCAGCTAACTTCTTTCGCTCTGCAAACTCTGCCTCATATTTGATGTAGGTGGAAGCTACCTGCTGCTCGAGCT
>MNCI01004179.1:0-10976 GCA_015680685.1 Gnetum montanum | reverse complement strand
AAAACATCCCAAAACATGGCATAAAACCTTGAAATCATTAGAAAAAATCAACATAAGAAAACATACATAAACATCATACATTCATTGATAAATACACAAGAGCTAGGAGATGTTCCCAAAAATCTAGGGTGTCACACCAAGATCAATTTTGAAAGAAAGACCTCTCATAAAGATAGCAAATAATTCATATCCCTAAGAACTTCCTTTTGTAAAGTAGCTATCTTCATAACCAAACTTTAAGATTTCATAAGGAAGTAATTCGATAGGTTAATTAAGAGTTTGAAGCACAAGGCATATATGTTTAAAAAGTAATAATTGTTCAACAAAGAGCTTTTGGATCCTCAATTTTAAACCACTTGAAACCAATACATTCTAAATAATATTTCGAAATATGATTTATCAATAAAAAATTTTAAAATAACACAAACAATCAACATATTATAGTTCAATAGTCTTGTAAGATTAAGTGGGAATTTCTTTTGGATTTCTAATGATTTCTAATAGCTTCCATTCAATCATAAACTAATCTATTCTAATCAAGTCAAGGTATAATGATTATAACTACACTTACTGTTACTTATCTTGCTTGTTGATGAAGTTTAAGATGCCTAGTAAGCTTGAGAATGAGATCCCCCTTTTGAGGTTTCTGGTCTCACATAAATTTCATTAATTTCTAAAGCTTGGCTCCCTTTCACAAAATTGTTGGAGAGAGTATTCTCATTCTCATATTCTTTCCTTTTGATTCTCCAAAATTTCCTGACATTCCTATGATCTATTTGTCTATCCCTTTTACCCTGCAAAAAATCCTTTCTAGGCACACTCAAATAAGACCAAGGAATTCTATTATATGATCAAGTTCCCATGTGATAATATTTTAGATTACAGTTCCATTACCTATGCCCAAACCTATTACAGTAATAACATCTAATTTTTCTACTCTATTAAAAGTGATTAAAATAATCAAACCTTTGAGATGCTTTTGGTTCAATTGGAGTTACTTTTGATCGAGAGGTAGTGCCTATTATCACTTCAATCTTCGAAGAATCCTTTTGTTGGGATGGACGTTGTGTAGGTTTTTCTTCTTAGGAATAGCACCCTAGTCCACTTTTATCTTTTTCACATCTTCCTTGTCCAAGAACCATTCAAAGGGACTTCTTCCCTTAACCATCCCTTTATTCACAAGCTTTACATCTACAAGCTCTTCTTTTATCTACTCACACAACTTGGTTAGTTCTTTATTCTTAAACCTAGGATCTGAGATTTCCTTAGTGAGATCTAAAATTGTTGTATTTAATAAAGAAAACTCATGGTACGTTGTTTTTATTTTCTTTTTCAACTTTGTGTAAATATTTTGAAAATTTAAAAGTTCATGACACAGTAAATCAAACCTTTCATCCTCATTAAGTTCATCATTTGAGGTATCAACAACATCATATATGAGAGCCATACAAATGAGGTGTGAATTCTTTACATCATCCTTCACCTTTTCTTCACTTTGCTCTCCATAATCCAAACTTAAGTAGAAGTTGGTCTTTTTCATCTCCTCATCATTTTTGTCCTTTTGTTGTAACGTATCACTACTAGGACATTTGAAGATCACATGGCCTCTTCCACCACATACTAAGCATTTTATTGAAGATGAGTCAAAATTAGAACTTAAAATTTTTTACCTCTTTCCTTACCTTTGAATTGCTTGGATTCTTATTGATTAAAGCTCTCACTCATCTGCTCAATCACATTGGTTAGTTTTTGAATATTAGTGTTAAGGTCTGAGTTCTCATTCTTGAGATAAAAACATTCATAATTAAGAACTTTAATTTTTATTTCCTTAGCATGTAAATCATCTTTTATCTCAATTCACAAATTTTGGAAGGAAAAAACTTCATGGAAAAATATCCAATACGTTTCTTAAAAGGAAACATCATTCAGATAATCACAAGTTTTGTCAACTTTACAAGCATAGTCTTCTTTATTTCTAAATATAAAAAAGGGAATGAGAGACTTACCTTTATAGTAGATGTGATATATGACTTGAGCACACTAATTGATGAAGCACATTACTCTCTTTTGTCCAAATGTGTCTGATGTTGATTGTCCCTTTCATGTTCACTCTTGAAGATTGATGTAGAGTGCAAGAGTACCAAGCTTTAATACCACTTGAGGATCATTAAAATTAGAATGTGGAGGGATGAATGAGTTCCCTAAATAAAAAATCATTGACATAAATCACACACTAATTTTAATGTGGTTTCCCAACTTGAGTATTCCATACTGAAAGGGTACCACACCCTACACAAGCTCTAAGCTTTTCTTTGGAGTGATTCAATGCTACGAATCTACTTAATTCCACAAGGTCTTAACAAGCTTAGAATGTCATTTTAAGGATACCACTACCTGTACAACTTGAGCTCCACTTTGGAGTGTTTTGGGACTACACCAATACTCAATCCCATAGGATCCCAACAAGCTCAAGCAAGATGCCTTTCTAAAAGAAGCAAAACAACCCCATAGGGTAATAAAAGAGAACTATAATCACAAGGAATGAATGCAACTAAGTTTTCTGATCCTTGTACATTGAGGCACAACTCACTTTAACCAATTACAATAGACAAAAGATTGTACAATGAGGGATAACAATGATTACAATTGATAGTTCATAATGCTTGTTCTTTTTCGAATGAGAGTGAAATCTTCTTATAGCCAATACGTTTCCAAAATCACTTCAAAATTTGTGAAATGACTATCTAACAATCACTAGAGATGTCTTCTTCGAGACTACGACATCTTTCTACATTAGGCCTTTATTCTAGAAAGACATCTTCTTTACAAGGGAGACATCTACTATTTCTAAGAGATGTATTTCTGGGTCTTCTTCAATTCTAGCAAGATGTCTACTATTTTTGGATGACGTCTTTAGAAAGACGTCTCTTCTACAAGGGGCAAAAATGAAACTATTTTTTTTGATGCTAGGAGTCTTCAAATGTCTCCAAACAAGTTCCCATAGAACTTTTAACCTCCTAGAATCCACAAAATGATTTAGAAACACTCTAAAACATGCCAAAACATCCATGAATCATCCTCAGTAAAAATAGATACATGTTTTTAAATTCTTCATCTTCGACCATCCTCCCTTGAGTTCTTATGATCCCAAATTTACATGTGAGCCCTTGAGTCCTTTACTATTGCTCCTATAGCACAACAACCGCACAAACATCCTTGTACTTCATTTTTCTTAACATTTTTAAATACCAAAATATCAATAGTAGTTCCCAAGAAAAATGGAAGCATTCATATCTATATAAATTTCCATAACCTTAATAAGGAAACCATTAAAGATGATTTCCCATTTCCTAGCATCGATAAACTTATTGATACCATGGCTAGACATGCCTTGTTATTCTTTATGGATGACTTTTTGGAATAGAACCAAGTTAGGATTAATCTAGAGCATGAACTTTACATGACCTTCATGACCCCTTGGAGAACCTTTTGTTATACCATTATGCCATTTGGTCTAAAGAACATAGGTACAACCAATCAATATGACCTATATATTTAGTGACTACATGCTAAGGTTGCTTAATGATTATGTTGATGATATAGTAGTCAAATTAAAAATAGCTAATGACCATGTACATGACCTCAATTTAGGACTTCAACAATGCCTAAAATATGAACTTATACTTAATCCTAAGAAATATGTCTTTGGATTTAAAACAAGGAAAATGCTTGGTTTCATAGTATCCAAGGTAGGGATATGTGTTGATCCTAATAAGGTTAACGCCATAACCAACTTGGCAACACCTACTAAACTTAAGGAGCTAAGGAAATTACAAGGTATATTACAATTTATTTGTAGATTCATGTCAAGGCTTATGAATAAGCTATAACCCATGAAACACTTGCTTAAGGGAGTTCACTATGAGTGGAATGACCAATGCCAAAAAGCCTTTGACAATATTAAGCAAGATTTGGCTCAACTAGCCATTATGTATCCACCACAAAAGACAAACCATTTTACATCTACCTTGAAATCTCCAAAATGTCCATAGCCTTTATACTCTATCAAAAACAAGATGATGGAGAAGAGCTACATGTATACTACTTGAGCCATGCATTGATAGCCTACAAACACAGAGATCAAGAAGTATTGCCTTGTCCTAGTCTTCTCCTTCAAAAGGTGGAGACACTACCTACTTAGAAGCAAGGTTAACATTATATGTAAAGACAACACACTATAACCAATATATATGAGAGTAGCCAAATAGCTTGGTGGAAAGCCATAACAGTTTGGTTTGACCTACACTACATCTCCCAAGCTTCAATGAAAGGTCAATTTATAGCCACACAACTAACAACATCCCTAGTTGAAGATAATGCAACCATTGATCTCAAGTTCCCTAATGAACATGTCATTTTCAATGAGATACTTGAAGGTTATGAGGCCATCATGCACTTTTATGGGGCTTCAACTACCCATGGGGCCAATGCTTCCACCATGATAACATTACCATCTAGTGTGATTCAACCTTTTTCATATCATTTTCAATTTCCTTGTACCAACAATGTAGTAGAATATGAAGGGTTCATAAGAGAAATGATGGTAACTTGTAATCAATGAATTAAACATTTAATGATAAAAGATTATTCACAACTTGTGGCTAACCAAGTGATTGAGGTCTACGTGGGTAAAGCCAAATATTTATAACCTTACTATGACCTAGCCAAGAAAATCATGTTACAATTTATAGAGGTTGGCATTTAACATATACCCCAAACTAAGAATACCTTAGCTAATGTCATTGCAACCTTATCCCTAAGTGTGACACTAGAAGAGTTTAGCAAGTTATCTTCCTTGATGGAGCATTGTGCTCTTCCTATCACATAAAAAACTAAAGGCATGTCTATAGCCACTATAAAAAATAATGTTCCTCAAACAGAGTGGTATGACGATATCAAGTTTTACTTGATGCATGGTGAATCTCCACAGAACCTGACTACTTCTCAAAAGGATACCATATGTAAACGATCAAGGTAATATGTCATTGTAGCTCATAACACATTATGTTGAAGGTCCTATGATGGCATATTATTAGTGCACTTGGGCAACACCAAAGCTCACATAGTCCTTGAGCAAGTTTATAAGGGTGTATGTGGAGGACATATAAGACCTAAAGCCATGGCCATAAAGATTAGATGATTAGGATAATATTGGTCCTATATGGAAAGAAACTACCTACAAAAGGTTAAAACTTATGACACATGTCAAGGACATGACAACTTAGTACATGTGCCACCAATTGAGTTACAGACTATTCAAATCACATGGCCATTTTAACGATGGAGCATAGAAATTATTGGACCTATAATGTCTAAGTCTTCCACAGGACATAGCTTCATCATCACTGCAATCAAATATTTTAAAAAATGGGTTCAAGCTATTCCTCTAAGGGAAAAAACATCTCAACAAGTTTGTGAATTCATATTAGACAACATAGTGTTTTGTTTTGACATACCCTTAACTATAGTCACAAACAATGGACCAAAATTCAGTAGCCAAGAAATGCAAGCCTTTTGTGAACAATTAAGCATCAAGCATTCATTTTCTCCATAGTATTATCTTCAAGCTAATGGACAAGCCAAAGCAAGAACCAAGATCATTATAAACCTACTTTAAAAGATTTTAAAAATAGCAAATGCAAGTGGCATGAGTGACTAGTACATGCCCTTTGGGCTTATAGAACAACCTTTAGAACTATAATTTGTGCCACCCTATATAGCCTTATTTAAGGATATGAAGCTATTTTACTTCTTGAATTATAGGTGCCATCCTTGAGGGTAGCTCTATCAGACTTCATTGATGATAAGCAAAATAAGGAACTGCATACCATCGACCTTGATTTAATGGAGTAGTCAATAAAAATGCTTGCTCACATCAAACGATATCAAGAGAGGTAGAAACAATAGCATCATCGTGATCTAAATAAACAAAAAGTCAAAGAAGGAGACCTTGTCCTTAATGTCATTCACAAACATGCAGAAAAGTTCTTAGATAATTGAAAGGGACCTTTCTTGGTTACTAAAGCTTATGGCAACAGGGCATTCATACTAGCAAACATGGATGGAAATGAATGGGCCAATTTACTCAACCATTCCTATTTAAAACCTTCTTATGTCTAACGCTAACATTTTTTTCTATAGTTCTTGTTCACCTTTCTTTATGGATATGAATGAATGATGAACATAAATAAGCTTTGTAGCCTATAACAAGTAATCCTATGTGACGTCCTATATTTCCATTTTTGGCATAACAAGATACTACAAGCTTTGTCTAAATATGTGAAACAGAGCATAAATTTCTCATGTTCTACTAATTGTAACTAATGATGGCCTATATTTTCTAACTACCACATGTGGCCTTAATTAAGCTATTGTGCACACATGTATTCTTTGATTTTTTTTTTCTTATCCTCTTGGAGTTATTCTTTTTAGATGAAGCCTAAAGTAATCACAAGAGTGCAACTCATCACAAAAGTTAGTTATGATGTAACCTCGATACATGAGGTCTAGTTAGCTTGTTCCATTATGCCAAGAGTGCTTGCTTCACATCACTTTTTTTGCTCCTGTAGAGCCATAATCCCATAGCCCAATTATAGCCTTCCTTGCCCTAATAATAGTGAAGACCTATGTTTCACATCCATGCACTATGACCACATGAAATCTTATTTAACATACTTGACTGTTAAGTTTGTTAAATGTAACACATCTCATTCAATAAGAAAAAAAATAAAAATTTAGCCTTGGCAATGAAAACCAAGGAAGGTTTCACCCCATAAAAAAAGGAGGGGAAAATGAAGAAGCAAATTTCTAGGAAAGCTAAGAGGCCAATGGAGCCTAAAGTTAAATTAATAGCTTCAAGCAAACAAAGGGAGAAGCCTAATGACCAAAGAAACCCAAGAGTGGATTACTAGTTCCTCTAACACATTATCAAGTAGCCAGTAGTCTAAGCACCAAGCATGAAGATCACTTTGATCAACTAGTGATGAACCATATTTTTCCTAGCTCTGATATCAAATATCCGATATCAAATCCTTGATATCGGATATGCAGTATCAGGTCCCAAGAAGTGATGTTGAATATCCAATATCATGGGATGTGTGGCAGTGTATAAATATAGTGTTTGAGCACACAGTTTCAGGAAGTTTTTTGTCATAGCATAGCATAGCTCTTGTAGTTTCTTTTCTCTAGAGTCAGAATACTTTCCAAAGTGCCTATAGTAGGAGCCATTGAGTGTATGGATCATTATTCGAGCACTGTTGTACCTGAGCAAGGTAGAGTGTGCAACAATAAAGACAAGCTTTCTGATCGAACCTTGCAACACCTTGGCTAGGCTAAATATTTTATTCATGCATTTAATGTTTTGTGCAATTTAATTTAATACTACCAAGAAATTAAGCTAAATTAATCTAGCTAGATTAAATAGTAGTTAATTAAGCACATAAGTATGACTGCTTTGAGCATGCATATGACACTTGGTAACCCCAACAATGCTTAACATTTGGTAACCAAACAACATTATATGTGTTCAAGATGTGCATGGAATGTCGGATAGGATACTTATGTTAGGATAGTTAGTTATTAATTAGTAATTAGATTAGTTAAAGTGGTTCATAAATTAAGTTTCAACTTGTTGTTAATCATAGATGAATAAAATACAAACTAATAAAAATCATCCTTCTCAATGACACTTAACCATACAACTAAGCTCCACAAGTGTAGTTGTGAAGACAACAATTATCACGATTAGATTTCATGTCCCGGAACCAATGTACTTGGGAACTTAAGGTCTACATAATTTGACTAGATTGCGCATGAATGCTTGTGATCCATATGGTTGGGCATAGGGCTACCTCACTGCTCATCAACTAGAATGTCACTGTTGTACTATGATCATGATGTCAACATTTGGAATTCTTTATTAACCTATGTAACCATTACCCAATAACCGATACAACCTTTATCTTATCTCAAACTTATAAAATTCCATCATGACCTTATTTCACAATCACAAGCACTCCTTGACATAGTTTGACAACTACAAAATCAAGCATGGAAAGGAAGATTTGGTAATAAAACCTGTAGTGATGTTTCACATTCTTTGTTGATGTCTGTTAAGTCAATCCTCAAAAAATTAACAAAGAGGGGCCAATAAAACACCTCGAAAGAAAATTCATGTTGCAGACCATAATTACAATTCTTTGTAATTTGGTACAAAAATAAAGATAGATACAATTGCCTTATTTTCCCTGAAAATCATACATGTTGGCTTTATATTGCTAGAATTTAATGTATTTTTTAATGTAAGAATTGGGATGTGTATCCCACATGCTACAAATCCCATGTATTCTATCTTGTGGAGGTTAAAATGCTTCACATGGTATAGATGCCTTATATTCCAACTTGTGCTAAAAGATGCTTTATAGGCTATGAAAATCATTATTTTCACCTCATACGCTAGGCATCTTGACCCCACATGCTAGCCAACATGTGAGGGTAGCATGTGAGATTTGGACTTTAATCTCATACATTGGGCATTCCAGGCGCAAATGCTAGGTAGCATGTGGGGGCAGTGTGTGAAAGGTAAAAATTAGATAACTTTGCTCACATGTTGCATGAATTTGTTCCAAGTGTGATAGAATTTGCTAGGAATCTATCAACAATCATGGTAGAATTAATTAGCACTAAATCAAGACATCAACGATCTATTTAAACAAGAAATTACTTCATTGTAAGCACTGTTGGAAAATTTGCATTTGAGCTAAACTTGAGACTTTTGAAGTAGTGCATATTCCCAAGAGTCAATAACTAGTTTCTTCCCTATCAAAAATAAAAGTAGTGAAGAAAACATGTAGTGAGTGGAGTTTCAAGGGGCAGATTGTGTTGGATACTCGAGGATAGTTCCAATTATAGAACACATCCTACTAGCTATATTAAGTTCCAACCATCTTCGTTTGAAGCCCTTGGGCATGAGAATTCAAAAGTTTTTATTTTCTAAACTTTGGTTCTACCAATTCTTTCCGTGGTTTTAATACAAGTTTGTAGTTTCTTGTGTTTTCTACATCTATTTTTCTACATTTCTTTGTGCTTAGGTCTGGAAATTTAATTACCATTACAATACATTTTCAATTTTTAATTCACATTTTAGCAATAGACTTCTAAGTCCTTGGGTGATCGACAAGATCATCCAAGGCACTTTGGATCCTTTTTTGCAAGGCCTGTGGATCCAGAGGTAAAGCTATTCTATGCTAAAATTTCAGGAGTTGCAGCACCAAATTTTTTAGGTGCTACAAAGACTTTCTTAGTCTATTCATTTGTCACCATGACCATGATGTCAACATTTGAGATTTATTATTAGCCCATGTGGTCATTCCCTAATAACCAATGTATCTTTTATGTCATCTCAAACTTATAACATTCCATCATGACCTTATTTCACCATTGTGAGTACTCCTCCACATGGTTCGACAACTAACAAATCAATTGTGAAGAGAGAGTGTTCATGATGAAATTTCAATCTGAGAACCGAAGTAAGGAAATTAATTGGTCAAACATCGGGTTAATTTTTCTCCACTACTTGTAATGTACGCTAGTAAGTGTTTTACCAATTGAAAATCTTGAGATGGCATTGCAGCAACGTGGACAGAAAAATGAACAAAAATTCATGGAAAAACTGTTCCTGGGTTTCCAGGAGGAGCAAAAATTGAGAATTCCTATAGCTCAAGGCTTACCACTCACCACAGATGAACCTAGCGTAACATACTAAAATCATGATAGTGTATCAACTTGGGGGTCAACAGCACAAGGCAATTGTCTTTTTGTTTTCTAATTTTAAATTCTTCACATAACAAACTAAATCAAAGATTTTACAGCATCCGCCAAAGCCCCCTGTTAAGGAGAACACAGAGCCACTGAACTTGAAACTTTACTCGGAAATTAGAGCTCAGGAAAGAGCAGGGTTTGATATCAAGGTAATTCCCTAATTCTACTTTACTCAAAAAACGTGCATACAATGTTTAATTAAGTTTTTGTTTTGCATTACTGCTCATTTCTTAAATAGTAGTTCTCTTCTAAATTTGGAATTTTTGTTTTATTGGGAGTAGATGAAAATGAAGCAAAAATACATCGAAGAATAAAAGTTAGTGGAAGAAAGAATGCGAAAGGTAAGAAACATACTTGCCCACATTTCTATGATGAATTTTTAGAATGTACATGACATTGGTTGAAATGTTTTGTCTACAGAAAGTTGAAACAGAAGAAATTAGGAAGTTACGCAAGCATATGGTTCCCCTTGCTCAACTCATGCCATTTTTTGACAAACCATTCCTACCGAAGAAGTAAAATCTCCAACCTTACATTTTTTGACATTCCTCTAGAATGTTGACTTAAGTGGCTTTAAATTTTCTATAGATTTTATCACTATAATTGGTGGTTCATCTAAGTGATGATATTTTATGTCAACTTTTTTCAGATCTGACAAGCCTCTAACTGTCCCCATGGAGCCCAGACTGGGTGCTTCAAAGGGTAGATGCCTTTTGAAAAAAGACAATCAGAGAAGCTGATCCATGAGCATATGATTAGGATGATAATTATGTCTCTTTCTTTTCAATCCAGTTTACATCTTGGAATGCGAGACAACACCAGATTAAAGTTTTTTTTGGAAGAAGCAACCCTTAGCAGGCGTTAGCATTGCGTAGATTTATGCTTATTCTGTATGTGGACTAGTTGGATTCTACTTCAAACCAGTGACTAGATAGTTCGAATGCTACGTTTGTATCTCATTACCTGGTTCTTAGTGGATTTGAATCTCGTCACGTTGGATCTCATTACTTGGTTTTCATGTACACTGTAATTTGCTCCCTCATTTTCATACATTGTGCAAAATTATTAGCACGTTGAAGGATAGGTCTTCTCTTTCT
>MNCI01004175.1:0-10756 GCA_015680685.1 Gnetum montanum | reverse complement strand
ATTGATGAGGCTCAAAACAACAAGTTAAGAATAATGGACCTCTACACGATAGAGGAGGAGCGCATGCAAACACTTGGTCAAATCAAGTGGTATCAACAAATGTAATAGCAAAAGAACCATAACAATCAACATCAATGCTCGATCAAGTAGGGGGACTTGGCTCTCAAGGCCATTAGTAAGCCTATGGATAAATTCTTAGCCAACTAGGAAGGGCCTTTCTTGGTCATCAAGGCTTATGGTAATGGAGCATTCGAGCTTGCTAAGCACAACGACAATGAATTTTCCAATCTAGTAAACCACTCATACTTGAAGTTGTACTATGCCTAGTATGCAATGCTGCATCAACGACAAAGCAAGGTAAGCATTAGTCCTCTATGATTGTAAACTGACATAGATTAGTCTATTACAACTATAAACTAGCATAGAATTTTTACTATGATAGTAAATTGGCATTCACATCCATAGTCTACTATGACTATAAATTGACATAGATTAGTTTGCTACGATTATAAATTGGCACAGAATGTCTGCTATGACATTAAACTAAAATTCACATCCATAGTCTTCTATGACTATAAGCTAGCAAAAATTTGTCCACTATGACTATAAACTAGCATAGATCATCCTTAGGCCATGATGCTAAAATTAGCATTCACAATATTCATCTGTTATGATGATAAAATGGCAAAGCTCATCCTTGAGTCATGACATTAAACTAGCACAACATCCATTATCTACTATGATGTTAAACTAACATACATCAGTCTAGTAGGACTATAAACTAGCACATCATAGTCTGTTAGGACCTTAAACTAGGCCCAAAGTTTGCTACAACCCTAAACTAGCATAGCATGTGATCTACTATGACCTTAAATTAGGTTCATAGTTCAACACACATAGTTCTATGGACAAGCGAGCATGGATACTTCTAAATCTTCGTCATTCGCCCATAGCTCATGAGCAAGGTAGGGCATTGCAGTTCTAGAGTGGAGTTCACATCATCAACAGAGGCCTCTGGGACATTTGTAGCATTTTGTTAATCCTTTGGAAATGTCTTTGGGAATTTTGTTGACCTTTTGGAGCTCCTACCATGATCACCATTAGTATCATACCTAGGTCACACCAATAGCATTATCGACCTTGGGTATTTCATTATTGCTCCGAGCTCTCATGGTTAGCACAACCCTTTGGAGTAGTGGTAGCATTAGGGCCCTAGTTATCTCACCAACTTTGTGGAGCTCTTGCCATTACTCAAGTACTTGCCTCTAGTGTGGTTGCTAGAGTTTTTGCAACTCTCTTACTTTGGCACCTACATTGGTTTTTCTGCACTAACACTACAAGCTTTTGCAACTAGTCTAGCACTTGTGGCACCTGTAGCATCCTCGCAGCCAGCAGCTTACTCTCTCTCATGTTGTGTGGTTGTTTTCCTATTTTCTCTACACTGTGTTTGCAAGATGAAGCGAGGTGGTCGTGTGAAGATGCATCTCATCATAGCAGAAAGATGCCACATTGCTCCTACGCACATGACGAGGCTAATTGAACTACTTAAGAGTGCACATCCCTATTACCCCGCTATCGCCTACTTACCTTTATCTATTTTACCTTGCATTTCCCTACTCCCTTTGCATCATCAAGCTTGTGATCCCTCTAATGCACATGGCACCCTCTTTGCATCAATCGTAGAACCCATAGTAGACATAACGCAACTTGAGAGCTTTTGTAGGTTGGTCAAAGGCCAAGCAGATGTAACACAACTCATCCTAGGGAGGAAACACTTATCCTATAGACACAAGATGGTTGCACTAAAGCTAAGCCCATTAGGTGGCACGAAGCCCACCTAATGAAAAGCATCCTACAGCTAGCATCTCACAATGTGTAGAACACGAAGTAGATTCACCATCTAGCAAAAAAAAAAAATAGGGCAAAACATGTCTCCCAAGGAAAAACTCACAAAGCTGCAATTTTGCAACCAGTCCAACCCTAAATCTGCATCGACCATCTCACAAGCACTCCATTGAGAGGTCACAATTTTAGGGGTAAGCCATTTTGGTGCCATGGACACTGGCTCTCTCATAAGCACTCCAACAAGAGATCACTATTTTTGTGACAAGTCACCTTGTTGCCATGATTCTCATCAGTCATGCTAACTCTACATCTTGCAATGGCATGTATTGTTTGCATCTCATTCTCTTGTTACCTCTTGGCACATTCCTTGCATCTTTTACCTCCAACCTATCAGTAACCTTAACACTCTTGAGCATGGAAAAATGACATTCAATCGAATACTAATGAGAGATGTTGGTGCTAGGCCTACTATGGTGTTTTGTGTTCTTTGTCAATGTCCCTTGGGTCACTCCTCTAGACATTAACAAAAAGGGGCCAATGAAACACCACCAAATTTGGGCTCCTACATCTTAACTATATGGATAGCATATGCCAACGCACTATATTTATAGGCTAGCACATACCCCATGATATTGGATATTTGACATTGCATCTTGGGATTTGATATTGCATACCCAACATATTGAATATTTGATATTGAAGCCCTACAAAATATGATTCATCATACTCCCACAACTAAATGAAAAATCATCCTTGAGTGAATAAGAGGAGGAACAAGTTCGTTGCAAAATATTGCGGAGGAATGGAATTATTAACATGCAAATAATAGACTCTAAGTGCCCAAGTGTACGAAATTTACAATATTTAACAAAATTGGTTGTTCGTGACAATAGAACTAAACAGCCTTGAAAAAATATACAGCCAACTCCTCTTGGTAGCCAAAGAGTGAGGGAGAAGATCCAATGATCATGAATGATCCTTGTCGCATGGTATTGCCGCTTCTTCCTTGGTGAAGACAATCTCGCTTCCAACCCATGCTTTCCATTGTAATTTCAAATCAATGTGCAATGTGTAATAAATAGCTTTTGGGTACCTTGTCTCATCAGTAGTTAAACTTTTCTAGTTTCTAATTATGGTGGATTGATTCTTTTAATAGTGTTAGAAGGAAAAATGAAGAGTAGGGTGAAATGGATAAGTGATCCATTAAAGCATGAAACATTCAAATGCAATGAAATGCTTGCAAACAGTTTAAGAATTCATAATAATAAAAAGAGGATTTCACTAAAAAATGTTGTGAAGATGTGCATAATTGGATGTCACTGATGGGACATGCAAAAGTATTTGATTATTATAATGTCTAAGGATAAAGGAATTAACTAACCAAACTAAAAGGTATGCAAGTGGATCCTCCCCAAAGTAGGTAGAAGCATTTTATTACCCTTTCATAACTTCAAATTGAGGATTCCATGGGCCCCATGGATGATTAATGGTTATGGAAGGTTAAGTATAAAAACTCGAAAGAAACTACTTAAGAATTTTGACACATCAAACCAAAACATTAAATAAAAATATAAAACTGGCAATGAGGTGAGACTTGGAAAGCATAGATGGTAGAGACGGAGTGGAATGGAGTTTTTGATTACGGTCACATGAAGTTCCTTATGAGATTTGTGGTTCAATGACCTAATAAAATGCATCCTTAGTCTAGACCAAAACCAACCATGTTCAATGACATTGCACCACCATTCTAAGACCAATCCACTTCCCTAAGACATAAGAGCACTCCCATAGAACAACCACTATTCCTTATTAAAGAAGAAAAGAGAAGTAGGAAGTGAGGAAGGGCCTTAGTTAGAGGGGATCCTCAAGCATGGGTAGCATATCTTTCTAGTTCCATAACTAGTGCTTATAACCCATTTATTTTGTCTAAAGAATATGCTTTGAATTTCGATTATTTTGTTATTTTTTTAAAATGGGAACCACACTATGTAAAGACTTATTCAATTTCCTATTATTAGTTGACATGGAATGGTAAGAAATCCTATGAAAACACACATGCACCAAAGAAAGAAAAAAGGCACAAAGAGTATTGAGTCCCCTTGAAGTCACAACCTATTGAAACCTTTAATCCTTTCCAAATGTAGAAACTACCAAGGTCACAATTTTTTTAAAGTTCTATTAATGAAAAAGGGACCTTACATTTCCAAAACAACAAAAACCATAGAGTTTGTAGATGGGTGGATGTTGTGGCATCACTACTTGTTTCATGAAAAAGAAACCATGTCCTAATTATCTATAACAAAATTCAAAGCTAGAATCCAAACATCAACAATCAAATATCGAGATAGCACATATCCACATCAATCAAACCACATTATACCTAGTTGGAGATAAGGCATGTTATTACTAAAACACAATAAGAAAATCACATCCAAATAAAGGAAAATATTTTTAAGAAAAATAAACATATTAACGATGTTGTAAAACATAAATTTTGAAAAATTAGTAACGTAAAAACCAAAAGGTGTAAGATAAAGAATGTGTAAAAAAAAGTTACAAAAATAACAAGGTGGAAAACAAAAACATGTACAACAAAAATATGAAAAATTGAGGAGCTGCTTATATGGTTAGCATGGATGATCATCTCCCCCATGACTAAGTTGAAAGGAGGAGATATAAAAGATTAAGTGTGGTTGTTCATATGATGAAGTGTTTGTTGCACTAGCTTTCTTAGGCTTATGGAAAGGTTTGACTTGTTGTATGTTGACCAGTTGCTTCTTGTCTAGCCTCTCAGGTTTATAGATCAACATGACTCCATAAGCGAAAGTTTCGTAAATGATACAAAGTCCTTTTCACAACATCTGGAACTTAGTTCATTGGGGTACATGTGTGGGGTTCCAATAGAGGACCTTATCTTCTAGTTGAAATTTGACTTTCCGAATTCTAAGGTCATGGCACTTTTTATTGAATGCCTTGTGCAACTCGTTAGATGACAAGGCCATCAATTGATTTTCATCTAGCAAGTTAAGATTCATTAGTCCTTTTTTGTGCTAGAATTAAATCAATGTCAAGGTCACAGGCTATTGAAAGTGTATGGAGCTTAGATTGAATAAGAAGTGTTGGTAATTTTCCATACACCAACTTGAAACACCACCAAATTTGGGCTCTTGGGTCTCAACTACAGATTTGGCTAAGTGTCAAAACTTGGTAATTTTTTTCTAAGAGTTGAGACTATGCCTCCACTGCTAAGACTATGCTCTAGAGTGTAGTTAGCATAGTGACACTAACAGTCTAGATTTGCAAAATTTTCTAAGTGTTAATAGTAGTTGCAAATTTTTCTAAGTGTCTTGACTACACTCACCCTACTAGGACTACACTCTAGCACATCGTCAATGTTGTCAGCCTTGGAATGACTAGTTTTACAAATTTTCCTAAGTGCTAAACTAGAAGCTACTAGGCATGGCTGGGATGCACAAAACAATTTGGCAAATTTTCTAACTAAGCCTACTCATGCTACTACACTCTCGAGTGTAGTTACAATAGTCTGCATGGGTATGTCATCTTTGACAAATTTTTTCCAAGTGTTAGGGCTACCCTCTCACCTTTGGGACTACACTCTAAAGTGTAGTTAGCATAGCCTACGCTGAGCATCATTTTCTAGAAAGATTTGCCTAACTCTTTGGGCTACGCTCTAAAGCATAGTCGGCATAGTCTACCGACACTTTCTCTAGAAGCCTCTAGAACTCAGCACCAACTTGCATCTCAACTCCAACATCCCTTCAGCAAGCAAGATTAGTAAGTTTTGTCTCTTTTGCATCCTCGATTTTCCCTCAAATTGTACCTATGCTTGACACCACTCAAGAGCATGGGTAGCATAGTTCCCAAAACTACACTATTTTGCATTATTTTTAGGTACTCTATAGTTTATTCAGCATTCACACAGGGAAGATTAGAGATACAAGAGACATATGAAAAGGAACCCTTAGAATTAAAAGCCCTATTGGATACACTTAAATATTATTTTCTAAATAATAAAAAATTAGTAATTATAAATGTCAAACTTGACAAAGAACAAAAAAGGTAATGACTAGAAGTAGTAAATAAATGGCAAATACATTTTCATGGTTTTACAATGAGATCATTGGAATTGATCCATGAATTTGCCAACATCAAATCTATATAGACCTAGCTATCAAACCTTGCTACCAACCTCAAAGAAGGTTAAAACCAAAGCTGAAGGAAGTTGTTAAAAAAGATCTAGAAAAACTATTGAAACTAAGGTTCATCTATCTAATAATAGACAATGAATGAGTTAGCCCATTAGTCATTGTCCCAAAGAAAGGTAGTAAGTGAAGGATTTGTATTAATTTTAAATTCTTAAATATGGAAAAATTCAAAGACCATTTCCCTCTACTATTTGTGGACCAAGTCCTAGGCACTATAACATGACACTAGTACTACAACTTTTTAAATGGCTATAGTGGATACAATCAAATCCACATTACACCTGAAGACCAAGAAAAAACCACATTTACCACTTCATGGGGGATGTTTGCATACAAGAATATGCTCTTTAGCTTGTGTAATGCACCTGGTACATTTCAAAGGCTAGTACTCAATATCTTCCAGAAGCAAATTAGCAATGAAGCTGAAGTCTTTATGGATGAATTCTCCACATATGGGCTAGATTTAACTAGGCCTTGAACCATTAGGAGTAAGCACTAAAATGATGTGTGGAAATTACTCTAAAGCTTAATTACCAAAAAAGCCATTTAATTGTTTAAGATGGTATAGTTCTAGGACATAAAGTATCTCACAAAGGAATAGAGGTAGATCTAGAGAAGATCAGAGTCATCCAAAATATCACACAAAGGCCATAAATTGTTAAAGATGTCAGATCATTTCTGGGCCATTTAGGATACTATAGAAGATTCATTGAAAATTTTTACAAGATTACAAAACCACTAATAGAATTAAGTAAGAAAGATGTACCATTTCTAGAACAAAGAAATGTGAGAAAACATTTAGGACATTAAAAAATAAGAATTACTAAAGACACCAATCCTTTGAGCTCTAGATTGGTCAAAGCCTTTCCACATCACAATAGATGCTTCAAATTATGCATTGGAAGTAGTACTAACTCAACTGAATGTGCAGAAAAGACCCTATTATATACACTACACCAATCAACATGACACTAAGGCACAACTTAACTACATGACAACAAAAAATAAGCTAATGGATATGGTGTATGAACTTGAAAAATTCAGACATTATGTGCTCTAGTACCTTGTTTATGTGCATGTAGATCATAGTACCATCAAATTTCTAATAAACAAACCAAAAATTAGTCCTAGAGTGATGAGATGGCTAGTTATCCCACAAGAGTTTGACATTATCATGATCGATAAAAAAGGAACTAAAAATATAGTAGAAAATCATTTATCAAGACTTAGATGGAAACCCCAGGAGAATGATGAACTTGTATCAAATCAATTTCCTAATGAAAAATTATTCACTGAAACTGTAATGGTTATAGACTCAACAAAGAAATCATGGCTTATTCATTAGATAATGTATCTGTTGGTAAATTTTGGCCATTTCATGGAACAAAGATATGGGACGATTAAGACCTCCAAAATATTTCAATATAACTATTTGAAATGGCAAGGTGTAGGTTGAAAAGCTATTGATTCTTGTCATTCATTTCCATTAGCTAAAAAGGAATGGATGAAAAGATGGAATGAAAGAAAATAATAAATAAAATAAGTAGCAAATCTTTGGATACTGGTAAAGAATGAGGTAGAACCATATGAGTGTTTGGCCATGCAAATTTCAAAGATCTTCGAACAGGTGAAATCTGTAAAAATTACAACAAAAGAAATCAGATGTAAATTAATACAATAATCCTTCATAGCTAAAATCCGTGAAAGAAGTGAGTGAATTTGCCCACAAAAATTTCCATGAACAACCATCTTCTTCCATGCAAAACTAAACAAAATCAATCAACTACGGCATAAAGACTAGAATCGACAGATTTAGCCTCCGAAATCAGTACAACAGGGTCATAAAAATAGGCGCTGGGTGTTTCAAAGAAAAAATAAGAAATCAGTTAGGAAGCGGCGCCGGCACGGTGTAGACATGGGCCTTGATAATGGAATCCCTAACCTTGAAGCTAAGCATGATCAGGAATCTAATGATGAGTATCGACGAAGAGGGCAGTAGTGGCATAGCGTTGTCCATGTACGTTGGCTGAAACACGCAGCCGTGGCAGGCCTGAAAATATGTTGGTAGGGGGATTCTCTGGTATTTGTTCTTCATGTCATTGGCTCATGCTGCAAACTTAGCACATGGATCTGCAATTGTTGTTGTTGTGTCAAATGCAGTCAGCTGTGAAGGGACCTCCTAGGGAGTAGCCAAGGTAATGGCGGCCATCAACAACATTGTAATTGCAGCGACCATTTCATGGAAACGCTGGCTCCATGTCCATGCCAACTCCTGTGGTTGCAGTTTCGGTAGAGCTGTTGTCAAAGATAAAGATGGCACTTCACGACCGCTGCCAATGACGATGATTAGNAAGTGATGGGCCCTATCACCGAAGAATTCAGAGGAGCATTTGCAGACGAGATGAGCATGTTGAGGGAGGTAGCACACTTATGCTGTGAGATTCCTTTGCTACTAACTGTGGTTGGAGGACAGTTGCGTAAAAACGGACACTCTAATACTTATGATGCATTTATTCAAAAATTAAAAATGGGAAATGTTAATTTCAAGAAATTCTTCTCTTTGCTTTCAAGAAAATGGAGATTTCATGCTAGGAGGATTTTATAGACATATGCTATTGGTTCTTTTCACAAGAATTGAGTTGGTATTGGTTTTTGTTTGAGGTGGGTTAAATTGTCAATTTGATACCAGCATCTTGGCCTCCGTATACTGGGGCACTCTCAGAGATGGCACATGGCAGCAGCAACTAAACATCACACGGCAACATTACCAAATACATCAGTGCCCAATGCCAAAGCGTTCATCATCGTCGTTACCAATCCATCAATTGCAGCCACAGAGACACGAAAACACAGCAAGACAGGTGCACAACTGAATCAGTAGAATTAGGAGATTATTTAGCCGATGCCGATAAATCAAGGTTAGAGTTTATTCGAAAGAAACCATCATCGCTGAAGACAAGTGCAAAACCCGAACGCACGAAATTGAAGTCACAAAATAAAATTTCAATTTCATATGGTCCAGTGGCTAAAAATAATTTCAGCAAATTTTCTTACATGCAACAATTGTATGGAGTGCTTATTAAAGACCTAGCATTAATTTAATTATCTCAAATAAATTACTAAGGCTCTATACATGGCGGGTAATTAAAATCCTGAATAATTAGAATAAAATGAAAATTGTATGAAGCTCTTATAGTATGGAGATCTTGGATTTATTTTAAAAATTATAGGTTGTTTCTTATAAAAGAAATATTTGTAATATTTACACATGCCAATGTTAGCATGATTTTCTCCTAACTTCATGTACAAGTTACAACTTCCTAACTTGTTGGGCAAGTAATATCTCCTAACTTGTTGGGCAAGTTATAACTTCCTTACTTTGGAAAGAAGTTACCCAAAATATTTTGGAATATCTAACTACCTATGAGACCCTATAAAAAGGCTTCATGGGTTAGAAGAAAAAGATATAACACACTCTTGGAAAACACACTCGAGGTCTTGGAAGAGCATTGGAAAAGAAGACATTGTGAAAGATTGCTTGTAAGATGACTTGTTAAAGACAACATTTTAGTGTGTTTGTCATAGTCCTGTGAGTTATGTTTATTTTTAATTTTGTTTAAATTTTTTAGCTAGTGGTTTAGATAGTATCATGCTTGGCAAGTAATTTTTGGATTTTTAGATTGCTCTTATTGTTCTTGTTGCATGATAGAAAATTTCTATTAAAATTTTGCCATAGAAGAGCTTGTGTTTAAAAGCCTTAAGAGCATTTTAGTTGTAAATTTCATTATTGTGCAATGTATAAGAACTACTATTGAGATTGTTGTAAGAGAGCCTCTGCATATAGTCAAGCCGTTGAACGATTCAATAGTCAAGAGGGTTGAGAAAATATTTGGTATTTTGATAGGACCAGAATAGCTTCTTTTATCTTTAAAGTGAATCTCCATGGTATTTCAATCAAAAATTGTCAAGTATTTTGAAGGTTCTATTGAATCCAATTGTTGACATCCATTATCTAGCCGAAATAGAGTCTAGTACGTGATAGTTACGCAACAATTTTTTGGGTAGCATAGTAGGATTGTCTTGAAGAAATTGCTTATTTTGAGCCTTGGAACTTTGAACAATTCGTAGTTATTGAATTTGGGATAGGTTTATTGCAAAGTGTTTACTCGTATCATTTTATCTTGTTTAAACATTTGAGATCTTTACACAAATCTGCTTTCTTGTTCTCTTCTTTTTATTTCCATTGAATCTTGCTCTATTTCTAGTTTTCTCGTGGAACTATCTCTTTCTCTGGGGAAAATTAGAAGTAGATTCACAGAGTTGTGCTTAAAGGTTTTTGCAAAACTTTATTTGTTACAAGTAGGTATTATAAGGACCACATAGACTAGGCAATTCAATAGAATAAGAACTCTCAACAACTCACAGTACTTTGCAAAGTTGGCTGAATCTCTTTAAGATAAGTCATTTATAGTTTTACACACAATCCAATCGTTTCATTTTTCACAACAGCACACCGCAACAGCACACACACATACTCACATTAACTACTGAGTATATTTGAAGGTATCTGGGCCTTGGTATTTCCAAAGACCAGCAAGCACCTAAATCCTATTCGAGGACACTCGTTGGCGATCGCATCTCAAATGGTCGCCAATAGTTCTTTTAGCACTAGAAGGAGGGCTGAA
>MNCI01004173.1:95763-119914 GCA_015680685.1 Gnetum montanum | reverse complement strand
TATTTCACTAAGGACATGGGGGACCTTGCCCTTCAACAATGAGTGTTGGCTCTCCTACCTTAAATCTCTCATACGTTGGGCATCTGTGGGGTAATAATCCCTCATGTCAAAATCTTCCGCAACGTATTCAGCGAATAGTTCTTACATGCCAATCTGTGTCAGGGCATGGAAAAGCATGCGAGAGATTGATCGATCTGGGGGTAACACGATGTTACCTTGCAAATCTCTCCACCGCAGTTGTTTGTCTTGGTGGAGTATAAAAGTAAAGTTGGGAATATACTCATCGGGATGAGTATATGTCATCTTGTACTATTTAGGACTTGGCTGGTTTAGGTTATGTGTATGTCGCTGACTATCTTCCGTGTTACCCTAGGTGAGTTAACCTTATGAGAAGAAGTCATTTTATTGGTGTTCTGTTCACCGTTACATATGTTCTTATTTAACTAATTAGCCCAAAGGTTCGTTAAGGCTCACAACGATGTGAAAGATTTCCTAATGTTCTAATTGGCATACAAACACTTAGTCCCCGGAAATGGTGCCAATGATGAGTGGCGAGGTACCCCTACACTCAACCATACGAAATGAGCGTAGCACGCACGATCTGGTCGAACTCCATAGACTGAATGCCTAAACGCCGTAAGGAACACTTGGGGTTAATTAATCGTTGTCTTCTGAGACTTACTTGTTGTTGTCACGGTGTATGGTTAAGTAAGTCTGAGGTATATGATTTTTTGGGTCTTTTCAGGTTTTTCTCCTATGTTAAGAGGTGAAGGGTTGAGAGGCTAAAACTAACTCTAACTACATCACTAAGTCCTAGCATCAACATCCGTTCCCACTTGCCATACACACCCTGAACTGTGCAACTGTGGCTACCAAACACTAATCGTTACTAGGATTACCACACGTAACGCACGTGCTCGAAGCGGTCGTACTGAGGCACCTAACTAGCCTAAGTGTGACAAGCAGCCGATTCCTTGACTAGCCGTACACATCCATAGATGCTTGTAATCAAGTCGTACTTGTCCCACGTTCTAGGAGATAAGGGGTGAAAGAATCTAATCACGATGAGTAGCGGATTCCTTGGCTAGCCGTACACATTCGTCAATGCTCGTAACCAAGTCGTACTCATGTCGCGTTACTAGGAAAGCAATAAATAACATTAAATAAACCTATCCATGTACTGCAAGGTTTATCCACAAAGCTCATCTTTATTGCCATACACAACTTGCGTTCAGGTACAAAGCTGCTCGAATAAAGAGTTGTTCACTTGGGGGACTCCTACTGTGGGCACATGGAAAATATTCTATCTCTGGGGTGATCAATCCGCCAGAGCTTCGCTACTTCTAGCCTAGGATGAGAAATGAGGGGAGTGCTGCCTCTTATTTATAGATTTGGTGGTGGACTGCGATATCGCAGGGGATGTGATATCGCGGCTTGTGCATATCGTGTCTCATCAGAATGGTAATTCATTTTTTGTTAAGTCTTGAAATATCCTTCTAGTCTCACTCATGAATTGTCTACTTTCTTCTATGAAGGAAATAAGGCTTTGGGTGAGTTTATCCAAGTGTTTATTAGTTGGATTCTTAAATGGCCTAAAGTTATTTTGAGGATATTGTTGTTGGTAATATGGTCATTGAGGAAAGTTCATTGTTGGTTGGCTCTTAAATTATTGAAAAGCCTTTATTGACTCTTGCATTTTTTCTTGATAATAGAATAAGGCTGGGTAGGTTGTTTGGTCATGTTGGGGACTACCACAAATGTTGCAGATTTCTCCTTGAATTCCATGAGCTTGTTCTTTAATTAATCATGTCAATTCATCCACTTTTTTATTTAACTATTCTATTTGTTGAGTCATGTCTTGCTTAATATTGGGTTTTGGCCAACATTTACTTTGATCTACTAATGAACCTATGATTCTCCAATCATCTTCTAGGGTCACATTTAAAATATATCCTCTACATGAAAAGTTAACATTTTTGCCTACAATAAGGCAATAAGCCTTCTACAAAAATTTCAATTAATTGATGGCCTAAGAATACATGGTTTGAATTTTTAAGCATAATCCTTTAAATCTATCTAAGGTAATCTCATGGTCTTCATCCTCATGTTGCATAAAACTCATTAATTGCTTCCTTAATGAATACAACCTATCATTAGAAAGAAATCTTTGTAGAAAAGCATTCTTAAATTTATCCCATGAACTAATTTGTGTTCTAAGGGTTTGTAGCCAAAAATCAGCTTTGTTCTTTAAAGGTTGATTTAAAGGCAATCATCTTAGTTTTATCCCTACTCTAGGCTGCTAACATGGCTAATGTTGTTTCAAATTTTCTTATGTAGGTAATCAGATCCTCATCATTTGTTCTTTTAAAGATAGGTAATAAATGAATATTTTTAACATCTACATCTCTTCCTTATGCCTCTACATCTCTTCCTTGTGGAAAAAATAATGGTCCCTAAGGTATAATGGATGTTCTTTGATTCAATAACTCCCTAAGGGTTTGTCTTGGGCAAGGTTGACCAATTGGAACATTGGAACTCAAACTACCAAACGAGAGAGGAATTGAACCTAAGAAAAATGGGGGAGGTGTATGATGTGAAGATGATCTCATCATGTAAGCACAGGTTCCTATTGGGGTTACTATAGGATTTGGTATAGAAATAGAGATTGGTGGTGGAGTTTGTAAATTCAAAGTACTCACTGGTTGGGTAATACCTCCAATTGTGATCACATAAGTTGATATTGGGGTAGTACTTAGATTTTGAGACCATGCCGCCATAGTTGAACTCATGGTTGTAGTTGGAATATCAAATAGAGAATTAACAGATATGGAAAAATTATGTTGTGTTTTTTCTTTAGGATTTTGTGTCATCAAAGGGGAAGAAAAATTAGATCTTGATTGTATTGGTTCCTCTTGGTCTTGTTTTTGAGTGGGTTTTGTACGCTTATAAAGGCTAAGAGTGCTCCTAGAAGGTTAAATTTGTGTTGGTTTCTTTGGTTGCTTTGTTGGTTTCATTTAACAAGAACATTCTTCATTGGCACATTCATGGGCTACCATTCCTAAGAATTTACAAACTGATTTAATAACTCATATCATCATGGCTTTAATTGTAACTTTTTAAATAGTTTTAGCTAGTTCTACGATAAGAGGAGTTGATTCCTAGAATTTTTCCTTATTTTTGGATTTGTTAATGTAAGAAAAATAATTAAAAGAATCCATTTCTCAAATTACTTAAATAAATGAAACATAAAATAAAATAAAATGTACCTGGAATATGAAATTACAAAATGAAATTAAAACACATAGAACTCTTGATGATGATTAACTTTGTCGACCTCCTCAACAACAGCATCAAATTGACAAGCTAGGCAAAATTTGGTGCTGGGNTCAACAACAGCATCAAATTGACAAGCTAGGCAAAATTTGGTGCTGGATACCTTTAATCTTTATCTTTATTTCTTTCATTGTAGAAATTTTCACTTCATCTGTGACTGATCCATGAGTCGTATCCTATGGAGGAATGGTTTAAAGTCAAAAGATCATCAAGATATAAAACCAAGGATTAGATCTAGATTCAACTAAGAACATAACACTTATGGTTGTCACCCATAAGTAAAATCAACAATATTCACCTTAACTTCTAACATTAAGTTCAAATATGAATGCAACTAATTAAACCAAATTGAATTTAAATAAAGTTATGAAAAATAAGAAAGATTACAAAGGAGACATCACCTAATTTGTTACCCTGCTGTGTTGTCTTTGCAGTGCAACAACTTTACAATCTTAGAACATTGTTGGTTGTTAATTTTCACAAAGCATCAATACTCTTCCTTCACAATTTTATGCACAAACAAAAATTCTAATCTGGTGTGGTTCTCTCAATAGTATCCTCTATTTGTTTCTTCAATCCTTTTTTTTCCTATTCTCCGTCTCCTCTGTTGCATTTGGCCAAGGAATTTATAAGGACTGGTCTGGCACATGAGGAGCCACCACCCATGTGTAATGGCCATGACAATAACATCCATTGTAATGTCCACTACCACCACCCACATAGGTAACATTCACTGTAATGTCCATTGCCACCACCTATGCAGGTAATGTTCACCATAATGTCATCATTCACATGGCAAAGAAATGTGCAACTTCCACCACCCACACTTAGGTAATGGCTACAAAAATGTGCAGCTATAAAAATGGTTGAAAACCACATCTCATTACCCATGTAACATCCACTACAAAAAAATGAAAACCTCCATCAAGGTAACATGCAAGAAACAACTGTAGTTGCATGATCAAAGAACGTGGTTGATGGAGTAATTCATCCACATTGCAGTGCCAACATCCAAGTTATAGCTCCATTACCATCATAAATCCTAATTTTCATTCCTATTACTACTATAAAAAAAACTAGAAACTAGAAAACATAACATCAGTATAGATTAAGCAATTGGATTCTTCAACTGCCACCACATGGTTGCCTAGCAACAAAACCTACACCTCTAGTTCAAGTCTTTAGTACATAAAAGCTAATAAACTAATAATAAACTAATACTCATTACTATAATAAACTAAAATACAATAAACTAAAATAAATTAAAATAACTAAAATAAACATTAATTAAATAATTAACAATATGTAATTAAGATTTTAAAACTACCAATTTTGGTGTTTAATAGTGTCATTTGATAAGCCATCTTATTTGGAATGGTAGAATCAAGAATAAAATTAATATGATGTTGTGCATTCCTCATTGGTGGTAATCCATCTAATTCCTCCTTGAATACCTTGGGAAATTTCTCTTTCAAACCTAGCATATCTGTTGGAAGTTCAACTTGCACATCATCATGGTTAGTAGCAACTGTTGTCACAACAAACAAACTAAAACATATTTCATCAGGTTTCTTAATGTATTCCCTCTCTTCTAGAAGAATTAAGAAAGCATTTAGCGAGCTTTAATACCTCACTTGTTCAGCTATCATGGGAATCAACTCATGGATTCCATCTAATCTTGCTACACTCTATACATTTATTGCTCCATCAAACTAAGAACCATTGTCAAAATTCCAAGGTCTATTAAGAATTACATTAGCACAATCTATTAAAAGTACATTACACTTCAAAACATTATGAAAACCTCCAATTTTAAATTTGAAGATACATTTTTAAATCACATCTTGGGAAAAATCTCTAGATAGCCAATGTACTTTATAGGGTTTATGAAAAGGATTAGTTACAAACCCAATCTAGCAACTACCCTAGAAGAAATAACATTTTCTTGGACTTCCCCATCAATTAAAACATGAATTCATTCCCTACTAAGCAAACATCTAGCCCCAATTTGAAACAACTTTTTTCTATTAAGATGATATCCTTTATTCACATATCTCATGAATGCACAAGAATTTAATTTAGAAACTTCCTCAAATTTTTAAGCATTAGGATTACCTCTATGAAGAGCTTGCCTTGATGATTCCTCCACCTCCATGGTTTTCACATGTTTACCTTTGGCTACCTCGTGAAGTGGACATTCCCATTACTTATGTCTCCATTCTCCACATTTGAAGCATTGAATTTTTGATGAGCTACTACCTTGACCTTTGCCTCCCTTGTTCTGGTCCTTCTTGGCTTTGCCTTTTTCATCATTCCCTTTTGTTTTCTTGTCATTTTTTCCATCCTTGTCTTCAGATTTGGACTTGGATTCCTCCTTAGATTTGGATTGCTTCCTCTTCCCCTTGGAATTTTGTTTACTATTGTTTCCAAATCCACTTAATTTCTTGTTAGCCTTGAGTACCAAATCATAAGTCTTATTAAGAGTTTGTGACTCATAAAAAGATAATTCCTACTAATATGTCATTTTTAGACCTCCTAAAAATATTGAAGTCTTTTCATACTCTCAATTTACTTTATCTTGATGAAATAGATCACAAAATTTGATGTACAATTCTTTAACATCCCTATCACTTTGCCTTAGGAATTTCAAATTCATGATAGTCTCTTGTCTCTAATGAGACTATTCAAATTTTCTTCTTAACCTATATTTCATCATTGTCTAATCTTTGATGGGTTGACCATTTTATCTTTTATAACATTGGGACTCCTTTTCCCACCAAGTAGAAGTCATGCCTTTTAATTTGGATTCAACAGTAGGTACCCTCAAGTTATTTGGTACTTCTTCCAACTCGAAATACTTCTCAAGTACCTTCAATAAACTTGAAAAAGCATTGATGCCATCTACACCATTGAAAGTCTTCAACTCAATGTATGGAAGTTTGGTAGCATTTCTAAATGCTCGAGAAAGTCTTACTTCATATTCCTCATCAATCTTGCCTGGAGAAGAAGTAGTTACCACTATTGGAGCCCTTAGAATTTTCATCCAAGGAATAGGATTTCCTCCCATTATAATCCTTAGCTAATGGATTCTTACACTTCCATATCTAGATTTTTATTTCTCATCATCCACTCTATATTCACCTAGTTGTGAACTTCTTCATTTGAACATGCATGCTCATCACCTTTGCATGTCTATATATGGTTAAGACCAGTATTTCTATCTACCTTTGCACTCATTTCATCTAACCAAGCAACCATCATCTAGAATGTAGACTTCATGCTCTTGATGTCTCTATTTAGGGCTTGAATTTTTTTCTTCTTCTATGCCATCTAAAATTGACAAAATCCTCTACTAAATTCTAAGAAATGATTAATACAAAGCTTTGATACCAATAATATTGATGTAATTTTACTTCAATATTAAATCCAAATATTATGAGAGGACAAATTATTTGCTAGAAAATAAGAACTATAGTTATCTTTAATTATTCAAAAAAGAAGATTACAATAGGGTTTCCAAAACCCAAAAACATTGAAAACCTCTTAAAATATTCAAATGATGCTGTAGAATAGGAGGCTCTACAACCACACAATGAATGTTCCTAATGCAAGACACAACTAATAGAGAATCTCTTCCATAACCTAGAACTAAGATCTCAAGTCACAAGTAAGACTAGAATACATAGGCCTATACAATTGACCTTGGAGCTTAAACCTCTATGCACTCATTTAATGCATTCTCCCTTCTCTTGCTTAAGTTCACACATGAACTTTATGACATCTTCTCTTTCAACTCTCTCTAATTACAAGCATGAAAAATCCATATTTATTAGGAAACAAAGACAAAAACTTAGGGAAACATTTCACATGCTCAACTTAGAGTTCTCACATTTTTTTTATTTTTTTCCAACTATTTTCCAAATTGGAACGATAATTCTAGAAATTTTCCTAGTTGTACAAGTCATCACTGGGCTTCTTAGGTCATCTCCTACTAAAATTCAACTTTCAAGAAATACATATCCTGAATGTAAGAGATGTCTTCTTTCATGGGTGAGACATCTCCTCAATTTGGAAGACCTCCTAGATGTTATAAATTTACCAAAAAGTTTCTCAAATTTTCTAGAAGCATTCCAAATTTTCAATAAGCACCTTAAAATATGCCAGAAAGTGTTTCAAATTTCCATAGACATATTGCACATTCTTAAGATGTCTGATCCAAGATGACTATCATTCAACCACGACATCTCTTGAACTTCCAAGACAACTCTCAAGAGCTCAAAACCTTAAAAAAACTATAGGGAAATACACAAGGGAATCAGAAGAGTTATCCCTAAAGTAGTACACTATGATGAGGATATTTATTAGTAATCTATCTCATGCAATGAGTGTTTTGTCATTTTAACTCCATGTAAGGGTGTGTTGACTTTGACTGGGATAGGGAGGAAACCAAGCTATCAAGCATCAACTATAATTAGAGTATGAGATGTAACCATGCCTCCTTCTATGACATAATACATCATCTTAGTCTTTAGATAATGTCTCTCATTTTCTTTCTTAATTTTATTATTTTCTTGATTTTGCAACTCTACATTTCATCTTTCCTCTCTTATTTTTCTCTATTCTTCCTCTAACTTGCCTATCTCATTCCCTTTTCTCTCATTAACACATTTAATGAGAATTGAGTGACTTATTCTATTCTAGCAAGGTTGAGTTGAGAGTATGAGTGAAACAGGGTGTGAATATCATAAATGGTACCCCTTTAGCCATCTTGAGTGAAGAATTTAGTAGTGCCCCTCTTCTATGGCATAACACTATCCTCATGACTAGTGTATAGGCAATATTCTAATTTTCCTCCCTATTTTCTTGCCTCTTTCTCATATATTAATCATCCATCTATTCTCTTCTTGGTGGATACTCATTTAGTACCACAATAGCATCCATCAAGAAGGGGTAATGTTTTAACCACTTTTTTTGTTCATTCCATATCACTTTGAACATAAAAATCCCCAAATACATCATCACAATGAACATTCTTAGCTCTCAGAAATCTCTAGGGACCATTTGAGTTCATAATCTAGCTTATGAACTTCATTCTTGATGATCCTAAAAAAAACTCCAAAGTTCAAATTTTTCCAAGTATTGAAGGTAATGCAAATTCCAAGTCAATTTCCCTTAGAGATCATAACATACCTCAAAAATAGCTTCATAAGACACATCTTTAGCCTTTGAAGATCTCTGAGGAACATTTGGGATCATATTCCATTATTTAAACTTCAATTTCAATGATTTTGAAAAAGTTCATGAAAATGTTCAAAACTTTTTCTAAGTATGGCTAATGTTCATGCTGACACTAATGTCAGCATCATTTCCAAAAAAAAAAAACCATCATCAGCACCTCCAAACCTCATCAAAACTATGTTTTGACATGAGTCATGCGTTCCTAGGGCTTGGATGACTCATCAATAGCAATTTCAATTCTTTGAACTTCCAAAATTTGCACTTTTTGATAGGTTCAAAGTTAAGTATAATTTGTCCCAAGAGATCAAAAGCATAAGTGCTTGCCACCATCATAACATATGCATATTCTAAAACCATCTTTTGCACCTTTACCATCACCTCTAAAGATAGGATGTTCAGGCTTTTACATCACATTCCAGAGTTAAAAGTTTTTTAGCTCTAGTATCAGTGATGAGACCCTTAGCCAAAGCAACCTTGTTTTCGCTCAAAATTGATTTTGGATCATGCCTACAACTTCTTCATCCATATGTTAATCCTTCAAAGAATCAATTCTATTCTCCAAATCCATATTTTTCTCAATATTTGAGCTCTAATCATCAGTTTAAATTCACTTACATTTTACATCTATCACTTATAGTTTTAGCCCTTTGTAGAAGGTAAATACTTTATCACTCATTAATAAAGCATTTTATTATTTGGAAAGGAATCCAAAACTATTACCCCCATATCATAGTCTTAATATTTTAACAATTTATGCTGTTTTAATTAGATTTTATACTTAGTTTTTATGCTATCACTTATCATCTATTCCATACCTTGTTTATTTAGTTTATTCTTTAGTAGTTTATACTTAGTTTTTTAGCAATTTACACTTGTTATGTTCAACATTAAAGCCTTACTTTTTCATTGTTGTCCTACCATTCCTGGTTTTTGTGCATTAGGCTAATGTATTTGATTACAAGTTTCATGATCCTTCATTTTATAATCATTGATATATCGAGGATTATAGTGATCCAAAGACTATTTACAAGCGTGCTAAATATTTTAACAATTAGTTCATGGACATGTTCTTGTAGTAATGTGAAGAACATATCTACAAGAACAATACGAAGGCAAGTTTAAGCTCCACAAGAACACAAAGACAAAACTGAAAATAGCAAATGCAAAACTTGAGGTTTTCTTAACTAAATTTGAAGATTAGAAAATAGTCACAAATACTTGATCAAAGGAATGGATGACTACCAGGAGTTTAAAACATCATTAAATCATTTGGCATCAAATGTAGATAGTTAGTTGTCTAGTATGTTAATGCCAAAGAAATGTTTCCTCCTTTGTCTTATTCTTGGGATGTGCTAATAATGATAACTCTAGGTAAAGTAGCTTGGGTTATCAATGTTCCTAGAATAAGAGAGAAAAATATAAAATCCTTTCTAGATGAATTTTAGCTAAAGGTAGCAACAATAAGGTAACCACAACCCATACCAAGATATGATAAGCCACCACAAGAGCTGCAGAAACCAACACCTCTTACCACCACTTGAGATAGATTCTTTGGTCAATTCTGTATATGTTTATATATGTTTGCATAAAGTAGTTTTTTGTAAACAGTTCATTTTTGTCAAGTCTCTTGGTAAAAATTTGAATAATTTGTAATGCAGCACTCGAATCAGTTAGTCAAGTCATTAGTTAGTCCAATACTCCCAAAATTTTATAAACAAACTTAATCCTAATTTTGTTAACTCAAGAATGAGTTTTTAGTTGGTCACGAGGGTATGATGAATATTGATTCAAGGGTTTGCATCAATGCATCAATGTCAATGTATACTTTGCTTTTTCAATGCATCATCATTGATGCAAGAATAATAAATACTTATATAAGTATGTACTCACTACATTTATGGCATGATTTGGTCATTCCCTTAGCTAGACTCTTGTGATTTGTTGCTATAGAAGTTAGAATTTATCACTAAGTGCCCATAGTGTAAATAAAGTGAATTGTATGATATTTTATTTGAGTGTTAATATACTTAAATATATTTTCATGGTAGAAATAAAATTGAGATCCATTTTATTCATTGTAGTACTTAGCTTAGTATTTTAATCTTTTCAATTGCAATTTACTTTTATTTTTTGTTTTCTTTAGATACTTAGTTTAATATTTTACTTCATCACATTTAGTAATTCACATGGGTACTACCAACTTCAAGCATAAATGTACTGATGTTTGGTAATTTCAACTATGATACTTGGTATGCCCAATAGTAAACAGTTGGTAACTTAGCAATGTTACTACAAGTGTAGCATGTGTATAACAAGTTGGAAACAAATGCTCTTTGCTTGGGCTAGTATAAATTTACTTCTTTACACATAGATTAATTAGTTAGAAATTTAATATTTTAAGTATTTTAATAAATGATATTTTAATAATGTGCCTCAATCACACTTAAACCATATGAGTTAAGATCCACATAAGTATGATTGGAAATATAATGATCAGCAACTCAAAGCTTAGCTATCTAAAAGGCTTAAACTAGTCTCACTTCATGAAATTTAATCAAATTGAGCATGAACACTTGTGATCTATATGATGGATGTAGAGTTACTCTATCGCTCATCACTACACTTTTAACCATATTCTAATGGGTGTCATGGAATCTTAATATGCATGTAGGATCTGTGATTGTTGAGGTATAGTTCATCTTAAGTTTCCTCTCTATTTCTTAGTGATTTGGAGGTCAAGGGGGGTGTCATATAGCACCATAACAATAAGGTGTTAACTTAGAAGATTCATTATTTGGTAACTCCAAGATATGAGCTCAATTCTAATGGGTAATACTAAGTTACAAAGTTCTTATTTTACTAAAGAGATTGAGCTCTCTACCTAAGAAATTTGAAAATTATCATGTCATTATCATAGAGCATACAAAAAAAAATCTCTAATTACAAATACTCTTAAAGAAATTCAGGTTACATAATGGGAGCACATGGTTAGCAAAATTGCATTATTGGATGAAATTCATGAACAAAACAAAGAAATTCTTCAAAGATTATTAGCCCTTGAAAAAAATATTGACAAAAAAAGAAACTAATATTGCTCTACAAAATAATAAATAAATTTTTCTAAAATTAGTAGAACTTAAAGTTGTTGACCTTTTGGGATGTCAAAAACTTGAAAAATGGAGAATTTGTAAGTGTGCTTGTGAGATCTTGTAGGACTAAGATGGAGTATAGTGAGACCAAGATGAGCTTGAGTTGCTAATTTAAAGTGCTAGAGTTCAATAAGGAAAGAAAAGTGTTGAAAGAAATCTCAAGGATGGTAGACATTTAGAATTCCAAAGAAGATGTCATGGTCTTTGCCAAGATGTCTCAATTTGTAGCAAGACATCTCTATTGAGAAGCTCTGGTCTCACGTGGGATGTCCTAATAAAATAGTAGACATCCCAATTCAAGCTAAGACATCTCACCCAAGATGTTCCACCTGCAAGTTCTAGAAACCTAATAAGACATCTCAAGCTTGTGCAAGATGTCTCAACTAGCAATTTTTAACCGTTGTATGAACTCCAACAGTCATATGACATAGACAAAGGCTATAAAAGAAGATGATACATTTTTGGAAAAAGTAAGCACTATACATGTGGTTGAGATCTATCATTGTATACATATTGTGAATTATATATACTTCAATTTTTTTTCATTTATTGGTTTTTTTAAGAGCCTCAAAGTAAGGAATCTATAGTTCTAGTACATTCTCTTCTTAATCTTTCTTTTCTCCCATTGTAAGCCCTAAGGGACTGATGTGCTTCTTGAGAGAAGACATCTTTTGAGCTTGTTGGAGCCTTGAGGGGTTAGATGTGTTTTTGAGAGAAAACATCCCTAGTGGAGCTTTTACTTTGTAAAGGTTGTGGTGTCCTTGAAACCACATTTTTTGAGAAATAAAGACTGGATGTGTATAAGGATTTTAGCCTCCAAGTGTGAACATACCCAACTTGGGGAACCACATACATTTGTGGGCAAAATTGGGTCTAATTTGGTGGAACTTATTCAACCCTCTTTCTAAGTTCTCGATCTTCAAAAGCCAAGGTGAAGGAAAATAAAAATGAACCTAAATTTAAAGGAATAGAAATAAAGATGGAATATGCAATTATAAAAGCTTTCAAATAATAAGAAGAAAAAAGGAAAAAGAAAAAAAAATCCATTGTAGTTATTCCAAAGATAGAGGGTAAAAAAATGATATTTTAACTAAGAAAGATGAAAAGTTATAAATGATATGCATATAACTTCTCCAACCATTGCTAAAGTTTTTAGGATGTCAAATGAATGACATGAAAAGCCTAAACATATAATTATTAAGTGGAACGGGGTCACCTTGATTTGTTTAATCCTTCAAACACACTAAATCTAGAATGTATACAAAGTAAATAATTTACTAGAAAATAAGAACATTAGCTATCTTCTATTAATGCTGGAAGAAGATTACAATTACAATGAAATCATAATTCCATAGAACACAAAAAAATACACTCAATAATATTATAGAGTAGGAGGCTCTACAATCACATCCAATCAACTTTAATGTAAGGTACAATCGATCCAAGTCTCTTCTCTTATACATAGGGTCAAGATCCTACACAATGGTTACATCCACACATATATTTAACCACATAAGCTCTCATTCAATCTATCATTCAACTCTCTTTCTTACCACATGTAAAATACTAATCTTTATCATAAAACCAAGCTAACACTTTAGGGAAACATTTTCTAGACTTATCTCAAAGATCCTCAATTGTCTTCCATCTTGAATATGTCACCTAAAAGTTTCCTCCTCGAACATGACATCTACAAATCAGATAAGATGTCTCTTTGTCAAATCTCACTTGTAGGAAAAATTTCTATAGTTAAAGGTAGACATCTAAACTTGAGTAAGACATCTCCTTTAGCAACAAGATGTCTCCACACCAGAACATGATAGTTCCTAGGATGATAAGATGTCTCTTGTTAAAAGTTTAGCTCTCAATCAAGATATCTTTCTAATGCTAAAGACAACTTCTAGATATCCAAAACCTTCATTCTTCCACCAATAGGGATGACAAGGGATTTAGAAGAGGTGTCCTTATACTATCCCTCCCATCCTTCAAAAAGCAAACTCGTTAAATAAGGAAGTAGGATTAAGAGAAATTCTCCTATAAACAACTTTAGTCTCATAAACCCATACAACATCATTAGTAGTTTAATCCTTCCAATGAATCAACTAGTCATGCCTCTTTACTTCACAAGTGTTGGAAGCTTCTCTCTTATTGAGTATAATTACCTTCCTCTCTTGTGAAGGCTTGGACTTATTAATAGCCTCCTTTAACTTGTTAATGTTACTCTTCAAGGTTTTATCATCTATTGGTCCATGGTAGTGAACAAGATTTATAACATTAAAACAAAAAGACATGCCCGCATCCTTTGGTAAGTCAATTTCAAAGGCATTATTATTGATTTTTTTCTTTATCTTGAAAGGACCCATCTTTTTAACTTTCAATTTTGAGAAGTTCACACTCCTCATCCTCTTCTTCTTTAAGTGTATCCTAACAAGATTACCAATAGTGAAATTAGGCTTTCTCTTGGCCTCATTCTTTTTTTGAATTCTTTCTTCAATCTTATTATCTAGATTTAGTCTTACTTAAGCATGAAGTGTTATCATCTACTTCACAAAATCTATACTCAATTAAGGTTCTCCATCAAAGCTCCTTAATTTATTCACCATGTTAGGACAAAAATCATAATTAGCTTTAAACGTGCTATTCCTAATAGGAATATGAAAAGCATTATTGTAGGAAAACACAACATCATACAACAATTTCTTCCACCTATTGGGATGTCCTTCATAAAAACACCTCAAAATATTGAGTAAAGATTTGTTGAACACTCCAATTTGGCCATTGGCCTGTAGATGATATGCACTAGAAAAATTTAACTTTATTTCTAAAATTTTACAAAGGGACCTCTAAAAATGACTAGTAAACTTGGATTCTCTATCACTAACAATATTCAAAGAAATTTCACGTAACCTCATAACATAGTAGAAAAATAAATTTGTAATATGAGATGCATCACTTACCTTCTTACATGGAATAAAGTGTGTCATCTTGAAGAATCTATATACCACCATGATGAGTGGCAAGGTACCCCTACGTCCAACCATACGAATCATAGGCATTCACATGTGATCTGATCAAATTCCACAGACTTTAATTACCAAGTACACTAGAGCTAAATGGTGAGTTTGTGTTGTCCATTTGTTGTCTTCCTAGTCTCACTTGTGAAATGCAAGTGTATGGTTAAGTGTGACTGAGGCATAAGATTTTTATCATTTTATGTTTTATCAATTTGATTACCTAAAACAATAATGAAAGTGAGAGTAATTAAATGCTAAGTGAACTATTTTCTAATCTAGCCTAACACAAGTAACCATCCCCACTTCCCGAACACATACTGAACTTCGTGTAAACACTATTGGGTTGTCAAATGCTAATAGTTTCTAAGCTATCAAGTGTCACACGTATGTTCAAAGGGGTCATGCTTGTGTATTTTAATTAATCACTTAATTAATCAAAATTAATTACCAAATGAATAATTTTAAATGTGAACTACATGAAATCACAATGTATAAATGCATAATGAAAGAAAGTCTCCAGTTCTGCAAGGATGAATCAAACAGATCATCTTTATTGCTAACACAATGATGTGTTCAGGTACATTAATGCTTGAATAACTATCCAATTACACTTAGACCTCCTACTACAGGCACTTGGAAAATATTCTAACTCTTGAATGAAAAAATTGCAAGAATTTTACTACTTGACTAAAAAACTCCCCCCTGAATCGTGTTCCCAAGGGCTGTATTTATAGGCCTAGGAATACCCCACGATATCACATATCTGATATCATGGCCACCCCAATATCAGATACCTGATATTGGGACTCATGTAAAACATGATTCATCATACCCCCACAACTGAATGAAAACTCATCCTCGAGTATAGAAGAAGAGAAACAAGTCCCTTACAAAATATATTAGGAGGTGTGAAATGTTTGACTGACATGCAGAATGACATAGAGGAAATCGACAAATATAGAAGTGCCTAAGAATACATCATTACAATTGTGTACATAATTGGGTGTTCATGACAACAGGAAAGAACACCCTCAGATCCAACGGACATCCAATCCCTCTTGACAACAAAAGAATGAGGGAGTGGTAGAAGAGATCCAGCAGTCATGAAAAATCTCCCATGAGTGATATTGCTACATCATCCTTGGTGAAGACAGTCCCACCTCCAGTCCATGCATGCCATTGTAATCACAACAAAATCAAGGATTAGTATATAAAGTGTAACACAGTGGTTGAATGCCTTGTCTCATCAATGGTTATACCTAGCTAAGTTGTATTTGTGGTAGATTGGTTACTTGATAATGTTAGTGGTAAGACTAACAAATACGTTAGGTATGAGAAGTCGTCCATAAAATTTAGAAAAATATTAACACAAGGAATACTAAAAAGAGGGTATAGACATTCACAACAATAAAAAGAAAGAATTCACTAAAATGGTTGTGAATATGTGCATAATTGGATGGCATTGATGGGGTAAATAAAAAGAATTTGATTGTAAAAATATCTAAGGTTAAAGAACTTAACTTAACCAAACCAAAAGATATGCAAGTGGGTCCTCCCCAAAGTAGGCACAGGCCTTTTATGCCCTTGCATAACTTCAAACCAAGGAGTCTATGGGCTCTGTGAATGATTAATGGTTACGGAAGGTTAAGTAAAAAAACCTAGAAGTAACTAACTGAAAATCCTAACACATCAAACTAGAACATCAAATCAAAACATGAAACTAGCAATGAGGTAAGACATGAAAAGCATAGATGGATGAGAGAGAGAATGGAATGGAGTTCCTAATTATGGTCACATAAAGTCCCTTGTGGAGCTTATGATTAAATGACTCAGTAGGATCCATCCTTAGTCCAAACAAAAACCAACCACTTTCAGTGACTTCCAATCAACATTCTAAGACTAGTCCATCCCCTACGACACAAGAATGCTCCCACAAAACAACCATCATTCCAAATTGGAGAGGAAGTAGGAAGTGAGAAAGGACCTTAGTTAGAGGAGAAAAGACAAGTCCCATAACCCATGCTTGTAGCCCTTTTATTTGGTCTAAGTGGTGTTCTTTGAATTCCATATATATATATATATATATATAATGAGAACCACACCATGCAAAGACCCATGCATTTTCACATTTATTTTGTCCAACGAGTGTGCTTTGAATCCTCATATTCTCTTTCTTTCTTTCTTTCTTTTGTTGATGAGGACCACACCATGCAAGGACTTATTTGACTTCCTATTGTGGAATGATACGGAATGGTGAGAAGTTCACAAGAACACCCCCACACACAGGAACATGGAAAAGCATGAAGAATACGACATCCCTTTGAAGCCACACCCTATCCGAACCTTTGAATCCTTCCCAATTCCATAAACTACACAAGTCACAAATTTATTAAAGTTGTATTAATGAAAAAGGGACTACACATTTCCAAAACAAGGAAAACCATAGAGTCTGTGGATGGGTGGATGATGTGGACTTATTGCTTGTTATATGAAAAGAAACTATGTCCTAGTTGTTAGTAATGACATTCAAAGTCAGAAACCAGACATCAACAATCAAATCACAAATGATACATACCACCATCAAGTAGCACATTACCATTGTACCTAGTACCTTATTAGCAAAAAGAGTAGAAAATTACACTAAACATGAGAAAATATAAAAGAAACTAAAAGATATTCAAGAAATATTAAATATACTAACAATGGTGTAAAATAAAAACTTAGAAAAGATCAATAACCTAAAAAACAAAATGATGTAAAACAAAGAATATGAAAAACAAAAGGTTGTAAAACTAAAAATGTGTAAAAAAAAAAGTTGAAAGACTAAGGAGTTGCTTAAAGTGTTAGTATGGATGAACATCTCCCCCACAACTAAGTTGGAAGAAAGAGATCCAAAAGATTAAGCATGGTTGTCCATCTTGCGTGGTGTTTGTTGAGTTGGTTAACTTGGGCTCATGGAAAGGTTTCAATTACTAGATGTTGACTAATTGCTTCTTGTTTGGGCTATCAGGTTTATATATGATCATGGCTCCAGATGGAAAATTATATTTGATAAGGTAAGGTCCTTTCCACATCATTTGAAACTAGGTTTGTTAAGGTACGTGTGCGAGATTCTAGTAGAGAACCTTGTCTCCTAGTTGAAACTTGACTTTTCTTATTTTGAGGTCTTGGTATTTCTTATTGAATGCCATATGCACTTCATTGGATGAAATGGCCATTAATTGATTTTCATTTAGCAAGTTAAGGTTCATTAATCTTTCCTTTTGTGCTAGACTTATATCCATGTCAAGGTCACAAGTTGTAGAGAGTGTACGAAGCTTGGATTGAATAGGCAGTGTTGGTAGTTTTCTGTGCACGAGCTCATAGGGAGAATAACCTATGGGAAGCTTCCATGTGGAGTGATAGGTCCAAAGGGCATCATTTAGTTTGGTGCTCTAGTCCTTCAGTACTTGCTAATAGTGCATGTTAGAATTTTCATAATCTCCCAATTAGTGACTTTAGCTTGACCATTAGCTTGAGGGTGATAAGGTGTTGTGAGTTTGTGCTCAACCCCCAAGCACTACATGAGTTTTTCGGAAAGTGGCACCTTTGAAATGATTTTCATTATTAGAAATTAACACATGAGGCACACCAAACCTAATTATGATGTTCTGTTGTATAAATCGAGTAGCAGTAGTGGATGTACAATCGGTGATGGCTGTTGCTTCTGCCCACTTAGTGCAATAGTCAACTATGACTATTATATACGCCTTTCCATTTGACATAAACATGATGGGACCCATAAAGTCAATGCTTCAAATATCAAATGGCTCAAGAGGTTGAATCCATTACTGTGGCCCCTCCATTTGAGCTATCATTCCATCATCTCTTTGACAATGATCACAAGCGCGGATGAACTGGTGTACATCTTTGAAGATTGTTGGCCAATAATATCTTGCCATGAGGATTTTTATGGCCATGCATCTCCCAGCATAATGGCCCCCATAAGGGCCTTTATGAGCATTTTGGAGAATGTGCAGTTGATCCATGTTAGGGACACATCAATGTACTAGGTCATCGGGACATACTTTGTAAAGGTTCCCATTAATTTCCATGAAACGCTTAACTTGGTGAAGAAACTATTATTTCTTTCGGGTGTCTAGCCCTTGCAGAAGTTCTTACTTAAGAAGATAAGTAAGAATGATGTCATACCATCTTGCTTCATTGGGAATTTGTGCATTAATAGCCCCTGAAAAAAGATATTCATTAGGAAATTGATCAGATAAGGAGCTTTCTTTCTCCTTGTCATCCGATCTTAGCCGTGACAAGTAGTTAGTGACCACATTTTCCACACCCTTTCGATCTATCATTGTGAGATCAAACTCTTACAAAATTATAAGCCATGATATGACATGGGGGGTTATCGTTGGTTCATTCATTAAAAATTAGATGGCACTATGATCTGTATGCACAAACACTTTATAACCAAGCACATAGTGCTTAAAATTTCCTAAAGCAAACACCACTGCCATCAACTCTTTTTCCATAGTGGTATAGTTTAACTGTGCACCTATGATACTCTGGCTTGTACAGTGAATGTAATATGGATATCTTTGATCATCCATCTACATAAGCACTACCCCCAAAGCATAATTTGATGCATCGGGCATCACATGAAATGGCCTAGACCAATCAGGTGCTTGTAGAATTGGGGTCTCAACAAGCTTCTACTTCAGTTGTTGAAATGCTATTTCACATGTAGGGATCTAGATAAATGGTGCATCTTTCTTTGTTAATTCAACCAACGCCTTGAAAATTTTGGAAAAGTTCTCAATGAAGCATTAGTAATAGCTAGCATGACCATGGAATGACCACACTTCTTTAACTATTTTTTATTGATGGATTATTTCTTGGATGGCCCTTATCTTTTCAAGATCCGGCTTGATTCCTGCTTTTGAGATACGATGCCCCAAGAATATGCCTTCCTAGACCATAAGATGGGTCTTTTGCTAATTAAGCCAGAGGTTTGTTTCGACACATCTCCTCAACACCTACTCAAGACGGTCTAGGGCTTACTCAAACATAGCTTCGTAGGTAGAAAAGTCATCCATGAAGACTTCTACCCTGCTACCAATTTGTTGTTGGAGAATGCTAAGGACTAATTGTTGAAATGTAGCTGAGGCATTACATAGATTGAATGACATTTGATGGTAGGCGAAAGTCCCCCAAGGACTTGTGAAAGTCATCTTTGCCTGGCCCTCTGGTGCAATTTGGATTTGGTTATAGCCACTATAACCATCTAGAAAGCTATAGTAGTTATGCCTAGAAAGGGTGTCCAGCACTTTGTCAACAAAGGGCAATGGAAAATGATCTTTAAAAGTTACCATATTGAGCAGTCAAAAGTTGATGCACACTTGCCATTTACCTTCTTTCTTGGACAGGATCATGAGTGGGCTAACCCACTCACTATCTACAACATGGTAGATGAATCCTACCTTGAGGAGTTTCTCGATCTTCTCTTTGACAATCTACTTTAATTTGGAATTCAATCACTATTGTGGCTGTCATTTTAGCTTGACGACAGGGTCAATGTATATCCAGTGTTGGAATATTCTTGGATCTATTCTTGTGAGCTCAAAATATGATTGGGCAAAGGCTACTGACCATTTTTCCACAATGTTCATCAACATCATCTTTTGTCCTGTAGCAAGTTTGGAATTAATAATGACCAGCTTTAGATTTTTTAAGAACACATACTCTATTCCAGTCGGTAGTGTCTTTAATTCAGGGGGTTCTTATTTGAAATTGTTAGGAATCTCTAACTCTCTCTAATTTATATCATCATTTACTCCCTCAGAGAGCTGGTGATGAACTTGCTTGAGTTCATCCATACTTGTAACATAATGACATGTTAGGCACTCAGTAAATTCTATGCATAATGTACTACTATTAGAATCAGCTGTCAACCACTGGGTGCCTTCTTGTTTTGTGGCTACCAAGTACAGACATCTTTGGATTTCAGCTTTTGGTGTACACTGCTTGCATGCAAAGATTGATGTTCGCTTTACTAACCATAGCTTCTACACACAATGGCACCCTGAATCCTTGTACGCAATACGTGGAACCCTCTTCTTCTCGATCATCCCAAATTCATTTTCTTTGGATATATCTAAGGAAAGATCTTTAATGCCCATTTTGGCATTAACCGTGCTTAACCATGCTCTTTCCATAATAATTGGGAAGTCCCCCTTGCAATTCTCCACCTTGATTACTAGGAAGTTAGTAGGATCTGACCACCCACAAATAGTGGTCACAATGTCTTCTACTAGTCCTAATGGAATAGTGATGGACTGGTCTACCAACTCTAGCCTGATGTTGCTCTTCTTCATAGGAGGAAGGTTCCACATAGTGTACATCTCATGTGAAATCATATTAACACCGAAACTAGAGCCAAGAAGAGCTTTACAAGGCTCATTCCTAGCAATTTGCAAATATACTAAGGGACTTCCGAGATCGGCTAACTTCTTGGGTAGGTTACCAGCTCAAATCCAATTAGATACAACATGGGTTAACATCATAGTATGGATTCGAGAGGGATTTTGGTTTCAAGGGGACTTGGATAAAGGTGATGCAGAGGAAGGTGGAGGAGTAGTGCCATCAACCATTGGTGTGTCTAAGGGCTTTAGTGGATTGTGAGGTCAGAAGAATGATATTTTCTTTGATCATGGTTCTGACCCACTTGGTTGGTTAACTGGTTGTAGATTAACCACCCTCATAGCATTTCTTTGCTATGGTTGGGCAAGCAATTCACCCTGCATGGATGGAGCAAGTGGTAGCTATGCAAGAGGTGGAGGAGTAGGTGTAGAAATAGGAGGAGCATGAGGATAGTAGGTGGCATCCCTCCTTGCATATGGCAGTTGTAAACTTCAGAAGGGTAGTGATGAGGTTGGTAAGCAACAACATAACCAGAAGAGTCATGTGGAGATGAAGGTTTTTTAACATAATAACCATAGGGATCTGGTTGTTGGTAGGGGTACTGCTATCTTGCAAGTGCCAATGCCCACAATTGTGGTTGCTGCCACTATTGGTACAATTTATAAGCTTGCAGTGGAGTTCCACTTGGATAATACTGCTATGGTTGGTGGAACTATTAAGAGTTTCCTTGTGGATAAGGCAATCTTTTGGGTATTTTCCTTTCTGCAGGTCGTGGATGTAAGGCATACATCCTAGATTCCTACAAGTGTGACACAATTAGACAGTATCCCTTAGGATCATACTAGCAGATGTCACATCCACCATCATCATCTGATTCACTATCTACAACTGTCTCTATCACAACCATCTTACCCTTACCCTTGGATATGGCACGTTCAGCTTCCTTACATCTCTAGTGCTCACGCTCACCACTTTGCTCCTTGGACTCTTCAACAATTTTTAAAATAGCTTATAACTTATTATCCATGAAGTCCCATAATTGGTCAACCTTAGCCATAATTTTGAACTAAAATTTCTAGAGTGGTTAGGTTTTCTGATTAGCCACCTCATCTCTTGTTGACTCATCCTCACTATTGCAAAATCGAACCTCCCTTTTGTGAATGGAAGGATCCTTGTTATATTTCTCTGCACTTTCTTGCTTTCTCAATTCTCCTTCCTCCCTAACTACCTGCTTAATTAAATTTTGGATCTAATGGATGCTTAACTCTATCAATCTCCCTTGAGCATAGATGCCAAGGGTTTTCCTTGTTTTGGATTGTAGCCTATCGATAATATGGTGAAGTTGATCAAGTTGAGAATATCCATGGCTAGGACACTTATGTAGTAAAGAGTAGTATCAACCAATAGCAACATCCAAGGGCTCATGGTTTCTTTGTTTCCACCCTTGGATATGCTTCCTCAGATTGGACACTTAGGAGTACATTTGATATTTTTCAATAACAATTCTAACATCGTACTCCATTGCCTAATTAATTTCGATTCCAAGGACTAGTATGAGTTTTCTGATTTCTTAATGAGAATCCTTGAAAATAGTTTCGACTTCTACCAATTGTTCTCAATATTTTGCAAGGCACATGCATCCTAGAAGGCTTGGAGATGATTTTGTGGATCAGTGTCATAGCCTTCTTCAAACCGAGGGATGTCATTCATATTCAACCTCTTTATTCTACTATCCTTTACATGCCTTGTTGGAATCCTCATAGTCTTTACAATGTTTAACATGCTCTGAGTGGCAAGTAGAGGTTCATCAAGGCCATAGTAATGGTGCTTACGATGTTCTCTACTAACCCTTCTTTCATGGCAGTGGGTCTCTCTAGATCACCCATGCCCCCAATCACGACTATCTCAATGATCCCTTCTATTTTTTTGGTCCTGTCGATCACCTCCATCATAGTCATGCCCTATGCAGCCACAATCTAAGTTAGATGAAGAAGAAGAAGACAATGAAGGGGAAGAGGAAGGCATGCTTGCATCGTGTTGGTGCCTACTACCTTCTCTTCGATGATCACAACCACAATTGTGATTGTGACTTCCACTTGTCCTCTTATCATGACTTGCTCCTCCAGATCCATTTTTGTCATTGGATCCATTCCAACTAGAACTAGGATTATGAATTGTGGATTGCACATTCTGGTTGAGGGCCCCTTGACCAAAGTCAAAGAGAGGAGTGTCACCAAAGAAAAAGTCCCTAGAGAAGTGTTCATCTCCATCCAATGGGCCAAGTAGAGGAGGAAAAGTGTTTGACCCCTTGCCCTTTGAAAGCTCATGTTGTTTCTCTAATTGATGATCCCTTAACCTTTGTGCTTCAGTGGGATGGTAATCCCTTGAATTGGGATCTCGCATCTCATACTCCCCATGAAGATGTTGAAGTCCATGTTGTGCAAGCATTAGCTAGAGCATAGCTGGAATAGATCAATTCAATGGCAACACAATGTTGACTTCCATGTTGTGCCACTACAGCATTTCATCTTAATGTAAGATGAAGGTGAAGTCTAGTACATACTCATCGAGATGAGCATATACCACCTGGTATTGTTGAGGCACTTGGTTTGTCCTAGGCAGAGATAGGCTCCTGTGAGAAGAAGACATTTTATATTAGTGAATCTATATGCAATGTGTGGTTAAGATTTAATTTAGTTATAATAATAATTTTATTTTTATAAGATTTAACCTTAGGTTTTGAACAATGAGGTTACTAAGTTTAGATAGCACACGTAGAACGAAAGTCCCCAACAATGGTGCCAATGATGAGTGGTGAGGTATCCCTATGTCCAACCATATGAATCACAGGTGTTCACATGCAATTCAATCAAATTCCATAGACTTTAATTACCAAGTACACTAGAGCTAAATGGTGATTTCATGTTGTTCGTTTGTTGTCTTCCTAGTCTCACTTGTGAAATGCAAGTGTATGGTTAAGTGTGACTGAGGCATAAGATTTTT
>MNCI01004173.1:61832-95552 GCA_015680685.1 Gnetum montanum | reverse complement strand
AGGTACATCAATGCTTTAATAAAGATCCAATTACACTTAGACCTCTTGTTGTGGGCACTTGGAAAATATTCTAATGGAGGCACTTGAAAAATATTCTAACTCTCAAATGAACAAACTACAATAATTTTGCTACTTGACTAAAAAACTCACCCCCCCCCCCCCCCCCCTCTCCCCCTAAATCATGTGCCCAAGGGCTATATTTATAGACCTAAGAATAGCCTGCAATATCACATACTCGATATTGCATCTTAGACCGTAATATCACATACCTGATATCGAGGCTCATGTAAAACACGATTCATCACACCACAAAGATAGCATTATTTCCATTTTTGATTTTTGAAATTCTTGAAATTTTGAAGGCATATAATGTCCATTAACTCCTTTACATTGAATTTTTGACATGTCAGACACTTATTCATAAATTTGGACACATCAAAGATCATTCTAGACCAAAACTAATACCTACCCAAAATCTCTAATGTCTTATCTCTATCCATGTGACCTACCATGCCACCACAATGTTTTTTAACCAAAATGTTTCTTCTAAAATCAATATTTTGAACACAAACCTTTCCATTTTTTAATAGTAGTTCATCTTGGATATCATAGTCCCTTCATTGGTCTAATCTACTCAACAATGACTCTTTGAGGCTTCTCCAAACCTATCCAAGATTTGAATCACATTCATAAAAATCAACAACATTCATACCTTCCACATGATGAATGCTAAAATTTACTACATGTATCCTAGATAATCCACTAGCCACCATATTAGCTTTCCCACTCTTATGCATAAGCACAAAATTGAACACCTAAAATTATGCCAACCACTTCATGTAACTTATTTTGGAAATTAAGAAATTAAAGTGCCTTATGGTCAATCATCAATGTAAACTCCTTAAGCAACAAATAATTCCTCCAATGCTTGATTTCTTGAAGAATAACATATAATTCCTTCTCATACACACTATATTTCTACCTTCACTCATTCAATTTTTCTCAAAAGAAAGTAACAAGTCTTCCATCTTACGAAAGTACCCCTCCAATGGCAAGTCCACTTGCATTCACCTCTACCTGAAAAAGCTTCTATAAATTTGGTATTAAAAGCACCAATTCACTTGTTATTTTTTCCTTGAACAAGTCAAAGCTCCTTTAGGTTTTATCACCCCTCTTGAAATCTTGATTCTTCTTAAGAAAATCAAACATAGATCATGATATCCCACTAAAATTTTTTATGAACCTTCTATAAAATCCTAATCAAGAAATGATCTCACCTCCCAAACTTTTCTAGGAGTTGACCACTCTTTAATCACCTTTACTTTAATAGCTTCCATTCATATTTCATTTTTAGAAATTACATGTCCTAAGTATGTGATTTTCCTTTTGAAGAAATGATTTGTCTTCATGCTGACAACCAAATCTTCAATTTGAGACACAAACTTCTCAAATGATCCACATGCTCATCCTCATTGGAACTAAATACCAAAATATCATCTAAGAAAATAATATAATACTTATCATTCAAATCTTTGAGGACATTAGGCATCAATCTCATGAACATGGCAAGAATATTTGTGATGCCAAATGACATCATAAACCACTCAAACAATCCATTCAATGTCTTGAAAGTAATTTTTCATTCATCACTAGGGATGATCAAAATTTGATGGTAACCATCCTTCAAATCAATTTTGCTAAAAATCTCTACATTGCTAAGGACATCAAGGATATCATCCATTCTTGGAAAAGAAAACATGTACCTCACTATTGTCATGTTCATAGTCCTTGAATAAATGCACATCCTCCATTTGTCATTGTCCATTTTTGGCATAAGCACTGTTATAACTACATAAGAAGAGATTGACTCCTGCACAAAGTCATTTGTACGTAACTCCTATACTTACCTTTTCAATTCAACTCTCTAATTTCATGCCATCTAGTATGCCCTCTCATTTGGAATGGTAGCACTAGAAATGAAGTCTATTTAGTATTGAACATTCCTCATTGATGATAGTCCATTCAATTCCCATTTGAACACATTAGAAAATTTCTCCCTCAAGTCTAGTACACTTGCTAAAAGTTTTACTTGCACAACATCATGGTTAGAAGCAACACTTGATACAATCACAAATCCAAAACTTACCTTATCATGTTTCTTAATGTATTCTCTCTCCCTAAGAAGGATTAAAAGAAAACATTAAGTGATGTTTACTATCTCACTTGTTTAGTAGTCATAGGAATCAACTCATAGATTCCATATTCTCTTGCTACATTTCACCTATTCCTTCCTCCATAAAATTAAGCACTATTATCCAAATTCCAATGTGTTCCAAGAATTACATCAACATAATCAATTGGCAACACATCACATTTTACAACAACATCATAACTTCTAATCTTAAACCTTAAGATGCCTTACTCCCTCACCTCTTGAGAGAAATGTTTAGACAGCCAATGCACTTTATAAGATCTAGGATGAGGATATGTCACTAAACCCAACTTAGCAACTATCATAGATGAAATAAAATTTTCTTGGACTTCCTCATCAAATAAAATATATCCTAATAATCAAACATTTAGCCCCAATCCTAAGTAACAATTTCTTGCTGGATGGTCTCCTCGATTCACATTTTTCATAAATGCACATGAATTCAATTCAGAAACTTCATCAATTTTTGGAGCATTAGGATTACCTCTTTGAAGAGCTTAGCTTGATGTCTCCTTTATCTCTAAGGTTTATACATCCTTACCTTTGATTACCTTGTAAAATGAACATTTCCATTATTTTTTTTCCAACTCTCCACATTTAAAGCACTAAATCTTGAATGAGTTTTTGTCTTGACCTTTACCTTTGTTGCCTTTTTCCTTATTAGTCTTAACCTTTTCATCTCTTTTCTTTTGCTTCTTATTATGGCTATCATCTTTATATTTAGATTTTAACTTGGATCCTTTCTTAGATTTGAATCACTTCTCCTTCTTCTTTGAAGCTTGTTTGCTTCTATTCTCAAACCATTAAGGATTTAAGGCTCATAAAATGTCAACTCCTATTAATAAGACATCTTGAGATCTTCAAGAAAGATTAAATCTTGTTCATATTCTTCCAATTACCTTTAACTTGAAGGAAAAGATTCCAAAATTTAATATAGGATATTTTAACATCACTATCTCCCTATATAAGGAATTTTCACTTCATGATAGTCTCTTGCCTCTATCTAGATTGTTGAAATTTTTATTTCAAGATATACTTCATTAAGAATCAATCCCTTATAGGTTACCCATTTTTCCTTCTATAACTTTGAGATTCTCTTTCCCACTAAGTTGAAGTCATAGATTCTAGTCTGGATTCAACAATTGATACCCTCAAATTATTTGATACCTCCTCAAGCTCAAAATTTTTGTTAAGTATCTTCAATCAACTTGTAATGCCATTTGTGTCATCTACACCATTAAATGTCTTCAATTCCACATAAGAAAGTCTTGTAGCATTTCTGAAAGCTTTAGCAAATTTTGCTTCATCTTCGTCATCCAATTTTTCATGAGAAAAAGTAAATGTCCTAGACAAATACCTTAGAGTTCTAACATGAGAACTTGGATTCCTTTCCTTAGAACCTAGGCTAATGGGTTCTCACACTCCCATAGCTGGAATGCTCTTCCTCCTCATCTTCTTTTCCTCCATTAGGTTGAGAAATTTCTTCATCCTCATTTAAATGAAAATGCTCATTATCACCATGAGAAAAAAATACAATTAGGACTTGCATTTCTATCCACCTTAGCACTAATTTCATCTCATTGATCAACTATTAGTTGAAAAGTAGATTTCCTACTTTCCATCTCTTTATTTAAAACTTGAACATTTTTCATCTTATGAGCCATTCAAAATAGGTACAAAAATTCACAACCAAATCACAAACAAAAATAATCCTACTTTCTTGATGAGCAACAAGTAAAATTATGCTCAACCATATGAATCACTAAGCATTTACGCGCAATCCAGTCGAATTCCATGGACTCTATGTCTTTCGATACACTAGCCTCTAGAATTTGAACTTGTCCTAATAGTCATTCTTTATCTTTCCAATTACACTAGTGATATGCAAAGGTATGGTTAAGTGTAATCGAGGCATATCATTTTTATTATTTTTATGTATTTTGTTTTGGGTACTTAAAATAAAGGATGAAAGAAATGAAGTAATTTAATTACTAATTTTATCTAACTAACTATAGTTAACTAATCCTAACATAAGCATCCATTCCCACTTGTTGTACACATCCTAAACACATTTAGTGCTACTAGGTTACCAAACGTTAAGCGTTACTAGGATTACCAATTGCCAAAAGTATGCTCAAAGTGTTCATACTTATGTGCTTAATTATTTGCTAGTTAATCTAGCTTAGTTTAGCCTAATTAAGTATTTAATTACGTAAAGCATTATAGGAAATCCCATAAAACATTAAATGCATAAATAAATAATTGATCTATTTCCAAGTACTGCAACGTTTATCAAAAAGCTCATCTTTGTTACCGCACACACTATTGTGCTCAGGTACAATAGTGCTCAAATAAAGATCCATACACTCTTGCTCCTTCTATGGGCACTTAGAAAAATATTCTAACCTCCAAATGATAAAACTGCAAGAGCTCTACTACAACTATGACAAGATATGCCATAAACATGGTCGGTGAGCACATATTTATAGGCAAAAATAGACACTACATTGATGAGGCCTAGTCGATGAAGCCTAGTTGACACAACCACTCCATGATTCATCATACCCCCATGATTGAATGAAAACTTGTCCTCAAGTTCTTTACAAATTTGGGAAGGTATGGAATTATTAAGCGATGACAAAAATACAATAAACACAAACAACACTAAGTTCCTAAGTGTACAAATATACAATCATCACAAAATTTTCTAGTGTTTAGGACTACAAAATTAAACACTAGGACAAAATTTGACAAACACATTCTCTTCTGATAGCATGAGGATGATGGAGAAGATTAAATGATCTCAAGTGGTGGAGGCTCTTGAGGTTTTGAGGGACCTTCTTCTACTTTGGGTGCATGTGGTGGTTAAGGCTTTTGTAGCTATCGTGCTACTACTACAACTTTCAATGGAAAATGAAAAGCATCCAACAATGCTTTCATCTTCTCCTCTTTACTCTTGGGATCATGCATGCTCCACGCAACTTCGCCAATGTGGGCCGAAATGGGTACATCCTAAGGACAAGGCATTTTTAGAAATAACTCCTTGACATTGATAAACCAAGTGGCAAATTATTTGCATTTGATGTCAAACATCTTGATTGCATTCTGCAATTCCTAGTAGTCATTCAGTCTTTTGGCTAGGTTCTCAGTTGTTGATCTTGATTGGTGAATCTTGCCCTAAGAACTTTGAGTTTAGCATTTGTAGTCTCAAGCTTTTTCTTAATCTCCTTGTGATGCTTGAACTCTACCTCGTACAACAAGTACGAGCTAGCCACCTACTTTTCTAACTCTAACCATGGATGTCTAGTAGTCAACATTACCAAGTTTTCATATCAAGATTGGCAAGCTCCATATATTTAGTCATCTCTTCAATTTGTAACACGTTCATGCAGATCTCCACTTTGTTATAGGCTTCTATCCCATTAATGATAGGTTTTCACACCTCTTTTCCTTACTAGAGTTGCTGGAGGATCTCGTTAACTTTTGCTTTAGACATCTAGATGTGTCTTTCATTAACTTCTTTTTATAAGCCAACTTGATCTCTATAGTGGTTCTTGACTCTCTCAAATTTTAGAGCATCATTCTTCTAGCTAGCAATCTTGATTGTAGATTCTTAACGTAAGGCATGGACTTCTTGCATGGAGAGATTTCTATTCTCCTTTGTCAATCTCCTAAGCTCATTGTTCACCCTGGCTAGCTGATCCTACTATTAATGGATAAATTCTTATATTTTTTATTTCCACACATCAACATTCTACAACTAATGATTTTCTATTATTAGCATCTCATTTTCTTAGTGTGTTTGGACCAAGTTCTCCTGAACTGAATATGTTTTGGCCTCAACCACAAATTGGTCAAAGATGGTCATCACCATCCCTACCTTAACCTATTTGAGCCTATTGTGAAGGTATTGAAAAGCTTCATCTCTTGTTAGTGCAAGGTTGAAGAGCATAGGTTCAGCAAGATGAGCTCTTAATTCAGCAACCTCCATGGCCAAGCATTGGTTTTGTGCTTGAGCCATTTTGAGTTGCCCTTCTAAAATGATGTACTTGCCCTTTGCTTTAAGCAACTCTGACTATGTTGTGGTGATATTATCTGGAAAATCAAAGATATATAGAATCGGTCACCACTAGTTGGTCTAGCAATTCTTTGTGCTAGGCTATACTTAATCTTCCACTAATAGTTCCTATGAATGTTCGCACATCTTTGAGTGCAGAAACATCTAGTACAGTTGTCGCAAGTGTGTTTAATGCTTCAACAATTCTATCAGCCACCACTTTTGTTGTTGTCTCTTGCCCTTGGTGTTGCATCACCAATACAGTTGCTCCTTCACCCTCCTACAAGTGCACCAAAATAGTAGCAACATTCCCAAAGATTTCTAAAAATTACTGTTTTTGCACGAGAGATACTATCACCTATTGAGCACCAGGATTTGACCTCACAGGTAGCTATGTTCTTTGGGAAAAGAATATTGAACCACCTTCTTCCATTTAGCTTATTGTTCTAGCCACTTCATTGAGGTGACTCATTGAAGGATGATATACAAATGGATCATCACCACTAGTTCTTACTTGCTGCTCTTGCTCACACAAGATTTTCCATCAGATTTCATGCAAGCGTTCAATGGCTGCATGGACCTCTAAAGTTATTTCTTGAGTGGGTGGTCAAGGTGGTGGTAGTTGCTTCTCTTCTTTTGATACAGCAAGGTTACTATACTTCATCATTTCAAACCAAAAGGCAATGGGGGTATGCCTAATTGTATCATTGGCGTAATGAACTATCCCTACAATTTTACAAAGTTGCTGATGAGGCATGGAAATGGTAGGGCTTTTCTTCCACATTCATTCTCCTTGAAGTGCTTCTCTATTTCCAGATAGATTAGATATGGAAGGGTAATAGGGAATTTTTTGCTTAGAGCATCATAGGCACAGGTGGAGAAGATTGTCACCTTACTAAGCCTCACTGTCAGATTAAGGTAATAGGTTACTATCTTGAAGTATATATGCTCTACCAATGTGAGCATGCTAAACTCCTTATAGTCAACCTGATAACACAATTAGGTCCATTCCATTTTTACCTCAAGATCTACTTGTGTTGATATTTTTGCCAAATGGGTGATAAAATCAAGCAAGCTAAGGGCCTATGTAATCACTTTTGCCAAGTAAGACACTTGGGTGTCTTTGATTCTCATAGTGGCTCCTACCTTCCTACTATTCTAGAAGAGATACATCTCTCCCATGTACCACTTTCCACTAGTAGTGATAATTGGCCACATGGGAGAGCTTTGCAATTATGTCTTAACTTCTAGTGGAGCATGTTCCAAGAATGATCCAAAGTTTAGTTCTTGGAAAACTAAGCGTTGGACATCACAAGGCTTGATCATGTCTAGGAAGGCTTGTGTCAATGTTACCTCAAGTCTTGGTACAAGCCCTAGTACCTCTCCTCTTTGGGATTATTCAGTTGCAACCTCTTCTTCGGGAATCTATCAAACAGATTCCACTTCAGGCTCCTCCCAAAGAGGTCCCGTTGCATGAGTTTTTGCTAGCTACTCCTAAGCTTATTCTTCTTGGACCCTTCTAGTTCTGGTTCATTTGTCCTTTGGTTGTAATGATCCTCATTCCTATAGGCTTTTTGGTTAAGGTGCCATCTGTAATCACAACAAGACCAAGGATTAGCACTTAATGTGTAACTTAAAACATTGGGAATACCTTATCTCTTAGGGTAGTTACACTTTGGCTAAGTTGTGATCATGGCCTAGTTGATCATTTTAATATTATTTTATTAGTATTCAAATATTAATAAATAATTTTAAGTTTATCAAAGCTTGTTGGAAGGGTTAGACTCTCAAAACTGATGATTTAATATTATTTTATTTCACAAAATCTGACCAGATCATGTGTGAATGCTTGTGATTTGTATGGCTGGGCATAGGGGTACCTCACTGCTCATTGAAACACCCCAAAATTTGAAGGCATGCTTGCTTCACTAGGTCTTTGCAATTCATGCAACATCATGGCAGTTCTTCAGGAGATGGATGCCTTGATGTTTAGACTGTCCATTTTGGCAAGTTTTCTACTCCCGGTGTCAATAGGCTAAACGGATTCTCCAGCTTGCCCACCTGAGTAGTTCACCCAGCCAACAGCGCACTCAGGGGCAATGCGTGGAATTTTTGGTGGTGCTCAGAATGTGCAAAATAGTTTAGCAAGTTTTCTAAGTCGAGGGGTTTGCTATGCTATGCTAGGCTATGTAGCGTAGCAGACTTCAGAAAATGATTGCAGAACGAAGTGCTTCAGCAAGTTTTCTAAGTCAAGGAGTTTTGCTACGCTACACTGGCCTATGTAGCGTAGCAGACTTGAAAAGACATTTGCACAAGCGAATTGCTACGCTATGCTACGCTACGTAGCATAGCATAGCGTAGCAAAAGCTAGGCGATCAAACCTCTCACCCAACTTTAAGTCCTCCAGCAATGTCCCCTTCCACCAGAAAGTCGCAAACTTGGCAAACGGAAAACCATGTTGGTTGCTATGCTATGCTAAGCTACATGGCGCAATGTAGTGTAGCAATTCTGCGGAAGAGATTGGAGGCATCTCAAAGGGCGGGATTAGCAAGTTCGCAAGTTCCATAGTGCAAAAGGTAGAATTTGCAGATTGGCAATGTTTTTGTGACTAAGGCCAGCTACTACACTATGCTACACTACGTAGAGTAGCATAGCGTAGCAAATACGCAGTAAACAGTCAGCACGCTTCACAAGCTTCCAACATATGCAACGAGACACGTAACAAGATGCTATGCTACACCAACATGCTATGCTACAAAGCACAACACAACATAGCAAGCAGCTATGCTACATCAATGCACTTCACCTAATTGCACCATTGGCACACATCTCCAAACTCTGACAGCACAATTATGGCACGCCAGGCTCGCAATTACGACTTGGTAGGCTCATAATTACAACGATCATGCATGTAATGGTCATGTAGGCACGTGCAGCATAGACAGGTCAACGCAAGCCCAAGGCATGTGGCGTCCAAACCACACCTTTTGCATGCCCTTGGCCCTATAAATACCCTAATGAGCAACACTCAAAGGGTTCTGGTCTGATTTTTTGGCAATTTGGTCAGCTGGCAATTTTGTTGCCTAACAAGCAAAAAAAAAGTTAGCACTGTAACCTTGAGCATTGTAAGCTTTCTGTTTGACATTGTAAACAGTTAACACTCTTAGTTGGCATTTTTTTCTGCTCTTTTCTACCACCTTGGTAGCATTTCACATTGTTAACTCCTGAATCTGTGTTTAAGCACACAACCATCTTGCTCTACACGTCTTGGTTACCTTTGGGATCTCTGCGCCTCCCAGTGTCACGTAACCAATTGTATCCACCTTGACAGATTGAAGTCATCATCTTGAAGTGGTGCATTTTTCTAACTACATTCTACTTTTCTTTCTTGCTTATCATTGCATTTTTACATTGTTTTCTGTCCCTCCTACATTTATAGTTTTCATTTTATGCTAGAGGTCTCATTTTCAAATTATCCATTTACAAAAGGTTATATTAACACCGACTAAGTCCCTGTTTAATCGACCAGACCGTTCAGGGCATCCCGTTTCCATTTTTATCCAGCACAACCCTCCCACGGATTCAAGGTTAACACTGTCAATGACCGATGACCTCTCGGTGTTTTCCAACCATCGACGTTTTTGGTCGCTACACTCATCATTCGCATCATTGCTAGGGATGGTGCTAGTTATCTAGGTTAGTTATATGATACATGATCATTGTAAATGCATTAATGATACATCTTTCAAAAAATATTAAATCACACACACCATAAACTGTTGGCACATTTGGCCATTACATGGAGCAGTTAGAATATTTTGTTCAAAATATTAGCACAATCCCTAGTTGTAAATTTGCAGTTTAGTATTGTGAGTAATGGGTATTCTTGGAGAAGCAAGCCTGGTAAATAATCTTGATGTTGAAGCCTTCTTCGAAAGTAAATTAAAATGCCAAGATATTTTCTTGAGTGAAGGTTGGAATAAAAAAAGAGGTGATTATTTACCACAAGAAAGCATACTCCCTGATTAATATTGGCAAAATAGACAACACCGTGGGTAATGGATTATCAAAAATCGGCTAAGAGTTGGAAACAAGTGAAGGACCTAACGGACTACCAACTGGTTTTGAATTCATGGATTTAAAATTATCAAAGGATGTAAAGGTTTCTGTATTGCAGAAAATCCAAATTCACATATGACCAAAGGCGCATTGTTAACGCTATCGGAGAAAAAACGAAATCAGAAAAAAAAAAGCAGAACTGAATGTCGTGGTTTTGGGGTAATTCCTTTGGCTTGTCGTTCTAGACTGCATCCACGCACCAGCCGGATCTATNTTGGGGTAATTCCTTTGGCTTGTCGTTCTAGACTGCATCCACGCACCGGCCGGATCTATGTTGCCGACTTGTCAAACGCCGAACCTAAGTTCGTGGAGTGCGTGGGAGGCCCTTCTTTCACCGATGAGCCAGTTTAAAAGGGGTTTTAGGCAGCAATCGCATGGAGAAACTCGGACAGAACTGAGGCCAATGTAGGGCAAAACGTAGGGATATTATTTTTTAAAAAAAATCGAAACCCTCTCCACACAATATACGGAGAAAGAAGTCACGTTTTGTTGGGGCCCCAATTTTATTTTTGTTGCAGGCCATAGCGGTTTCAGTTGTGTGGGCAGCAAAAGTTCTAAAGGTTCCTGTGGTTTCAACGGATGCAGATCCACAATACATTCGCCCCTGGTTCTGTGATCAATGACAATGGCGGTGATGATTCAAGAAAAAATTCAAAAAATGCAGGAAGCCCTAAGCCAATTTGGGGCAAAACAAAAATCCTAGATGCAGCGGTAGAGCCTTCTCCCGCGGTGGCAGTTGGCTACGATTTTGTGGTGGCGGTTCAAACATACGGTTTGGGTGATACAACACTTTGGATCTTGGGTAGAACATGTGTCAGTTTTTACAGGTTTTGTGTAGAGAAAGGAGAAAATGAACCAGCCGATTACACCTGCTGTTTTGGAACCATTGCCGATTATCCACGTGATATACCAGGGAAGACAAAGAAGAATTATTTTAACCCATTCATTAACGCTGCCACTTTCACCAAAATATATGTAAAATTATTTCATTACTACCACTCGTATATAACTTTACAAAAGCATCGGGTGACTAAAATATCTTACAAATTAATCTACATATATACATATATATAGATATAACAACCATTAATAAAGTACATATAGTGTGAAGCCCTGTTTTAGAAAACTTGCCTTTAATTATCCCAAGTCATAGAATATTATTTTAAAAACATTATTTTATATATAAGTTACTACCCACAAAAATATTTACAATATTGATGTTAAAATATTTATTTATCACATTACATTTAATATAAATATTAATGTTAGCATAAATTTCTCCTAATTCTATGTATAACTTCCTAACTCCCTAACTACATAACTTCCTCCTAACTTGTTGGGCAAGTAACCTTCTAATTGGTTGGCCAAGTTACTTGGGAGAGAAGTTAGGTGAGATATTTTTTAAATATGTAACTTCCCTACCTATCTTTGAACCCTATAAAAAGGCTTCAGGGGTCAAGGAGGAAGAAGGTGGGGATGGGGGGAGCTCAAAATTTGGAATCTCAATTCTAAGGGGGAAATTTTGAAGGATAATTTGGAGAAGAGACTTTTGGGAGGTCTCATACTTCACACTTTTGAAGGCAAGTAATTTTGGGATTTTTAGATTGCTCTTACTATTCTTGTTGCCCGATAGAAATTTCTATTAAAATTTTGTCATAGAAGCGCTTGTGTTTAAAAGCCATAAGAGCATTTTAATAGTAAATTTCGTTATTGTGCAACGTATGAGAACTGCTATTTGGATTGTTGTAAGAGAGCCTCTATTTGTAGTCATGCCATTGAACAATTCAGTAGTCGAGAGGGTTCAGAAAATATTTGGTGTTTTGATGGGACCAGAATAGCTTCTTTTTATCTTTAAAGTGAATTCCCGTGGTATTTCAATCAGAAATTGTCAAGTCTTTTAAAGGTTCTGTTTGAATGCAATCGTTGACATCTATTATCTAGTCAAAATGGAGTCTCGTACGTGGTAGTTTACGCAGTAATTTTTGGTAGCATAGTAGGATTGTTTTGAAGAAATTGCTTGTTTGAGCCTTGGAAGTTTGATCAATTTGTAGATATTGAATTTGGGATAGCTTTATTGCGAAGTGTTTACTCATGTCGTTTTACCTTGTTGAAATATTTGAGGTCTACAAAAATCTGCTTTCTTTTCTTTTCTGCTTATTTCCATCGAATCTTGCTCTATTTCTAGTTTTGTTGTGGAACTATCTCTTTTTCTGGGGAAAATTAGGAGTAGATTGCGGAGTTGTGCTCAAATGTTTTTGCAAAATTTTATTTGTTACAAGTAGGTATTATAAGGACCACGTAGACTAGGCAGTTAAACAAAATAGGAAATTTTCAACAACTCATAGTACTTGGCAAAGTTGGTTGAATCTCTTTAAAGTAAGTCATTTGTAGTTTACATACAACGCAATCGTTACATTTCTCACAACCACACGCGGAAATAACACACACACATACTCACATTAACTACTGAGTTTATTTAGAGGTATTTGGGCCTTGGTGTTGCCAGAGACCAGCAGGCACCTAAATCCTGTCAAAAAATATTAAATCACACACACCATAAACCAACAACAATGTCTTTTTCACAAGCGAGAAGTCATTGTCTAGAGAAAACATTTATTAGAGAACTAACAAGATATATGTTGAAGAAAATTGGAGTGACCAACCTCATGCAGGGGTTTCATATGTTCATGACCATCCTAACAACACTCAAAGACTACATTCACCTAAGGTAGAAAACCCTAGAGGAGATAAAGTAAGTCCTAGACTAGGGAAGGCCTCAAGGCCTAGGACCTCTCGAACACCTAGAAAAGATAAATCAAGGGACCCTGGGGAATACTATAGAAGCCATGGAAACCCTCCAAGTTCCTCATCTTCCTCTTCCTCTTCAACATCTAGTTCTAAAAAAGATTAATGTAGGTATAGAAATAAAGCTCCACTATGGGGTCAAAATAAAAATAGAAATTGAACCCACAAGAAAAATCAAAATCATTAAAATGAACATAGACAAAATAATTATAATTAAATGAATAGAAATAGAAATTTTTCTTACAACATGTCTAATGATGATGAACCCTTGTTGGCCATCAAGAGCCTAATGCAGATCACAAAGATAATTAAAATATCTTGCAAGCATTACAAAGAGAGTCGCCTACCCAGGCTTGATATAAATAAGATACTTGACTTTGCAAGAGGCTATGATTCAAATCCACAACATCATTTACAAGCCTTTCATGATGCCTATGCTTGCTACAACATTGAAAGTGGATGGCAAAAGATTAAGCTCTTTTCTAGGATGTGAATCAATAGAGTTGAAGTGTGGTATAGATCGTTGAAACCAAATTCGATACAATGGTGGTCCACAATGCTAGAACTCTTCAACAAGAAATACCAAACCTATGCAAGGGTGTCCAACCTCAGGAGATAGATCTAAGGATGGAGATAAGAACAATGTGAACCCTTAGACATGGCCTTAGATAGATACTATTCTCTACTGAACAGATGCCCAAGCCATGGTTTCTCTAAGAAAAAGTAGCTCTTCCACATCATAGATGGGCTTCGTAATGAAACAAGGGAGACCCTTGGGATGTATGCTCTAGGTCAATTATATGAGCTACGAATTGATTAGATCTGAGAGTTAATCAATCATTTGGCAAAAGAAGAAGGGAAGCTATGCAAATGGGATAATGTTGAGAAATATCGCAAGGACCCAACTCTTTAAAATAAGAAGGTCCATCTCTATGATAAGGGGAAAGAGGTAGCTTTTGATAAGGTGATTCTGTAACAAACCTTGTCGATGCAAAAGGCTATTGACAAACTAGAAGCAAATTTTGATAGGATGTTAGAGTGGATAAATAAGAAAGTTACAACTTTTATAGAAACTGTAGAGGAGAAGGCAATGCAAAAAAAATCAGGCGATCACAATAAACAAAGGAAGAAGAACCAAGAAACAACTAGGAACACTTATCAGTAAATAAAGAACATGGCTGAAGAAAGCGAGGCTATATACTCAACCATAAATGAAGATGATAGATGTGACATATGCATATATGACCCCTCGAAGGGTCATTGCCTAGTCATGTCACATCTACATGAGTATTGGTCTTTTACATTAAATCTTGAATTTGTACAAAAGCACATGCCCAAGAAATTCCCTTTTCCACACAATAATTATAGATAGTTCCATGATCAATCATGCTATCCTAGGGGGACTCCATACTAGCCTCAACACTATCATCAACCATAGTGGCAAAATCCACAATCATGGGGGAAGCCATCACCAAGCCAACCCTACCCTTATTACCAACCGAAACCCTACGAATATTATGTTCAACACTCTATTTCTACAACTAGTTCTACATCCTCTACTTCAAATTGCTACTATCACTCTCCCAAGTACCATCAACCCATGACATCTCCTAAGGAATCACCACCTCACACCTCTTATCCTCCATCCTATCCTTGATATTCTCATGCTCCACCCCATCACATGCCACTACGAGCAACATAGGAAGGTTTAGCATCACAACATCAACAAAAAAATGCCACTTGTGCTGCGAATGTGCATAGACATGATAATTCTAGTAGGTTTCTACAAAAATCTCAGAAATGTCTATTCTTTAGGATAGCTTCCAAGAAAAAGCATGACATTCATGGACCTACCACATCATGCAAACCAACACAATGCCAATCTAGTGCAACGTCTTCTCTTTCACAACCAACATCCTTTGAGCCTATGCAAGGGCCATCATCCATCATTACTTAAACACCCAAAAAAAACAATGAATCTAGCATTGTGAAGAGACAAACGAATCCATGCATACCAAATCATGATTAAGAGTGCCATCATGGGCCAAACATCTGCAACATTGACACAACTCATACTCTAGCTCACTGTACAATTAACAACCAAGTGTGGAAGCAACAACTTGTCTATGTAGCCACCACTAAATCAAGAGAACCCAATGGCTTAGAAATAAAAGGTTAACACTATTTTACAAATGCATGGAGCCTACCTATCCACTTATTAATTCTTATCATGGCCAAACACTTAGTCATGGGAAAAACATTCCATCCTAACATTTAGAATTAATAGGTGTTTTTCATCTTTTTGTTTTATAATTTTTTATTATTATCTTATTTTTTAATACAATTTTTCTTATCTTTTTAACTGTTTCCACATTTTTTTCTCATTTTCTTTGTTAGTAATCTCACTTTTGAATAAAAAAATCATGTAGCCCATTGAGGTGAGGTTTTCTCTATGTTGTCAAGTCATAAGGGACTAATTATTTAGACAATGAGGTCACATCATCCATCTATCCATTCCATTAATAAGAGGTTCTTACCCTAGTTATAATGATATTCTTTTCCATCACCAAAACTAAGAATAAACTCATAATCATGGTGCCTAGATAGAAAAGTGAACACCTAAATGGAAATGTGATGGGTGTGACATTAAGGGGACTTGTGGATTCTCTTTGACCACTCTTGTATGTTCTATCATGTTGCAAAGGTTGTAACTATATCCTTGTAGATCTAATGAAAAATGGGAATAAGTGTAAAATAAAAAGGCACTAAATAAATTTCTAAGGGTCCCATTGGAAAGACATATTACCCATGCTTGAAGGTTTGTGGCTTCCCACTTTCATAAAAAAAAACACATGCCATGAATAAACTCCTTAGAAAAAATGCCAAATGATGTTGCTCCTTGCAACTGCAGAAATCTTATGGTTGCCAATCAAAGAAATGAAATAATGTGATTTCACTGAAATGTGGTTTGGACTTGCTTTGAATTTTTCAAAGAAGAGCTAATGATTACTTAACCATTAATAACACACAAGGATTCATTATGCCTATGGTAAGACACCTCACATCCCAATTCCTGCAATCCTTTCTAAAAACCACCTCATCTCATTGTTCGTTTGATCTTAACTTATGATTTCATGTAACATAGAGTTATTTTCTCAAATTGGTGGTTTTAAAATGTGTTTTTTGTTTCACAGGTATGTGTTGCATTCAACCCCTTTGGTGCCTATTGACATTTTCAGTGTGGTTATACAAGTACATTATGGGCTGAAGCCTACTTTGGGGAGGATCCACTTGTATAACTGTTGTGACTTATACTTGTTTAACATAACCACATTTTCTTAAACCTTCCAAGTATATAAATAATACATTCAATGCTTCCCCTTATATATAACCGATCCATTCTATACCATGGATCTAATATATCCATTTTTCATGCATCTTCCAAAGCTTTTAATGTCAATGATTCTGCCTTCTAACACTTTCGGTGCCTACATGTAAATTCTCACTTACCCCAGAACTTTGAAATTAATCTTAAAACATTCCATCTATCATAGATCTTTATTGTCCATTTTGAGTACCCTCATTAAATGCAAATTCAAGCATCCCAATATCAGGTTAGACTCAACGTCGGATACCCAATATCAAGTCCATCAAAACTATATATAGGACCCTCAAGATGCTCCAGAATTCATTATCATCATTTGCAACTAAGGGAGTTTTTGACTTTGTCTCTCTCAACTTGGAGATCTACACAACCAAATTCCACACACGATATCTTACTCCACACCACTCCAATTTTTGTGGTTTTTGAACCTCATTGAACATGGAGTGTTCAATTTAGTTGGAAAAGTATGCTTGCATGGAAATCTTGCACCGATTATTCAAAATTTTCTATTTTCTGAAAGGTATTATAAGGGTAAGGATGTTAAAAACCTTAAGTATTCTAATGAACAATCAATCGTATGAATGCCAAAACCTTTAATTTTCTTACCCAAGGGACCATAACCATCATGATAAGCCATACATAAAGGAAAAGAGGCTAATCACGAAGGGTTGTAAAAGAAGAGTAATACTTTTTGGGCATTTTTCTTTTGAAATTTTTTCTAACTCTACAATCATATGAGCTAAAGAACTTAATGGAACTAAGGTCATGAGTAAGGTCTAAACTTGTTAATGATAAATAACAACACCTTAGTAACATCTGACCCTTGATTGATTGTAGATGGTCCCAAAAAGAGGAGGATAAGAAGAACCTTTGCAAGATGCTACCAAACACCTAAGAGGTGGCAAAGACCAACTAGGAGAGCAATCCAAGCATAAGGAATAAGAGGCCCAATAATTTAGCATTCATCAAGAGGATCCTACTATAGGGTAGTCGATCCAAGAAGAAGCTACAGAACCATAAGCTCCAATGCAAGGAAAATGCTTCACATTATTCCAAGAATGCCTTGAAGCCATCTAGGAGAAATCCATGTTGACCACAAGCATCGTGGAAATGAACTTTAGTCCATTTATGGCATTTTCTCTTAAGGTAATTTGAACTCAACTCTAGGTGTTACCATTGTGGCACATCCTTTCAGAAAGTGGTGAATGGTACCTTGGTAAGATGTGCCAATTTTGACATAACAAGGAAGAAGGCACCACGGTCAATCTCAGTGGAGTCACTGTATCTTTCTTAGTCAAAGAAATCACAAAGGCTCTAAATCTGCCAAATGTTGGGGCCAAGTTGGCACATCTATCCACAAGGTCTAATCCAAAAACCAAAAAGTTGTGGCTGAAGCAAGCATACAACAAAGACAAAAAGACATACAATGAGTTAACTCTAGAAGAGCATACCTATTTTAAGATAGGCACATATCACCTCTTCTCAACTAAAGGGCTCAACAGAATATCAACATATGCGGCTAAGGGAAGTACAATATTAATGGTCAAATACATTTTCAATCTTCCCCAATTATACTGTAAGGCAATTCAAAGGTGTTTTGAAGAAAATAAGGTAGGAAAGCTAACACTATCATTCCCTTGCCTAGTCAAGAAGCTATGCAGGTGCACCATAATCCTGGGATACACCAATAACATTCCTAAGAGAGCTTGGAATGTTTCTTTTGCTAAGTTACTTAAACCTGTAGCACCAAGGAAGGACCTTGGTGAAGAACAAGAAATAGAAAATGAGTTAGAACCAAAAAAAAAAAAAGAAATAGAGAAAGACCCTACACAGTGACGTGAGCCACAAGTTTCACCACCATTGCCACTAGATTACTAGCCTGTGATGAGCCATTTGCAAAGAACTGTTGAAACTCTCAGTTGGGAAAGTAGGAATGAATCAAACCTCTTCCAAGTTATTAATGATGTCATGTAGCCCATAATTTCTGCTAATCCAACAAGCGGGCATATTTTATTATAATCAGGAGGAGAATCCCAATGGTCACAATGTTTGAAATAGGAGAAGGTACCATAGTAGTGGTCAAGTAGCATCAAGATGTGGTAGGCATAGCAAAGGTAATAATAGATCACATCAAAGAATCTTTCAATGTGCCTATTATGCCCCCAGTGAACTTGACTAGGACCAGAGACACACAAATGTTTACTAGGACTTCAATAACTCCTACATCCCATGAGGATATACTAGATAGATTTCTATAGACTAGACAAGTAATGATAATCCTCTTTGACATTTCTAATGATGTCACTACAATGCAATCAAACCTCATTACCATAAAAGGAAGGCTAGTTATGGCTAAGACTAGGGAAAAACATGTAGAAGCAGAAGTGCATCGATTGTAATAGGAGCTAACTGCCCTAAAAGTTGAAAGATGGGACCCTGCCCAATTTGTTACACCTGACCAACTAGAAAAATTTTAGATAGAGTAGCTAAACCAATTGATTAAATAGAATAAAACTAATGAGTAAGAGAAGCAAAAGGTGTGCTAGAATGCCTCAACTATTGAAGCTCAAGCATATGCCCATGTAAAGGCATTAACCTCCACATAAGAAGAAAATAAATAGCTTGCTATAGATAATGTAAGTTTGACCACTGTAGAAAAATAAACGAACATCTTGGAAGAAAGTGTCCATTAGTTGAGAGAACAACTAGTGAGGGTTAACCAAGACATTAGCAAATTGGCTAGAGAAAATCAAATTCTCTTAATGGAGAAGGTCCATGCAATTCATCAAAAATATGCAATCAAAATAAGTGCATGGAAAAATGAGGCCAAGAAACAAGAAAGGTTAAAGGAACACTTCTGGAAACAAATTGGCATGTACAAGAAAATTAATGAAAGAGAAATCCAGATGACAAAGGCCTTCATCAGTTTCCTATCAATGTAGAATCCTAACTAATAGCCAATCTTGGATAGCTATGCATTGGTCCCTCAAGCAAAAGTAAAGAATAAAGACCTACAAATTGAATATTTAAAGGAATACTTGGCATTAGCTAACCTTCTATATGCTAACCTTACCATGTTAATAGTAGGTCAACCTAGAAATGAGCTAGAGTAGCAAGTAGTGGCCACCTATGCATTATATGAAAAATTTTGCATATAGAAAAAATGCTTTACAAAAACTCCACATGGAAAAATCAGAATTGAAGGTGATTAACACCTACTACCATGGATAGAGAGATGTAGCCTCAAAATTGGTAAGGAGATTAATAGATCACCCAGAATTGAAAGAAAAAGCCAAGGATTTCAAGGAAAAATGATGACAATTTATGGCTTAGTACATGAAAGTAAACAAAATGTTTCCATAGCTGCCATGTCCATGGGATGTACCAGCTCAAGAACACTTCAACTCAATAGCCTAGATGGTACATGATCCAAGGATGGAGGAAGAAAAGTTACAGGTTCTCCTGAACAGCTTCTAATTCTAGAAGCCTAGCGACAAAAGAAAGTGATCGATGGAAGAGCCACCACCCTTGGGAACTACATGAGCTTTCCTAATTTTGTGGTTTGTCATGTTGCATCCATACTTTTGTAAAACACCACTATGACATGTAAAATTCTATCTATGTGTCTAGCTAAGTCAATCAATAATCCCATACCTTTTAAATCTTTTATACAAAACTTTTTCCTCATTTGTAATTTGAGGATGAGTTTTCATTCAGTCATGGGGATATGATGAATCATGTATTGCAAGGCTGCAATATCGAATATCCGATATCAGGGCACAAGCTCCATCCATGCTAGCCTATAAATACCACACTTGGATGCATGGTTGGGACATAGATTAGAGAGAGAACTTTTTTTATAGCTTTTTCATAGATTTTTGATTTCAAGTTTTCTTGTTTTCCAATACATGCCTATAGTGTGATGTTAAGTGATTGTATGGCATCCTTATTCAAGTGTGACGTACTTGGATGTGTTACATGACTAGCAATAAAGATTGAGAGTACTTTCATCATTGCAACATCCACTTAGATTTATTATTTCTTTCAATTTTTAATTATTTATCATTATCCTTAGCTAATGTTTCCAATTATTACTCTTTATTATTGCTATTATTAAGCAAAATGAGTACAACTAATTATGAGTGCTTAAGTGTAATTACTTGATAGCCTAGCAGTGTATCATTTGGTATGCTCAATGATGTATACTTGGTAATCCCAGCAGTAGCTACACGAATTCTAAGGCATGTGTGGATGGTTAAGAATGGATACTCATCACACGTAGGCTAGTTTAGACTTTACTTTTCATTATTAACTAGCTTAATTAATTAATCTCTTTATTATAAGAGTAGCTTAAGGCTAGGCAACATCAAGAATCATATGTCTCACTCTAAACTAAACCATACATGACAAAACTACCACTAGTCCAAGTGGGAAGACAACAAACTACGATCAAGGCATAACAATTTAAATGCACAACTAGTCCCATCCATAGAATTCGACTGGATTATGCATGAGCACTTGTGATTTGTATGGTTGGGTGTAGGGGTACCTCACCGCTCATCACAACCCATTAGTGTAGACCTTGTAAATGTGTCTATTGATTTCCATGATATGCTTGGCCTAATGAAGAAACTGTTGTTTCTTCTTGTGGTCCAAATCTTATGGCATCTCCTAAGTAAGAAGATAAGTGAGGATGCTATCGTACCATTTTGGTTCTACAAGCATTTATTCATTTATTGCATCAGAAAAGAGGAGTTCATCAGAAAATTGGTAAGAGAGTAAGCTCTTCTCCTCTTTGTTATCCCATGGTAACTGAGACAAGTGATTAGTGACCACATTCTTAATCTCCTTTTGATCTACCATCATAAGATCAGATTCTTACAAGATAACTAGCTACTGTATGACACAAGGCTCACCATTGGCTTGTTCATGAGGAAGCAAATGGCACTATGGTTAGTGTGCACAAAAACTTTATATCCAAGCACATAGTGCCTGAAATTTTCTAGAGTATACACCATCGCCATTAGTTTTATTTCTATTGTAGTGTAATTAATTGTGCACCCACAATGTTTTGACTTGTGCAATGGATGTAATATGCACATTTCCTATCATCCAACTACATAAGCATGACTCCCAAGGCATAATTTAATGCATCTATCATGATACGAAATGGTCTAGATTAGTCAAGTGCTTATAGATATGGAGTCTCTACAAGCTTCTACTTAAGGCTCTAGAATGCATTTTTACATTCCTTGGTCTAGATGAATGGAGCATATTTATTTGTAAGCTCAACCAACGGTCTTGTGATCTTAGAGAAATTATTTATGAATTGTCAGTAGTAGCTAGTATGTACAAGAAATGAACAAACATTTTTAATGATTTTTGATTATTTTAGGGCCCACCTCAATCCTTGCTTGAGAAATTATATGCCCCAATACAATGCCCTCCTAGATCATTAGATGGCTCTTCTTCTAATTAAGCCAAAGATTTGTCTCCACACAACTTTTAAGTACTTTCTCAAGGTGGTCCAAGGCTTGCTAAAATGTAGCACCATAGGTAGAGAAGTCATCCATGAAGACTTCCATCCTAAAACCAATTTGTTGCTAAAAAATACTCAAGACCAAGCATTGGAATGTTGCACAAGCATTGCACAAACCAAAAGGCATCTTTCAATATGCAAAAGTCCCCCAAGAACTCATGAATATTTTTTTGGCCTAATCCTCTAGTGTGATTTGAATTTGATTATAGCCACTATAACCATCCAGAAAACTATAATAGAAATTCCCAAATATAGTGTCTAACACTTGATCACAAATGGTAATGGAAAGTGATCTTTGAACGTTGCCATATTCAATAGCCAAAAATCAATGTAAACCTACCACTTGTCACCTTTCTTTGGCATAATCACAAGTGGACTAACCCATTTACTATTCACAATGGAATAGATAAACCTTGCCTTGAGGAGTTGTTCAATTTTCTCTTTGATGATTATCTTCAATTAAGGGTTCAATCGCTATTGTGGGTACCTCTTTGGCTTCATGGCTAGATCAGCATAAATACGATTGATGAGTGACAAGGTAACCCTATGCCTAACCATACGAATCACAAGCATTCATGCGTGATTTGGTTGAATTCCATGAACTTTATAGTTTTTGGTGCACTAGCCCTCTAGGAGGTGAATCTTGCCTTAAGGTCATTCATTGTCTTCCTAATTACACTTGTGACGTACACTAGTATGGTTAAGTGTAATTGAAGCATCTTATTTTTATCATTTTGTATTTTATGGTTTGGTGTTTAAAGGAAGATAAAGTAATTAAATTAACTAATTTAATTCAACTAATTAACTAGTATTTAACTAGTCCTAACATAAGCATCTAGTCCCACTTTCTGCACATGTCCTAAACCCACGTATCCAATGCTGGGTTACCAAGCACTATGCTACTAGGCATACCAAGTAATAGCACTACTGGGATTACCAAGCGAATATGTGTTATGCTTGAAGTGGTCATACTTATGTGTTTAATTTATTTGGCTTATCTTACTTAATTCTTTCATTAGCTAAGTTACTAGAAACATTTAATAAATAAATAATTGAAAACATTAAATGCATAAATGAAACATTTAATCTATCCAAAGTGCTGTAAGATTTATCAAAAAGCTTATCTTTATTACTACACACACTATTGTGCTCAAGTATAACAATGTTTGAATAAAGATCCGTACACTCAATGACTCCTACTACAGGCACTCGAGAAAAATATTTTAACTCTCAAATGAACAAACTACAAGAGCTTCGCTACTACTGAAATCTTGTTACCATAACTATAGCATGTTTTTCTTGCTCATGTAAGACTACTCTCAAATTTCACGCAAGTGCTCAATGGTTGTGTAGGCCTCTAACATTGTTTCTTGAGTAGTCGATGGAGGTGGCAGCTACTCCTCTTCTTGAATTGTGGTAGGTGTCTTTTCTTTCATGATTTTAGACCATGAATCCAAAGGAGCATGCCTAATTGTGTTGTTGATGTAGCAGATGATTTCTACCCTTTTCTAAAGTTTTCAAATGAGGCACAGAAAGGGCAAGGTGTTCCTTCCATGTTTGTTTTCCTTGAAATGCTTCTCGATCTCTAAATAGATTAGTTGTGAAAAGTTCACAAGAAATATCTTGCTTAGAGTGCCACATATTTCTAAAAATAAATGGTGTTGTGATAATGACACTATCACCTCTCAAGAATTGGGATTAGACCTCGCAGAAAACTATGTTTATTGGGCAGAGAATATTGGTCCACCTCTTTCCATCTAGCTGATTGTTGGAGCCACCTCATTAAGGTGAATCATTGCTAGTCGATACAAAAACGGGTACACACTGCTCATCCCTGCATGCTTCTCTTGCTCATGCAAGACTACTCTCAAATTTCACGCAAGTGCTCAATGGCTGTGTAGGCCTCTAACATTGTTTCTTGAGTAGTCGATGGAGGTGGCAGCTACTCCTCTTCTTGAGTTGTGGTAGGTGTCTTCTCTTTCATGATTTTAGACCATGAAGCCAAAGGAGCATGCCTAATTGTGTTGTTGATGTAGCAGATGATTTCTACCCTTTTCTAAAGTTTTCAAATGAGGCACAGAAATGGCAAGGTGTTCCTTCCACGTTTTTTTTCCTTGAAATGCTTCTCGATCTCCAAATAGATTAGTTGTGAAAAGTTCATAGGAAATATCCTGCTTAGAGTGCCACATGCTCATGTAGAGAAGGTGATCACCTTATTAGGCCTCATCGTTGCATTGACATGATAGGCCGCAATTTTGAAATAGATGCACTCCGCCAATGTGAGCATGTCATACTCCTTAAGGTTAACCTCATAACACTACTGAGTCCACTCCTTTTTAGCTTTAGGATTTCCTTTCATTAATAGCTCAGACAACTATGTTCCAATATCAAGAAACCCTAGTGCCTACAAAATAGCCTCAGCTGAGTAGGACACTTGAATATCCTTGATTTTTACTAAGGACCTTGGCCTTCTATTGTTCTAGAAGAGATATGTCTTTCCCATGTATCATTCCCCACTAGATGTGATGATTGGCCACATGGGAGAGGTTTGCAATAGTATTTTGACTTCTACTAGATCTTTCTCTAGAAATGGCCCAAAGTTTATTTCTTAGAGGACTAAGCATTGAATCTCTCGAGACTTGATGATGTTAAGGCAAGCTTGAGTTAAAGTGACCTCAAGCCTTGGCATAGGTCCTGGTGCTTCCCCTCACTATGATTGCTCTATTAGCACTTCTTCTTCTAGAATCTATTAAACAGATTCTACTTTGAGCTCCTCATGAAGAGGTCCCATTGCATGGGTTGCTTATGGTAGTTCTTAGGCTTGTTCTTGTTGGCCCCTTCTAACTTTGGGCCATTTCTCCCTTAGTTTATAGGGTTCTCCTTCCTGTGGGTGTTTCGATCTTGGTGCCATCTGTAATCACTTAGCAATCATTGTGTAACATGAAGTGATTGAGATACCTTTATCTCTTTAGGATAGTTACACTTGGCTAAGCTGTGATTATGGCTGACTTAATTATTCCAACCATTATTTTATTTATGTGTTATTATTAATAAATCATCCCAGAGATTGTTGAAAGGATTAACACTCAAAGAAATTGATGTTTGTATATTATTAAGGTTATTAACCCTTTGGGGGAGTTAGAAAAATTTTCAAAAATTTCATCAAAAACCTTAAGGTTTGCAACCCCCACTATAAAGAACGTACCTCCAGTAACTATAGGATTGAAGAACGAAGTGATTTGGACAAAATTTTAAGAAGTTAAGGGGCTCTAGAAGGTTTTGGGCTCTAAAAAATGGCAAAAACTCCCTGTGTGTTATGAGGAAAATGATAAAAATTTCTAAATTTACAACAGTATATATAGGTTTTTTGCATTGCATCAGTGAGACCTTGTCGACGATGCCTTGTCAACGTGGTCAGCTGTGTCAATGAGGCCTCATTGATGCAACTATCGACCACCATAGACGATCATTGACTTTAGTTAAAATTGCAAAATACAAAGAGTTTTTGAATGAAATTGGGATCAAATGAAAGCTTAAAAGGCCAAGAACAATATGAAAATATGAGAAGAGGGTGTTGGAGCTCACAAATTTGGAAAATGAAGAAAAATGATTTAGGGGATGAATGGAATAAAAGGGTAAGGAGAACTAAGTACAATACATAGTGGAATATGCGAAAGATAGGATTGTAGCAATGTCTAAGGTAAGGAACCTAACTAACCAAACCAAGAGCTATACAAGTGGGTCCTCCCCATAGTAGGCTCATGTCCTTATTGCCCTTGCATAACCTCAACTAAGGAGTCCATGGGCTCCATAGTTGATTAAAGGTCATGAAAAGTTAAGGACCAACCAAAAAGAATCTAACCAAAAATTCAAACACATCAGACCAAGACATAGATCATAACATAGAACTCAGCAGTGAGGTAAGTTATGGCAACATGGATGGATGAAAAAGAAGGTGAAATGGAATTCCAAATTGAGGTCATAAGAAGTCCCTTGTGGAATTTATGTTTAAAATGACCTAAAAAGATCCATCCTTAGTCCACACCAAAACCAGCTACTTTTAGTGACTTCACATTACCACTCGAAGATCAATCCACTAGCATGAGACATGAGAGTGCTTCCACACAACAACCACCATTCCATAAGGAGAAGAAAAGAGAGAAGTAGGAAGTAAGAGAGGGCCTTAGTTAGAGGGGACCTTAGAGCATGGATGCATGTCTTTCTAGTCCCATAACCAGTGCTTGTAATCCATTTATTTGTCTAAGGGGTGCACTTTGAATTCCCATCATTTTTTTTGAATTTTTAGATGCGAACCACACCATGCAAAGACTTATTAGTTTATTATGTCTAAGGGGTGTGCTTTGAATTTCCATTGTTTTTCTTTTTGGAATTTTTGGATGGGAACCACACCATGCAAAGACATTATTACTTCCTATTAATGAGTGGGATGGAACGGTAAGAAGTCTGTGAAAAACACTCAAGCACTCAAGCAAGTAGAAGAGTACAAAGACTATTGAGTTTCCTTGAATTCATACCCTTTACAAACCTTTAAATCCTTCCTAATTTTGGAACTACTAAGGTCACCGATTAATTAGGAGTTTTTTTAATGGAAGGGACCTCAAATTCCAAGAATAAGAAAAATCATAGAGTTTATTGGATGAGTGGATGATGTGGACTCACTGCTTGTTCCATGAAAAATAAAATATTTCATAGTCATCACATATCGAAATTCAAAAATAGAAACCAGACATCCACAATCACAACATTAAGCATAAACCATCCAAAAATTTGAAAATCAAAAATAAAAAATTTGTAAAATAAATAGCTTGTAAAATAAAAAACATGGAAAACAAAAAATAGAAAAACTAAGAAGCCATATGGATTGTCAGCACAAATGGCCATCTCCCCCATGACTAAGTTGGAAGGAGGAGATCTGAAAAATGGAGCGTGGTTGTCCATCCATCAAGGTGATAGTTGCACTGGCCTATCTTGGTTTGAGGAAAGGTTTTACTTGTTGAATGTTGACCAACTACTTTTTATTTGGGCTTTTAGGCTTGTAGATCAACATGGCCCTAGAGGGAAAGGTTTGGTTAATTATATAAGGTCCCTCCCATAATCTTTGAAATTTTTCCTTCTGGAGTACATGTGTGGGGTTCCAATAGAGGACCTTATCTCCTGGTTGAAGTTTTAGTTTCCTTATTCTAAGGTCATGATGTTTCTTGTTGAGTGCCTTGTGCACCTCATTCAAAGATAGGGCCACTAATCAATTTTCATCTAGCACATTCAGGTTGATCAATCTTTCTTTCTATGCTAAACTTAGGTCAAGATTTAGATCACACGATGTTGAGAGTGTATGAAGCTCGAATTGAATTAGGAGCATTGGAAGCTTTCCATACATCAACTCATAAGGAGAGTAGCCAATAGGAGGTTTCCATGTTGAACGGTAAGCCTAGACAACATCATTAAGTTTTGTACTCCAATCTTTCCTATATTTGCTAATGATTCATGTTAGTATTTTTGTGATCTCCCAGTTGGTTGCCTCTGCTTAATCATTGGCTTGGGAGTGGTAGGATGTTGCTAATTTATGTCCAACCCCTAAGTGCTCCATTGTCAAAAATTAGTGCACATGGCATGCCATACCTATTTACAATATTTTGTTGTATAAATCTAGCAATAGTGGATGATGTACAATTAGTAATGGCTGCTGCTTCCGTTCATTTTGTGCGGTAGTCAACTGCTACGATAATATATGCCTTTCCATTGGACATGGGTGTGATGGGATCCATGAAGTCAATGCCCCATATGTCAAAAGGTTCTAGTGGTTGAATCCACTATTGAGGACCTTCCATGCGAGCATTCATCCCCCCATCTTATTGATAATGTTCAAAAGATTGGACAAACTAGTGGACATCCCTGAAGATTATAGGCCAATAGTATCCTACCATCAAGATATTTATGGCTATGCATCTCCTTGCATAGTGGCCTCCACAAGGTCCTTCATTAGGCTCCTAGAGAACATGCAATTGATCTTCATCAAGGACACACCAATGAATCAGGCCATCAATGCACACCTTGTAGAGGTGTCCATTGATTTCTATGAAGTATTTGGTCCAATTAAGGAATTTTTGTTTCTTTTTTAAGTCAAAATCTTATGGCATCTTCTTAGTGAGAAGGTAAATGAGGATTCCATTATACCAGGTTGTTTTTATGGGTGTTTGGTCATTTATTACTCTTGTAAAGAGGAGATTTTCTAGAAACTAATCAAAGAGCAAGCTCTCCTCCTCTTTATTATCCCATCTTAAGTAAGAGAGGTGGTCAGTGACCGCATTCTCAGTTCCTTTTGGATCTACCATTGTGAGATTAAATTCCTGTAAGATCATGAGCCACTATATGATACAAGGGCTCACCGTTGGCTTGTTCATAAGGAAGAAAATTGCACTATGGTCCATATGCACAAATACTTTGTAGCGAAGCACATAGTACCTGAACTTTTCCAGAGTGTACACCGCAACCATTATTTTTTTCATGGTGGTGTAATTTAATTATGCTCCCACAATGCTTCAACTCATGTAGTGAATGTAGTATGGGCATTTCTTATCATCCATCTACATGAGCACTACTCCTAAGGCATAATTAGATGCATCCGTCATGATGTAGAAGGATCTAGACTAGCCTAGTGCTCGTAGGATTGGTGTTTCTATGAGTTTCTCCTTTAACTATTGGAATTCATGTTCACATTCCTTGGTCTAGATGAAAGGTGCATCTTTCTTTATAAGCTCTACCAATAGTTTTGCAATCTTAGAGAAATTCTCTATGAATCACTGGTGGTAGCCATTGTGTCCAAGGAATGAACAAACATCTTTAACTGTCTCTAGCTGGCGTGTTATTTCTTAGATGATCCTTATCTTTTTTGTGTCTACCTGAAACCTTGCATGAGTGATTCTATACCCTAGTACAATGCTTTCTAGGACCATAAGACAGCTCTTTTTCCAGTTAAGCCACAGATTTGATTCAACACATATCTTCAGTACTTGCTCAAGGTGGTCCAAGGCTTACTCAAATGTAGCTCCATAGGTGGAAAAGTCAACCATGAATACTTCCACACCATTACCAATCTATTGTTGGATAATACTAAGGACCATGTGTTGAAATGTTGTAGGGCCATTGCATAGATCAAATGGCATCTTACAATATGCAAAAGTCCCCCAAGGACTTGTGAATGTTGTCTTGGCTTGATCTTCTGGTGCAATTTGGATTTGGTTATAGCCACTATAACCATCCAAGAAGCTATAATAATAATGCCTAGATATGGTTTCCAACACTTGATCCACAAATGGCAATGAAAAATGATCTTTAAATGTTTCCATATTCAATAGCCTAAAGTCGATGCAGACCCACCATTTGCCATCTTTCTTTGGCACAATTACGGCTAACCCACTCACTATTCATTATGGGATAGATGAACCCTACCTTTAGGAATTGTTCAATTTCCTCCTTGATGATCTACTTCAATTTGGGTTTTAGCTACCTCTAAAGCTACCTTCTAAGCTTCATGGCTGGGTTGGTGTAAATGCGATGCTGGCATATCCTTGGATTGATTCCTGTTAGCTCAAGATATAACCAAGAAAAGGTTATTGGCCATTTGTTAACCACCTTTAATAGCTTTTCTTTTTTTTTTAGGAGCAATTTTGGCATTAATTATGATTGATTTTCCATATTGAAAAAATGCATATTCCATGCTGGCTAGTAAATGTTTTAGCCTTAGGGGCTCCTACTTGAAGTTATCAGGGATTTCCAACTCTCTCCAACAAGTATCACCATCTTCATCAGAGAGTTGGGAATGAACTTGTTCAAGTTTATCCATGCCTTCAACATAAGCACATGTTAGGCTTTCAATTGGTTCCAGGCATACTGTGCTGCTATCTAAGTTAGCTATCAGCCATTGGGTGCCCTCTTGTTTTGTAGCTACTACATACAAACACCTTTCAATATTGATTTCTAATACACACTAACTGCATGCTTTAATGTGTGTACTTTTGATGGACCAAATCTTTTGCACACAATTGCACCCATTATTGCTATACATAATGCATGGAATATGCTTCTTCTCTATCTTTCCCAATTCATTTTCTTTGAATATTTTTAGAGAGAGATCCTTTATGCTCATACATGCATCAATCGTGCTTAACCAAGCTCTTCCCATAATGATGAAGAAGTCATTTTTGTAGTTTTTAACCTTGATCACAAAAAAATGAGTATGATAGGACCACCCACAAATTGTGGTCATAATGTCCTCTACTAATCCCAGAGGAATAGTAATTGACTAATTTGCCAATTCTAGATGGATGTTGCTCTTCTTGAGAGGTGGTATGTTCTAGGCCTTGTACATGTCTTGAGAGATGAGATTAACTCCAAAACTTGAGTTAAGAAGAGCCTTACATGGCTCATGTCTAATGATCTGTAGGTAAATGAGTGGACTTATTAGGTTAGATCTTTTGTGGGAAGATTTTCAACCTTGATCCAATCAAAACTAGCATGAGTTAGCATCATAGTGCAAAACCAAGGTGACATTTAGTTTGAAGGGCACTTGAAGGTATTTGATGTAGAGGATGAGGGTATTAGAGATGTAAGATGATTAACCATACTAGGTTATGAGGGTTGGAAAGCACTATTGGGTCGAAAGAAGGGTCTTTTTCTAGATTGATTGTTCAAACCATTTAGCTGGAAAGCTAGTTCTAAGTGTAAAGCCCTTGTAGCAGCTATGGAGGAATCTCATTCTACATGGATGGAGCAGGAGGTAACTAGGTTGAAGGTGGGGGTATGTGTGCAGATGAATGTAGAGAATGGTATGCATATAGGTTTTTCCCTCAAGTAGATGGTGAATGTGTTTGGTGGTACTCTAGAGGGTAATAGTGATGCTAAAATGAGGTATGACTTGCAAAACTTCTTGGAGAGACAAGTTGCTGAATATAGTACCCATATGGATCTAATTGCCTATAAGGGTACTGCTGCCTTGGCATGGCATTCCCCACAATTGTGATTGGTACCATTGTTGGTATTGCTCATAAAGTTATGGAGGATCTCCACTTAGGTAGTAAGCTTGTTTTTGTTGGTGGAACTACCTTGGATTGCCTTGAGGATAAGACAATTTTCTAGGTGCTTGCCTATGTGCTAGTCAAGGATTCAATGCATACACCCCAAACTCTTGTAAGTGTAACACCATAGGGCAACAACCCTTTGAATGTTTTTGTTAACAAATTTCACAACCAATTTCATCATCAAAGTCAATTTCCACAACTTCCTCTACAACTATAGCCTTGCCCTTACCTCTTTGGTAGGCACATTCAACTTCTTTTTGCCTCCTGTAGTTATGATCACTATTTTGCTCTTTGGATTCTTTGGTAATCTTCATAGCAACTTGAAATTTTTCATCCAAAGAGTCCCATAATTTATCAACCTCTGCCAAAATATCAAAAACAAATTTTTGGATGGGCAAGGTTTTCCTATTCACCACTTCATCGAGTGATGACCCCTCATCACAAAATTGAACCTCTCATTTTCTAATGGAAGGGTCCCTATTATACTCTTTTACACTTTCCCTTTTTTCTAACTCACCTTCTTCTTTTGCTACCTACTCAATTAGCCTTTAGATCTGATAAGCTCTTAGTTCAAACAATCTTCCTTGGGAATACAACCCAAGAGTTCTTTTGGTTTCTTTTCTAAGTCCATCTATGATGTGGTGAAGTTGTTCCCTCTAAAAATAACCATGACTAGGGCATCGGTGTAAGAGTAAATAGTATCTACCCATGGCGGCATCCAAGGGCTCATGTGTTCCCTGTTTCCAACCTTGGATTTACCTTCTTAGATTAGAAACTCTAGAGTATGTCTGGTATTTATCATTAAATAGCTCTAACATGGTACTTCATTGGTCATGAATCGTGGTTAACCAGGCCCCATATACTAGGCCTCGTATACTAGGCCCTGTATACTAAGCCCGATGTGTATACTAGGCCCGCTACGTATACTAGGCCCTGTATACGCAACGTCTATTCTAGCCTATAAATAAGCGTGCATCCACCGCACTTAGGTATCTTAGGAATTAGTTGTAGCTAGACTCTTGCAATTTGTTCCTGCAAGAGTTAGAATATTTTCCCAGTGCATGCCCACAGTGTGATGCTTGTAATTGTACAGAACCTTTATTCGAGTGTGATGTACTTGGACACGCACATGATCAGAAATAAAGATCGAGATTACTTCATCATTGCAGCATTCACTTAGTTTTAATTATTTAATTATTATTGTTAATTATTATCATTATTTATTATTTTCTTACTTAATATTTCCTTATCATCATTTACTATTCATGTTGTTAAATGTGGAATGAGTATGACTTAATCACGAGCATTTAAGTGTGACTACTTGGTAACCCAGTAGCGTACCTAGGATCTACGCTTGGTAATCCCAATAGTAGTTGTGCATGAGGTCCAAGATGTGTACAGATGATTAAGGAACAGATGCTCATTGCACTTAGGCTAGCTTAGACTTCATTTCCTATTGCTCATTAGTTTAATCAAGATTATGTTCCATTGTCTCTAGGAGTAGCACTAATTTAGGATCACATCATACGCCTCACTCTGGACTAAACCATACATGACAAAGCAAATACTAGTCCAGGTGGGAAGACAGCGAATTGTGATTAACGTGTAACTATCTAGATACCACAACTAGCTTGTCCATGGTGTTCGACCAGATTGTGCGTGAACACTCGTATTCGTATGGTTGAGTGTAGGGGTACCTTGCCGATCATCATTGGCACCGTTGCCAGGGATGGTGCTAGTTATCTAGAGTAGTTATATCATACAAGATCGCTGTAACAGGTATTAACAATATATCCTTTAGAAAAAAAATTAATTAAATTCAATTCAATTAAGTCACACACGGTTCACAACCATGTCTCTCTCACAAGACTATGACAACGCAACAACTAGTAGAGCAACTCATTGGAGAACCAACAAATTATATGATAATAAAGATGAAGTTTGGAGTACCCAATTTGATGTAGGGGTCTCTTATGAGCATCAACACAAACAACATTGTTCCAACTCACAACTGCATAACATACCTAGTGACGATGAACCCCTACTGGCCACTACAAGCTTAATGGAAATACAAGAGGCTGTTCGAATAGCCCGCAGGCATCGTAAGGAAAGTTGTTTACCCATGCTTGATTTAAACAACTTTCCCAAGTTTTCAGGAGGCTATGATTTAGATCTGCAAAAACATTTACAAGCCTTCTACGATGCCTATACATGGAATAATATTGATAATGGGTGGCAAAAACTTAAGTTCTTTCCTCTTACACTCGTTGGCCAAGCAAAAGTATGGTATAGGTCGTTAAAACCAAAATCAATTCGATGTTGGCCGATAATGGTAGAACTCTTCAATGAAAGATATCAAACCAATGTGAGAGTGTCAGCCTTGAGGAGACAAATCCAAGAATGGAAACAAGTGCAACATGAACCCTTGGACATGGCCTTAGAAAGATATTATGCACTGTTAAACAACTGCCCAGGCCATGGGTTCTTCGAGGAAACTCTAATGTA
>MNCI01004173.1:46809-61296 GCA_015680685.1 Gnetum montanum | reverse complement strand
TATGTCCCAACGCCAAATGCTTATTATGTTCAACACCCTATTTCTTCAACATGATCAGCATCCTCTACCTCACCTCATCGTTATCATTCTCCCAAGTACTATCCACCCATGTCCTCTCCAACAAGATCACCACCTCATGTGCCTTACACTTCTCCTCAACCTCAATATTCTCATACTTCACCCCCTTCTACATCACCACCAGCTATGCTAGAAGATTTTGCACCACAGCACCAACCCGTAAACATTAATTATGCTGCTACTATCAATAGCAATGGAGGCCCTTCACAACATTGAAGGCGTCCCTTCTTTAGACGTGACCGTCGAAAGGGACACCACAATTCAGAAACCACTGCATCCATCAACTCAGCATAAATCCAACACTGTGGTGCATCTTTTTCTTCGAACCCAACGCCTCACGTTACTCTATCTGGACCACCATGGGGCCTAATGAATACTGCCACATAGGGAGACATGTTGATCCTTGCATACCATCTTACGGTCACAAGTACGATAGTGGGTCAATTCCTTATAAATTAACCACATCTCATAACTTTCCCCACTATGTCAACTCTACATCTCATAACTTTCCCCACTATGTCAACTCTAATCAACTGTGTGAACCCCAATGGGGTAAGTATGACCAGGTCCCAATATTTTCAACATGCAAGGATTCCCACCTTCCATTTATTAATTCTAGCCATGCTCAACCATTTAGTTATGGGGGGTATCCTCCATTCTAACAACACAGAATTAATAAATGTTTTTCTATTTCTTTAATTTTTCAACTTTTTGGTTTTCCAGTTTTTCACTTTTTAATTTATTGTTTTATCTTTTTGTCTTTTTATCTTTTTATGAGTAATCTCATATACGAATAAAACACTCATGTGACTCGNACCCAACCATTCTATTAATAAGAGGTTCTACTCTGGGTACGATGATATTCTTGTCATCATGAAACTTAAAAGTAATTTTGTGCTCATTATGCCCAGCGTGAAAAATGATGGACTAAGAGGGAATGGCCAAGGTGTGACATCAAGAAAACTTGTGGATTCTCTTTGATGACATCTATAGGTGCTATCATGTAGCTTGGTTGTACTAAGATCCTTGTAGATCTAACGAAAAATGGGAGCAAGAGTAATCAAAAGGCACACAATCAAGGAAACTCAATGCTATTCCAGGGGGTCCCACTGGAAAGACATGCACCCATGCCTGAAGGTTGGTGGCTTCTCTAGATTAAACATTCAAAAAAAAAGAAGAAGAAAAAAGAAAAGATCAAGATTAAAAAGCTACAAAGCAATTCTGAATGACTCCTCCCTTGAACAAAATGCCAAGTGATTGTACACCTTGCTGTCATGGTGCTCTTATTGTTGTCTATCATTGGGAAAAAATAATGCGATGTCACTGATTAGAGGAATAGACTTGGTCCTAATTTTTGAGCGATGGGTTAGTGACACCTTAATCATGCTTTACACATAGGATTCATTGTGCTCTGAGTCAGTTACCTCATGTCCCAATCTCTACAATCCCTTCTCCGATTCATCTCATCTCGTTGTTCTTGTAATTGTGACTTGTGTCTTGTATAGCATTGAATTCATATCTCATCATGATGGTATTAACATGTGTGTGTTTTGTTGCATCGGTATAGATTACATTTAACCCTTCTAAAGCCTACAGACATCTTAAGGTGTGGTTACGCAAGGGCATATAGGTTAAAACCTGCTTTGGGGAGGACCCACTTGCGTGACTTTTGTAATTTGTACTTGTTGCACACCACCACATCATCTTATACCCTCCAAGTACTTCATTGTCAAATCTATTCTTTTCTTTGTCATCATTTTATCAAACGTTCCTCAAAACCAGGTCCTTTTATGTGTCACCTAAACAAACTAGGTCTGACATTAAACTTTTAGGGCAACTTCCTTGAAAACATTTCTAACTCTAAAATCACACTAAGCAAAGAATTCAACATTTATTAAAGGCAATGAGTAAGGTATGAAATCATTGAACTTTTTTCAATAGCCTTACTAACAATTGATCTTTGTGTGATTATAGATGGCCCCTAAAAGAAGAAAACAAGGAGGACCTTCTCAAGGTGCAACCGAACAACCTGGGGGAGGCAAAGGCCAAGGACCTCATGTAGAACATGTAGAGCAGAAGGCACAATCATTTAGCATCCATCATGGAACTCCTGTTACTGCATAATCTATCCAAGCAAAATGAGGAGAGGTTAGGGCCCGAGCCTATGAAGAGGAATGACAGCCATTTGCGGCATAGCATAACAAGGCCAATCAAGTGTTCCCGCAACTGCCATGTTCATGGGAAGTGCCGACTCCATCAAACATGGGCACATCAGCATGGACAGCTCATAATTCTCAGATAGAAGAGTAGAAACATTAGGCGCTTCTTCAATGGTATCAATCTCAGAAGCCTGAAGCATAGGACAAAGGAAAGGCACCCATGGAGGAGCCACTGCCACCAGGACCCACATGAGTTCCAACAAAGTTTTGTAATTCTCTGTCTATGTCCCAATTTTGTTTTTGTCATATCCGCTGTAGCATGAATAAATTTTTGGTTAGTCAATAATCCCATACCCATCCACTGTGTAATCAATTGAGCTTGTTCCTCACTTTCTTTGACTCGAGGACGAGTTGTTATTTAGTCGTGGGGGTATGATGAATTGTTGTTAACCAGGCCCTGTATACTAGGCCTCGTATACTAGGCCCCGTATACTAAGCCCGTTGCATATACTAGGCTCCGTATACTAAGCCCCACTGCGTATACTAAGCCCGCTACGTATACTAGGCCCTGTATACTAGGCCCCGTATATGCGGCCCTATATACGGCCCTGTATATGTAATGTCTATTCTAGCCTATAAATAAGTGCACACCCACCACACTTAGGTATCTTAGGAATTAGTTGTAGCCAGACTCTTGCAGTTTTTTCCTACAAGAGTTCGAATATTTTCCCAATGCATGCCCGTAGTGTTATGCTTGTAATTGTATGGAACCTTTATTCAAGTGTGACGTACTTGGACACACACATGATTGGAAATAAAGATTGAGATTACTTCATCATTACAGCATTCACTTAGTTTTAATTATTTAATTGTTATTGTTATTTATTGTTTTCTTAGTTAATATTTCTTTATCATCATTTACTATTACTATTTTTAAATGTAGAATGAGTACGACTTAATCACGAGCATTTAAGTGTGACTACTTGGTAACCCAGTAGCGTACCTAGGATCTATGCTTGGTAATCCCAATAGTAGTCATGCACGAGGTCCAAGATGTGTACGGATGATTAAGGAACAGATGCTCATCACACTTAGGCTAGCTTAGACTTCATTTCCTATTGCTCATTAGTTTAATCAAGATTATGTTCCATTGTCTCTAGGAGTAGCACTAGTTTAAGATTACAACATACGCCTCACTCTGGACTAAACCATACGTGACAAAGAAAATACTAGTCCAGGTGGGAAGATAGTGAACTGCAATCAACGTGTAACTATCTAGATACCACAACTAGCCTATCCACAGAGTTCAACCAGATTGTGCATGAACACTCATATTCGTATGGTTGAGTGTAGGGGCACCTCGTCACTCATCAATTGGTGAATGAATTATGGTTCCAAGGACTAGTACCAACTTTTAGCTTCCTTGATGAGTGTCCTAGGAAAGAGTTTGAGCTTTTGCCACTCATTTTCTATGTTCTGTGAGGCACAGACATCATGGAAAGCTTGTAGGTGTGTCTGTGGATCAAAATTGTATCCCCCCTCAAATCTTGGGATATTATTCATGTCTAAGAGTTTGATATGGCTATCTCTTATATGCCTTGTTGGAATTCTAACTACCTCTACAATGTTGAGCATACTTTGAGTTGTCAATAGAGGTTCATCATCATTGCTACGTTGATGACACTGATGATGGTTTTGGCCACCCCTTCGATCTTGGTGGCCTTCACAATCATTGTTGTCTCGTTGATTACCTTCACCATGATTATGTCGACAGTGACTTCTATGAGAACCAATAGATGAAGAGGAATGTTCAAAATTGGATGAAGAGGATGAAGAAGAGGATGGACCACCACTACCACCATGGTGTATACCACCACCTTTTCACTCATTAAGATGACCATCCTTAGATCCCTTACTGTTGGCCAAGTCCCTACCTTGATTGTCACTCTTTCTTGAACCTAGTCTATGAATAGTGGATCATAGGTTCAAGGTCGCACCTTTGCTACCAACAATAGGGGGTGGACAGTCTTCATGTTGAGAATCCTTAAAGGGAGGATCCTCATTATCATCTTAATCTAGTAGAAACAAGGGATTAGTAAAATGTTTCCCCTTTGTAGCCTCATGGACCTTCTCCTAATGTCGATCTCGCTTGCATTGTGTTTTAGTGGGACAGTAGTTCCAAGTGTCATAACCATTTACAATGTATTCTTCATGAAGATTTCAGATGACCAACTTCTTAAGAGTTTGAAGCTTCATCCCAGGTCTAGATCGATCAGGGGGCAAGACGATGTTGCCCTCCATATCATGCCATCACAGCTGTTCATCCTGATATAGGATGAAGGTGATGTCTGATACATACTCATCTGGATGAGTATATATCACTTTACACTCCTATGGAACTGGCAACTTGACATCTTCACATCTATGGGAAGAAGAAGACATTTTGCAAAACAAATAAAATTATCAGTGTGCTTATTAGTTTATATGTCATTGAGAGTGATGTTGACCCTAAGTTCATCCAACGATATAAATAATACTTACTAATCCTAGATAGTGCACATTTCAATAAACAAAGTCCCTGGCAATGACGCCAATGATGAGCAGTGAGGTACCCCTATGCCCAACCATATAAATCACAAGCGTTCATGCATGATCATATCGAATTTCATGGACTTTATAGTTTCCAGTGCACTAGCCCTCTTGGAGGTGAATCTTGCTTTAAGATCATTCATTTTCTTCCCAATTACACTTGTGATGTACACTGGTATGGTTGAGTGTAATTGAGGCATATGATTTTTATCATTTTGTATTTTATGGTTTGGTGTTTAAAGGGAGATAAGCAATTAGATTAACTAAATTAATCTAACTAATTAATTAGTATTTAACTAGTCCTAACAGAAGCATTCGGTCTCACTTTTTGCACATGTCTTGAACCCATGTATCCACTGCTAGGTTACCAAGCACTACACTACTGGGCATACCAAGCAATAATGCTGCTAGGATTACTAAGCAAATACGTGTTACACTCAAAGTGGTTGTACTTATGTATTTAATCTATTTGGCTTATCTTGCTTAGTTCTTTCATTAGCTTCATTATTGGAAATATTTAATAAATAAATAATTAAAAACATTAAATGCATAAATGAAACATTTAATCTATCCAGACTGCTACAAGGTTTATCAAAAGGCTCATCTTCATTACTGCATACACTATCATGCTCAAGTACAACAATGCTTGAATAAAGATCCATATACTCAATGACTACTATTGCAGGCACTCAGGAGAAATATTCTAACTCTCAAATGAACAAACTACAAGAGCTTCACTACTATTGAAATCTCATTACTATAAATGTGGCTGGTAGGCACATATTTATAACCAAAAAGTAGACACTATGTCGACAGGCCTCGTTGACGCATGATATGATGCATCGATAAGCCTCATCGATGCATGATACAATGCATTGACGAGGCGCAGTCAACAAGGCCTTGTTGATGCAACCAAGAAACTATGACTCATCAACAATAGTAGCATATCCTAGGATCAATCCCTATGACCTCAAGATATAACTAAGCAAAGACTATTGACCAACTTCAATAGCATCTATTTCTATTTAGGAGCAAGATTGGCATTAATTATTATTGGCTTGCCATTTGTTAAAAATACATACTCCATGCTAGTAGATAGAGTTTTCAACTCTAAGGGCTCTTATTTAAAATTTTTAGGGATTTCCTACTCTCCCTAATTTTTATAATCATTTACATCATCAAAGAGTTGGTGATGAACTTACTCTAGTTCATCCATGCTTTAAATGTAGGCACATGTTAGACTCTCAGCAAGTTCCATGCAAAGTGTGCTACTTCCAAGATTAGTTGTCAGCCACTAGGTGCCCTCCTATTTTGTGGTTGCTAGATATAGGAACCTTTGAACTTTATATTCATCTACACACTATATACATGCTTTGATGTATGTGCTCTTGATAGACTAGAGTTTTTGCACACATACGCACCCGGTATCATTGTACATGATGCATGGAACTCTCTTTTTCTCAATCTTTCCAAATTCATTCTTCTTGGAAATTTCTAAGGAGAGATCTCTAATGTCCATTCACACATCAATAATGCTCAACCATGCCCTTCCCATAATAATTGTAAAGTCTCCATTGCAGTTGTTGACCTTGATCACCATAAAATTGGTAGGATAGAACCACCCACAAATAGTGGTCACAATGTCCTCCATAAGTCCCAAAGGAATAGTGATTGATTGGTTTGCCAATTCTAGATGAATATTTCTCTTCTTGAGAGGCAATAGGTTCCATGCTATGTACATATCATGGGAAATTAGATTGACATTAGAACCTAAATCAAGAAGAGCCTTGCATGGCTCATTCCTAGCAATTTACAAATAGATAAGTGGACTTCCAAGATCAAAAAATTACCTAGGAAGGTTGCCAACCTAGATCTAATTAGATACAACATGGATTAACATAACTGTGTGAATCTTAAGAGGCATTTGGTTTGAAGGGCTCTCAAAAGGAATGGATGTAGAGGATGAAGGAGATACAGGGCAACTAGCTACATAAGTAGGTGAGGATTTAGTAGGGCTATTGGTTCAAAAGAATGATCTTTTATGGGATCTTAGTTTTGAACCATTTGTCTTGAAAGCTAGTTTTAAGTTAATAGCCCTAGTAGCATTACATTATTATAGCTGTGGTGGAATTTTGCCCTACATATATGGAGCAGGTAGTAATTGGGTTGAGGGTGGAGGAGCATGTGCTAAAAGATGAGAAGGATGATAAGGATATGGGGTTTCCCCTCTAGTAGATGGAGAATGAGTTCTGTGATACTCTAGATGGTAGTGGTGATGCTAAAAAGAATCATGACTAGAAAAGTCACGCAGAGACCTTAGTTTCTAAACATAGTACCCATATGGATCTGGCTACCTGGAAGGGTACTATTGTCTTGGTGATGGCTTTCCCCATAACTATGGGTGTTGCCACTACTATTATTGCTCATAAAATTTTGGTGGAGCTCCACTTGGATAATAAGCTTTTTGTTGTTGGTGGAACTACCTTGGATTGCCTTGAGGATAAGGCAATCTTCTAGGTGCTTACTTTCTTGCTAGTCTAGGATTCAGCACATGCACCCTATACTTCTACAAGTGTGAAAAAACAAGGTAACATCCTTTAGGATGTTCGTATTAGTAGATTTCACATCCACCATCATCGTCTAATTCTATCTCCATAACTTCTTCTACTACAATGGCTTTCCCCTTACCCCTTTAGTAGGCATGTTTAGCTTCTTTCTACCTCTTGCATTTACGGTCACTACTCTGCTCGCTTGATTCTTCTTCAATCTTAAGTAATTTAAAATTTTTCACCCAACAAATCCCACATTTTATCTCCCTTGGTCGAAATTTTATACATAGATTTTTGGATTAGTAAGGTCTTTCTGTTCACCACCTCATCAAGAGGTGACTCCTCCTTGTTGTCACAAAATCAAACCTTCCTTTTTCTAATGGATGGATCTTGGTTAGACTCCTTAGCACTTTTCCATTTTCTTAGCCCTCCTTCTTTTGGTACCTACCCTATCAACCGTTGGATTTGATGGGCTCTAAGTTTCTGATCTAAGTCAATATATGATGTGGCAAAGTTGTTCTCACTGGGAATAACCATGGCTAGGGCATCGATGTATGAGAGAATAGTATCTACCCATGCTAGTGTCCAAGGATTCATGTGTTCCTTACTTTTTTTATGATCAAAAACCTCAATTTTTAGAATGAAAACCAAGGATCCTTGGTGCAATCAATTCCCCAACCTCGAATCCCTAGGGCCTCTATAATAGAAATGGGATTTAAGGTGTTTTAGTTAGTCCAAAAAATCAACTAGGAACTTAGGAGATGCAAAACATCGAAATATAAACAGATCTAAATAATGCATAGATAATAAATTTAAATTTTTTGAACATAAAACTAAAAACTTAAAACTTTATTAAGAAAGAATAAAAAATAAGTTAGAGAAGTGTGTACAAATGGTGTCTAGATGAGCAAAAAAGGGGGGGTTCACTTGAGCAAGAGTTCAAAGCCCATTGAAGCTAATGTGATAAGCTCCATGATCCAAGTGCTAATCCACTCTTGATGTTATCGAACCTTTCTTTGCTACTACAACCTTGGATCTATCAATTAGGTCACTTAAGGCTATAATGCTTCCATGTTGGGGTTCAAGAGAATGCAAGTGTGGGAACATGCAAGAGATCTTGAGTGCTTGAAAATGCTGCAAGTGTGAAATTGTGTGTATGCAAATTACTTATTGCTTTTATGGACAAAAATTAGTGAACTTTGCCCCAAAATATGAAACTACTAAAAATTGTTGAACTTGTAAATGGTGTTTGAGGTTGGCTTTCATACATTTTTTGGGCCATAAATGGGGCTACAAATTGGCTATGATTTGGCTGCAAATTTAGGTGAGATGGGTGTCGAAATTTGGGGGGGATTACTATTCCTAGTAAGTGCTTGCCCCCATGGTCATTCCATTTACTATAAATAGTAACTAAGGCACACCTTCCATGCTAAAGATGAACTTTCCACACTGAGCTCTGCACCTTGCTTGTTAAAGTGGCTAGTCAACATTGAAGTGCATGAATTAATGAATTTTTCTTCTTATGGCTTCCACGTTCGGGGATTGAATTTTCCATGCTAGGGGAAAACTTTCTAAGCTAGGGGGAGTTTCCAAGCTGGGGGAAAAATTTCAGATTGGGAGGGAACCTTCTAGGCTTAGGGGGGGAGTTTCCAAGTTGGGGGAAATCTTCCAAGTTGTGCATTTGGTCTCCACATTAAAGAGTGGAAAGTTTTCAAACCCCCCACTCTTCCACGCTAGGGGTAGGTGAGATCTACCCCTTTCCAAGTGTTTCTAGCATAGAAAAATGCATAGCCCCCATAAAACCCATCAAATTACCTTTTGGCATTCTAAAAGGCATTTTTAAATCCACAACACCCCCTACCCACCCCCCAACCCCCCCTCCCCCCCCACCCGAGGGCGAAAGCCCAAATATAGATACTAAGTGACTTTTTCCAATTGGCGAATGAGGCTTTAACCACTTATGAGGCATTTTTCAGCCCCAAAAGTATAAAGTATGTGAAATTGCCCATTTTGTATTACAATTTTCACATTTACAATGAAATTTTTCCTCAGGTTTCATGTGGTGAAAGCTACATGATGAAGATTGGTTATAACATGCAAAATTTTGTCGTGTTTAAATGGTCCCTCTTTTTTGATGCTTAGAGGATTGACCCAAGAGGCACTAACAAAGAATACAAAACATCATTGCATATTATAATGCTACAATGCATGCATGCTACATGAGAATCAAGCTATCCAAGTCACCAATGTTGCTAATTTAAGGCTATGGTGGTCCATGGTACTAGTTTAAGTCCCTAGAAAGCTATGTTGCTAGTTTAAGATCATAGCAGATCATTGAAAGTAGGGTCACTTGTTTGACGATCTAGCAGCTACATGTAGTATGGCTTTAGATAGGAATGATTGATTAGATTGGCTAGCTCATTCCCATTCATGTCAGCTATCCTAAATGCTCCATTTTCATAGGCTCTAGTAATAAGGCAGGACGCTTCCCAATTGGCTGAGAATTTGTTTGCACTCTCATGGACAACCTTGAGGACTAGGTCCCCCTCCTTGATCTTACGCATGGTTAAGTTATGGTGATGTTGTTGCTTCTACCTCTCTTGATAATGCTTGATGTGAGTGAGCACTTACATACGCTACTCCTTCATTGAATCTAGTGCTGCTATCTACAACTCCTTGCTCTGCTTGTCATTGATGAAGTCAATCAAGGCTACTCAGAGTAATGGTACCTACAATTCAAGAGGTAAAACAACTTTAGAATATTAAACAAGGCTATAATGGATCATGTCGATTACCATGGGATAGGTTGTTCTATATGCCCATAGTGCATGGACAAGCTGCTCATGCCACTTCTACTTACTATTGTTGAGCATCTTTTTGAGCAAGTTGATGATGGCCTTATTTCTTGCTTCTACATGTCCATTGGCTTGAGGATAGTAAGGTGATCAGAAAGAATGCTTAATGCCTAGGTTGTGACAGAAATCCTTGGTTTCTTGGCTACTAAATTAAGGTCAATTATCCATAACTATGGTCATGGGTATGCCAAAATGAGCTACAATGTTATCTAGGATAATTTGCAAACTTGTTTAGATGTGGTCTTCCTTAGGAAAATAGCCTCAACCCACTTGGTAAAGTATTCAGTTGTAGTGATGACGAAGCTATGCCCTGCAGTAGACTTAGGAGTTATAGGTCCAATGATATCCAAACCCCATCATTGAAATGGCCATGTTATCTAGGTTGTATGTAACTTGGTTGGTGATACATGTATCAGGTTGCTATATCATTGGCATGTGTCACATCACTTAACCTTTTACAAGCAATCATTTTCCATATGGGGCCAATAGTAGCCTAACCATCTAATCTTAGCAACCATGGCTCTAGGTCCTATATGTCCTCCACAAACTCCCTTGTGAACCTCCTCTAGGACTATTCTGGATTCAATTTTATCTAAGTGCTTCAGGAGTATGCCATCGTACGATCATTAACATAATCTATTATCATCCATGATGACATACTATTTTGATTACTTGCATATGATGCCTTTCTAAATAGTAGTCAGGCCTTGTGAGGATTCACCATGCATAAGGTAAAATTTGATATCGTCATACCACTCCTTCGGAGAGGCAGTATGAATGATGGCCACAAAGGTATCCTCAATGTTTTGTGTGATGGAAGGAGCACAGTCCATAGTTAAGATGGGCAACTTGCTAAACACATCTAGCATTACACTAAGAGCTAACATTGCAATTCCATCAATTATGGCATTTTCATTTTTGGGTATGTGTTGGACATCAACAACTATGAATTATCGTAATAACTACTTCCCTAGGTCATAGTAAGGTTGTAAGTGCTTAGCTTTGCATGCATAGACTTTAGTTACTTGGTTAACACAAGTTCTAAATCACCTTTGATGGCTAGGTTTTTAATTTCTAGGTCACGAGCTACCATCATTCCTTTGATCAAACCTGCATATTCCACTATGTTTTTGGCACATGAAAACCAAAAATGATAGGCAAAGGATTGGATTTCACTAGATGGGAATGTTACGATGGTAGCAACACTAGCCCCATGGGTAATTGAAGCTCCATCAAAGTTCATGACTACCTCATAACCCTTAGGCACTTGGCTAACTATGTTAATGTGTTCATTAGGGAACTCAGGATCTATAGCTACTTGGTCATCAACAGGTGAAACTATGAGTTGTACAACTATAGCTTGGCCTTTTGCTAAGGATTGAGATATGTAATGGAGGTTAAATTCTACGATTATGGCTTTTCATCGGGCTATACAACTACTTTCGTAGATGTTGGTTATTATAGCTCTAAGTATGTTATCCTTACATATTACATTTACTTGGCTTCTAAAGAGGTAGTATCTCCATTTCTTCAAAGAGAAGATTAGTGATAGATGATACTTCTCCACTTTGGTGTATTAGGTCTCATGGGCTACTAATGCATGGCTAAGGTAGAATTAGGTATTTCTGCTCCATCATCATGGTTCTGACAAAGTAGAGAGGCAATGGATGTATTAGAGATGGTGAGATAAATGTAGAATGGTTTACCCTATTGCAAAGGATAGACTATCAATAGTTATATCAACTCTTATTTAAGGTTTTCAAAAGCCTCTTGGCATTGAGCCATCCACTCATAGTGAACTCCTTTCTCAACCAAGTGTTGCATGGGCTATAACTTATCCATAAGACTAGTAATAAACCTATGAATAAACAATAATCTACCTTGTAATCCCCAAAGCTCTTTAAGGTTGATAGGTACTACCAATTTGGATATGGCCTTAACCTTATCAGGATCTATGCATATCCCTACTTTAGAGACTACAAAGCCAAGCATCTTACTAGTCTTGACACCAAAGACACACTTCTTAGGATTGAGCCTATGCTCATATTTGAGGCATCATTTAAGCACAAGATCTAGGTCATTAGCATAGTCATTGGCTATTTTAGACTTTATGACTATGTCATCTATGTAATCATTAAGCAAGCCTAACATGTAATCACTAACAATATAGGTCATGGCTCTCTAGTATGTTGCTCCAATGTTCTTAAGGCCAAAGGGCATCATGGTATAACAAAAAGTACCCCATGGGGTCATAAAGGTCATGCTAAGTTGGTGCTCTGGGTTGATCCTAATTTGGTTATATTCCAAGAATCCATCCATAAAGGACATAAAGGCATGTTCAGCTATAATATCAATAAGTTGATCAATAATAGGCAAAGGGAAGTCATCCTTGATGGTTGCTTTATTTAGGTCTCAAAAATTAATGCAAATATGGACACTCCCATTTTTCTTAGAGACTACCACTATGTTGGATACCCATTCTACGTAGTTGATAGTCCTAATGAAACCTACTTGATAGAGCTTTGAGATTTCATCGCAAATTGCCAAGCCAAATTAAGTCTAATCTTGTGTACTTTTTGCTTAATTTTTCTAATGCTAGGATCTAGTATGATGTTGTGTTGGACTAGACATGGCATATCTTCATATGACCAAGCAAATGCCTCAATGTTATCTTATACCACTTTGGTAATGCCTTGGACACATTGAGGCTCTAGTGAGGAACTTAATTTAAGGGTTTTCTCCTTGCCATTGTGTGTTATGACAGGAACCTTAACTATAGGGTCTTTATTTATGTCTCCTGCTTCTAAGTCAAGGGTTTGAACTAGGTTTTTAGGCCATTCTAGAGGTTTCTCTATTGAGGCTATGTGGTCTACAAGACTCTTAGGCTCAAGATCTAGGCAACCAAGGTTGATACATCATTTGATATCACCATGAGGACCATGTAGATACAAAGGCAAACTAATTTACTCCTAGGTACTCATACTTTGATCCTACATATCAACCAAAAGCATATTAAGTTGCACCTAGTTAAAAGTGAATAAAAATTTTTAAAATGCCATAAAATATATGCAAATCTAATGCAATCAAGATCATCCAAGGTCATCAATGAGATAACGTTAATTCATAAAGGTCAAATAAGGGGAAGTCTAAAGAGTAAGGCTACAAATGATAAAAAAAATGTACAATTTTTCTGTTTTAAGGCCTTAGTAGGCCATGGTGCCAATTTATAGTCATGGTGGACTATGATGCCAATTTAAGACCTTAGCGGGCCATGGCTGTATGGTATCAAACAGTGGTTAGAGAATGTCAAACCCCACTATTTGATACCATTTAAAGGCCAAAAAAGGCAAAAAAGCTATAATAAGACAAACAAAGAACATAAAATGTTGGATAAGGTTCATTGAAGGTCCACAAGGTCCACAAGGCAACATAAGTCCAAAAAACAAGCCAAAACATTACATAATAAGTCAAAAAATCAAGCAAAACAGGCTATATATGATAAAATTTGGTTAATATAGGCCAAAATGGTTAGGATTTTTGCCAATTTTAGGCCTTATCAGTTCATCTTTTGAGGCTATAGGGCTATTTGGTGAGTTTAGGCATCAATTAGGGCTATTTTGGGCTATTTAGACCCAAAAATCAAGTGTTTTGAGGCTTCCATGCTGGGCTTTGTGTGGAAATAGGGGCTCTTAGTATGGAGACTAAGGAAAATAGGTTTTGAGATGGTTAGACAGCTAAAATTGAGGTCCCAAGACCTTCCCAAGGTAGTGTAGGGTCAAATCCATCAAAATTGGGCTCCCCAAAGGTCTGTAAAGGTCAAAAAGAAAGTTTTGAAGCCTTCCCCCATTGTTTCCACATTTTCAAGCATGGAAAATAGGGGGTTTAGCATGGAAAACCAAAATCCAAGTAAAAATGAGGTCAAACATGGTCAAAAAGGTTACTGGAGTCCAAATCTGGAACTTGTACATCACCTAGTTTTGTTCTAGAACAATTTGAGGCAATTTTGAGTGTCAAAATGGATTAAAAATACTTTTCCCATTTTTTCCACATTGGGCAAAGTATCCTCAGCATGGAAATATAGGGGGATACTTATTTCATAAATTTAGAATGATTTGAGGGCACTTTGACCAAGTTTCTAGGCCCCTAGGATCGTAGACATCGATTCTGCAAGTTTCTGGCTAATTTTAGACATGTTTGAAGGCTATTTAAGGGTACTTAAGGTCTTCTCTCTCCCCCTCCCCCACCTCTCTCTCTCTC
>MNCI01004173.1:20425-44823 GCA_015680685.1 Gnetum montanum | reverse complement strand
CACATGCAACATATTTTACGTACAAAAATGACATGCCTATTCATGAAAGAGCACGAAGGAGCATGTTGGGGACTGATCGATCTGGAGACAACACCATGTTACCTTCCAAGTCTCTCCAACGTAGTTGTTCATCCTGATGGAGAATAAAGGTAAAGTTGGGTACATACTCATCGTGATGAGTATATACCACACAAAATTGCTGAGGAACTAGCAGATCTTGATTATGTGTATTATGCTGCCGACTGTCTCTTGTGTTAGTCCTAGGCGGTGAAGTGCTCTTATGTGAAGAAGAAGATATTTTTGTTTTTTTTTGTGTGCGATTTACCATTGTCTTATCTTTCCTTGATTAACCCTAAGGGTCCCAAAGATATGAATGATTTCCTATGTTCTACGTATTGCACAAACAACTAAGTCCCTAGCAACGGTTCCAATGATGAGTGGCAAGGTACCCCTACACTCAACCATATGAATACAAGTGTTTCACGCACGATCCGGTTGAACTCCAGGGACTAAGTGCTTACACGCCTTAATGGAACACTCAAGGTTAATCAATCGTTGTCTTCCCAAACTTACTTGTATTGTCATGGTTGTATGGTTAAGTAAACTTGAGGTATACGATTTTTACAACTTTTATCTTTTTAATGTCTTATGCTAATAGGGGAAGGTAAAGAGAACAAAGTGACTAGCTTTCATTAACTATTCACTAATGAAGTTCTAACTGTTCCTAGCACCGGTATCCATTCCCACTTACTGCACACATCCTGAACCAGTGTAACGCTGCTGGGATTACCAAACGCTAATCGTTACTAGGTTACCAAGCGCTACACACATGCTCGAAGCAATCGTACTGAGTGAACTTAACTAGGAGAGTCAAAGGTTGAGAGAGAGATTAATTAACTAGGAAAGCATTTAAACATTCAACAATAATTAATTACTATTTAGCTTAATTTTTATGCTGCAAGGTTTATCATAAAGTTCATCTTTATTGTTGTACACAAATGTGTGCTCAGGTACAAATTACTCGAATAAAGATCCGTTCACTCTATGACTCCTACTACGAGCACATAAGAATTATTCTAACTCTGGAATGGTAAAACTGCAAGAATTTGGCTAAGGATCTAAGTCTAACTATCTTGAACAAGAGAAGCTGCCTCTTATTTATAGAAGATGAGGCAGGACGTGATATCGCGTATGCGATATTACGGCTCATCACCCATTAAGAATTTCTAATTGGTCATCATGTTTTTTTTTGTTTCATGCAGGGTCTTCTTGATGCTTATCCTCATCATAGTGGAGTTGGTTGGTATTTTGTGCTACATTGGTCATTCCAAGCCCAATACTCCACCACATGACAACCTAGGGCAAGGGACTTCCTTGCCTATCTCCTTAGGAACTTCAATGTGATGTTGTGATCACACTTATCTGTAGATGTAGCTAGGGTTGTTGTGGAGACCCTGTTGCCTTGAGCATCCAAACTAATTACTAGGTGATGAGCCGTAATATCATGTTGGCCCCTGTGATATCGCTTACGCGATATCACGGCCCACCGTCATGTCTATAAATAAGAAGAGGCTTTCCCTTGTTCACTCATCTAGAGTTAGTCCTTAGCCAAACTATAGCAATTTTACCATTCCAAAGTTAGAATAATTTCCTTGTGCCCGCAGTAGGAGTCTCAAAGTGAACGGATCTTTATTCAAGCAAATTGTACCTGAGCACACATTTGTGTATGGCAATAAAGATGAAATTTCTAATAAACCTTGTAGCATATGGACTAAGCTAAATAGGATTTGATTATTATTAAATTTTTAAATGCTTTCCTAGATAATTAATCTCTCTCAACCCTTAACTCTCCTAGTTAAGTGCATTCAATACGACCACTTCAAGCATGTGTGTAATGCTTTGTAACCTAGTAACGAGTAGCATTTGGTAATCCTAGTAGCATTGCACTGGTTTAGGGTATGTGCAACAAGTGGGAATGGATACTGATGCTAGGATACTTAGAAATTAGTTAGTGAATAGTTAATGAAAGTTAGTCATTTAGTTCTCTTCACCCTTCCCTATTAGCATAGGCGTTAAAAAGATAAAAGTTATAAAAATCACATACCTCAAACTTACTTAACCATACAACTGTGACAATACAAGTAAGTTTGGGAGGACAATGATTGATTAACCTTAAGCGTTCCATTAAGGCATGTAAGCACTTAGTCCTTGGAGTTTGACCGGATCGTGCGTGAGACGCTCGTATTCGTATGGTTGAGTGTAGGGGTACCTCACCACTCATCATTGGCACCGTTGCCGGGGACTTAGTTATTTGTACGCTATGTAGAACATAGGAGATCATTCACATCGTTGGGATGCTAGAATGAACCCTTAGGGTTAATCAAGAGAAAAATAAGATAACGGTAAATAGCACACCAAATGAGACAAAAATGTCTTCTTCTTCGCACAAAAGCACTTCACCGCCTAGGAACAACACTAGAGACAATCGGTGGCACAACACACATAACCAAGAACCACCAATTCCTCAATAGTTTCGAGTGGTATATATTCATCATGATGAATATGTACCCGACTTACCTTTATCCTCCATCAAGATGAGCCACTGCGTTGGAGAGACCTGGAGGGTAACATAGTGTTGCCTCTAGACCGAGTAGTCCCCAACATGCTCCTTCGTGCCCTTGCATGAATAGGCATGTCACAATTGTACGTAGAGTACGTTGCATGTGATTACGACACAAGGGACTACCATCTCACAAAAGTAAAACGTCAACAGGACTTGCAATAGGAGAGTTACCACACATCATTGAAGGGCAAAGGACCCCATAACGCTCCACCCATCTTAAGCAAAATTAAGGGTGGTGAACCCATTTCAATAGGTTCTCCACAAAACAATGTTCCTCCTCCTAATGATGGTGAGGAGGTGGTGTATCAGAACCTTCACTCCACGATTCACAACCCTGGTTCTGATCCCCATGAACACCAAGTGTTCAACAAGGGAACACAAACACATGATAAGGGCAGGCATTCTGATCGTCATCATGATTGGGGCCAGGACCACCAAAGAGAAAGTAGGAAACATCGTCATGGTGATGGTTCTCCTTCTTCTTCACCTTCATCGTCACATTCACCCTCCCCTTTAGTATCATCATAAGGAACCTAACCGTGAGGATAAGGGTAAATAGAGTGAGAAACCTCGACGAGAGAGTCGAGAGTGAGGATGAGGGCACTCTAGAGAATCAAGGCATGGAAAAAGGGAAAGTAGGAAACCACGTAGACATCATAGATGCTATGAAAGAAATGACCACAAAGAACCCCTACTTGCAACCTGAAGCATCACAGAGGCTGTAAGAATTCCTACAAGGCACCAAAAAGATAGCAGGATCAAGAGATTAGACATGAATAACATCGCATGATTTAAGGGGGGATACAACGCTAATCCTCAAAACCACTTACAAGCATTTCACGATGCATGTGCCTTGTAGAAAATTGAGAGAAAATGGCAAAAGCTAAAGTTGTTCCCAAGGATACTAGTAAAAGAAGCGGAAAGCTGGTACTGGTCCTTAGAACTGGAATCCATTCGAAGGTGAAGTACAATGCTAGAACTGTTTAACGATAAGTATCAAACATACTCTTGGGTGTTCAACCTACGAAAGCAAATCCAAGGATGGAAGTAGGGAACTCATGAACTCTTAGATGCTACCATGGGTCGATACTATGCACTGTTACATCATTGCTTGGGCCATGGTTACTTGCAGCAGGATCAACTACGTCATCTCGTAGATGGACTTAGGCATGAAACCCAGAGAGCCCTTGGAACATATGCCCAAGGAAGATTATCAGAGCTTAGGTCCCATCAGGTTCATAGATTGTTAGAGCAAGTAGCTTAGGAAGAAGGAGAGCTATGTAAGAGAGAAAGTGCGAAAGAATACAACCACAATCCTTCCCTTCGAAAAAGGGGAGTGAGATTCTATGAGGAGGAGGAAGAGTTACCACTTGAAGAGTTGGTGAATAGGAAAACCTTGTCACTCTAAAAATTAACAATAGAAGTGTCAGCTAAGGATGACCAAATGTGAAACTCCTTAGATAGTAGATTTGAAACCATTCTTAAAATTGTAGAGGAGTCTAAGAAGCGAGGTAGTGACTATGATAAAAAGAAAAAGAGGGATTTGGACCATGCACGTAACAAAGGTAAGGGTAAAATGGCTATCACCGAAGAGGTTGTGGATTCGAATACGGACAATGATGGTGGATGTGAGGTATGCCAGTATGACCATCCTAAGGGATGTTGCCCAATAATCTCGCATCTACAAGAGTATGGGATGTATGCACTCAACCCACAACTTAACAAACGGCAAACACCCCAATGGTTACCTTATCCCCAAGGTAACCCAAGGCAGTTCCACCAATCTTTAACATATTACTCAAGTGGAACTCTGCCACAACCTATTGAGCAACACTAGCAATGGCAATACCCACAGTCATGGGGGATGCCACCGCCAAGGCAACAATACCCTTACCGACAACCGGATCCATATGGCTACTATGTGCAGTAGCCAATCTCTCCACGTGACTATATTGGTCACGAGACACCATAACATCACTACCAAGCTTGGGAGTATTATAGGACTCCTTCTCCTAGGAGAGACACACCACATGCATACCATCCTCCAAATCCATCCGCAACTCTCACACTGATAGCTCCAGTACCACCCACTCCAGCAACGCTAGGGGTACTCCCAACTCAACCGTAGCAACCCAATGTTACAAGGGCTATGAATCCTCAACCTACAGTTAGTTCTAATAAACTTATGCAGAAAATATCTTCTTCAAAACCAATAATCCAACCAAGCCCTCACCGTCACAAGCAGTTGAACATCTGAACACCTCCCTACCAAGTAAAGCTTTGGGACCTCCTTCAACCCAAAAAATGAGCTTAACGCACACGGTTATGTTAACACATGCCATTACTGACTAGATTAAGGTGGGCCACCTTCCTAGGAAATTCTCTGATCCTAGAAGTCCTCTAATCTATCTCCAAGTTGCTAAGAATGAACCTTGTAAAGCTCTTCTGGACTCAGAATCCGGAGTCAACTTAATATCACAAGAGATGTACAAATCCTGGAACTTGCCTCCATTAAGAAAGAGTAATATTCTACTGGAGCTAGCTGACCAATCCATCATTGTCCCCTTGAAGCTAGTGGAGGACATCGTTACCACTATGTGTGGTTGGTCATACCCAGTTGATTTTCTAGTAATACAAGTGAACAACGGTAAAGGGGACTTCCCAATAATAATGGGAAGAGCATGGTTAAGTACTATAGATGCACATCTAGGAATTCATGATTTTTCCCTGGAAATATCCAAGAAAAATACTTTTGGAAAGATCGAGAAGAAGAAAGCTCCATGCATCGCATAAAATGACACGGGGTGCCATTGCGTGCAGAAGTCATGGGTTATGCAAAGTTTAGCATTGCCTACATGCAACCAGTGTACACAAGACATTAATATACAAAGGTGCATGTATGCAGTAGCCACATGACAAGAAGACACCCAGTGGCTAATGGTTGATCAAGAAAGCAACTCACTAACATGCATGGAACTAACTGAGGGAATAACTACTACTTACATTGAAAGCATAGACACACTGGAGCAAGTTCATTACCAACTTCCAAGCTTTAACCTTGAAAACATCAACTAGGGGAAGTTGGAAATTCCTGAGAGATTTAAACAAGAGCCCCTAGATTTGAAACCATTGCCCATCAGTCTGGAGTATATGACTCTCGAAAATGGAAAATCGATGATCATCAACGCAAGACTTATTCCCAAACAAAAAGAAAGACTTCTGAAAGTGATAAACAAGTGGTCAAAAGCCTTTGCCTAGTCATACCCCGAGTTAACTAGAATAGATCCTAGGATATGCCAGCATAGGATTTACATGGACCCCTCCATGAAACCTTGAAAACAACCGCAGAGGAAATTGAACCCAAAATTGAAACAAATAGTAAAAGAAGAAATAGAACAACTTCTTAAGGCTGGGGGCATATATCCCATTGCTAATAGTGAATGGGTTAGCCCTCTGGTGATAATGCCTAAAAAGGGAGGCAAATGGAGGGTGTGTATAGATTTTAGGTTGCTGAACATGACAATATTCAAGGATCACTTTCCATTGCCATTCGTTAACCAAGTCTTACATACCATAGCAAGGCATCGCTATTATAGTTTTTTGGATGGTTATAGTGGATACAATCAAATACGAATAGCACTAGAAGATCAAGCCAAGACAATGTTCACTAGTCCTTGGGGAACATTTGCATATAAACAAATGCCATTTGGCTTGTGCAATGCTCCTTCCACTTTTCAATGCCTAGGTCTAAGCATATTCCAACAGTAGATAAGAAATGGAGTGGAAGTCTTTATGGATGACTTCTCAACTTATGGAACAAGCTTTGATAAAGCCTTGGACCAATTAGAGCAAGTGCTAAAATGATGTGTAGAAACCAACCTAAGGCTCAACTGGAAGAAAAGCCATTTGATGGTCCAAGAGGGTGTAGTACTTGGGCATAAGATCTCACATTCAGGAATAGAGGTAGACCCAGATAAAGTTAGGATCATCTAGGGAATCACCTGACAATCAAAAACTGTCAAAGACATTTAATCATTCCTTGGACACACTGGATACTATCGAAGATTCATTGAGAACTTCTCCAAGATTGCCAAACCGTTGGTAGAACTAATGAAGAAGGATGCACCATTCGAATGGACTAGAGAATGTGAACAAGCATTCCAAACTTTAAAACAAAAGCTTGTGGAAACTCCCATTCTACAAGTCCCTGACTAGTCCAAACCATTCCATATAATGACTAACGCATCCAATTATGCCTTAGGAGCCATACTTACACAGATAGATGACCAAAAACATCCTTACTACATCCACTGTGCAAGTAGGAGTATTGACGGTGCACAACTAAACTACGCAACTATAGAAAAAGAATTAATGGTTGTAATGTTTACACTAGATAAGTTTAGGCACTTTGTGTTAGATTACAAAGTGTTCATCCATACGGATCATAGTGCAATCAGGTTCCTTATGAACAAGCCAACGGTTTGCCCTCGTATTATACGATGGTTGGTAATCCTACAGGAGTTCAATCTAATGATGATAGATCGAAAGGGCACTAAGAATGTAGTTGCAAATCATTTATCTCGATTGCGCTAAGACAGTAAGAAGGATGAATATGCCATATTTGATTATTTCCCTGATGAAGCCCTCTTTGCCGATGTAGTGAATAACCAACCCATGGGAACAAATTGGTATAGTAGCATTCTCACCTATCTCCTTTCCCAACAAACACCACAGGAGCTGGACTTTAGGAAGAAATAGCAGTTTCTTCACAAAGCCAAGTACTTCATGGAGATCAACGGACAACTTTACAAAGTTTTTCCTGNTTCACAAAGCCAAGTACTTCATGGAGATCAACGGACAACTTTACAAAGTTTTTCCTTATAGCTTGGTTTGATGGTGTGTGCCTGATGTGGACCAACTAAGAGTTCTCCAAGACACTCATGAGGGCCCTTGTGGGAGTACTATGCAGGGAGATGAACGGCTATTAAGATCCTGCTTGCAAGATATTATTGGCCAACCTTATTTTGGGATGCCCATTAATTTGTCTAATCCTGCAAACACTGTCAACGTGATGGAGGAATGACTGCTAGAATGGAGGTTTCGCAACAATGGATTCAACCTTTAGAACCCTTCGACATCTGGGGAATAAACTTTATGGGGCCCATTACACCAATGTCCAATGGAAAAGCTTACATCATTGTTGCTGTTGACTATCTAACAAAATGGGCTGAAGTAGCTGCTCTTATAGACTACACATCGTCTACAACTTCACAATTTATACAACAATAAGTCGTAAATAGGTTTGGTGTTTTGCATGCACTTATCTTGGATAATGAAACACACTTCATGGGTGCAACCTTTCGGAAGTTAATGCAATGCTTAGGAGTTGAACATAAATTGACTACGCCTTATCACCCCCAAGCTAATGGCCAAGACGAGGTCACTAATCAGGAGATTACTAAAATATTAACAAGGACTATTAGCAAATAGATGAGATTGGAGCACTAAACTGAACAATGCTCTCTAGGCATACTGCTCCACTTGAAAACTCCCTACATGCTACTCTCCCTATGAATTAGTATACGGAAAACTTCCAAAGCTTCCAATTCAAACCGAGCTCCATACACTATCCATGGCATGTGACCTCCACCTTGACCTTGATCTAGCACAAAAAAAAAAGATTGGCAACCCTAAACGTGCTAGATGAAAATCGATTGGTTGCCCTATCATCAAATGAGTTACACAAGGCACATAACAAACAACATCATGACTTAAAAATTCGAAAGGTTAAGTACCAACCAAGAGATAAGGTCTTTTACTGGAACCCCACACGTGTGCCCCAATGCACAAAATTTCAAACATTGTGGGAAGGGCCTTACATCATTCACACAACCTTTTCCTCAGGAGCCATGACCATATACAAACCTGAAAGCCCTGATAAGAGATTATTGGTCAATGTGCAACAAACCAAACCCTTCCATGAACGTAGAACAGCTAGTGCACATAATACCTATGAGAGAGGATGACCTTGCTCATTATTTTGGATCTCCTCCTTTCAACTTAATCATGGGGGAGATGGCCACCTATGCTGATCAGCCAAGGCCCTCAGTTCTTTTTTTTTAAGTTTTTGTTTTACACATTTTTGTTTTACAAATTACTTTAACTTTCCTTGTTTTTGTTTTGCAACATCGTTCATACCCTTTTGTTTATTTGTGTGATTATTTATTTTTTTAAGGTTTGTCACCCAATAAGTGCTCCTGATGATGGTATGAACTGTATTCTATTGATTGCTAATGTTTAGTTTTTACCTTTAAGTTATGGTGTTAATACTAAGGTTTGGTTCTTTTGGTATAACAGGCAATGAGTCCATGTCATCCATGCATCCATGAATTTCTATGATCTCTCTTAGCTTGGAACTATACAATCCCTTTCCTTTNCAAACAAACAAAATAGTGAGAATTCAAAGCACACCCCTTAGACAAAATAATCATCTCGGCTACAAGCACTAGTTATGGAATTAAATAAACATGTTCCCTCTAACTAAGGCCCTTCTTGCTTCCTACTTTCTCCTTTCTCATTTCATCGAAATGGTGGTGATTTTTTGGCAAAAGCATTCTTGTTACTCCAAGTGGATGGATTAGTCAAATGCATTAATGTGAAGTCACTGGATGTGGATTGTTTGAGGCTAGATTTGGAATGGGATCTACTAAGTCACATTAACCATTAATACACAAGGGACTATACATCACCTTGTTCTTGAGACTCTATTCCATTCTCTTATTTCCATCATTATTTCTCCATTTTTCACCTCATTGTCGATTGTATCAATAGTCCATATTTTGGTTGATGCATTGTTTTCTTGTTGGTAAACTCTTGTGGTTAAGAATTTAACTCTTGCTTCCAAATGACATTTCTAGAGCCTATGGACTCTTTGAATGTGGGATTGTCAGGGCATTAAGGGCATGAGCCTGCTTTGGGGAGGACCCACTAACATTCCTATTTGGTCCATCCATTAATTTCTTTCCCCTAAACATTTTTGCAATCAAAATTTATTTTGTTCATTTCCATCTTTGAATCCATTTTATCGATGTTGCCATTGTTTCTTTTTCTCCATCTTTCTTATTCCTTATCTTTTTCCATTCTCTCGCTACCAAAGGTTCGCTCTTAGTCATGGGGGTCCTGGTCCAATTTTTTTGATTTTCTCCTAACCCCTACACCTTGGGTAGCCACCAGTATTATATCTCCAGATCCACATTAGCCATAACACAACTCAACCAATGGACCCTACACTGAGGCAAGGTATTAACTGCATTGTGATTCATTTACCCTTACTAATATCAGACTATGTTGTGTGTGCAGATGGTAATCATACAACAATGGATTGGATCTGGAGGAAACACTTGGAATGGACTAGTGCTCAAGTAGTTATGCAAGGAAAAATATTGATGACGTGCTTATGGATGGACAATGAAAGGCGCAATCTTGGCATCGGCAGCAATAGACTTCTTCTTTTCTCTCTCTCTTCTCTCTTCTCTCTCAACTACCAAATAAGGCTTGATGTCAAATGTGTATAGTGTTCACTCTTGTTGTCATGAACACTAATTTTTCATGTATTGTAATGATGATTCGTTCACATGTCACCCCATTTACCATTAGTCATTGAAGTCAATAATCCCATACCTTTCCAATATTTTGTAAGGAACTCGATGATGAGTTTTCATTCAATCATGGGGGTATGATGAGCCGTGATATCGCATACGCGATATCACATCCACAATATTGTGTTGGCCCCTACGATATCGCGTACATGATATCACGGCCCACCGTCATGTCTATAAATAAGAGGTAGCTTTCCCTTGTTCACTCATCTAGAGTTAGTTCCTTAGCCAAACTATAGCAGTTTTACCATTCCAGAGTTAGAATAATTTCCATGTGCCCACAGTAGGAGTCTCAAAGTGAACAGATCTTTATTCAAGCAAATTGTACCTGAGCACACATTTGTGTACGACAATAAAGATGAACTTTCTGATAAACCTTGTAGCATATGAAGCTAAAGAGGATTTAATTATTGTTAAATTTTTAAATGCTTTCCTAGATAATTAATCTCTCTCAATCCTTGACTCTCCTAATTAAGTGCATTCAGTACCACTGCTTTGAGCACGTGTGTAACACTTGGTAACCCAGTAATGAGTAGTGTTTGGTAATCCTAGTAGCGTTGCACTAGTTCAAGGTGTGTGCGGCAAGTGGGAATGAATACTGATGCTAGGATGCTTAGAACTTAGTTAGTGAATAGTTAATGAAAGTTATTCATTTAGTTCTCTTCACCCTTCCCTATTAGCATAGGTGTTAAAAAGATAAAAGTTATAAAAATCACATACCTCAAACTTACTTAACCATACAACCGTGACAGTACAAGTAAGTTTGGGAGGACAACGATTGATTAACCTTAAGTGTTCCATTAAGGTGTGTAAGCACTTAGTCCTTGGAGTTCGAGTGGATCGCGCATGAGATGCTTGTATTCGTATGGTTGAGTGTAGGGTACCTCGCCACTCATCACTAGGTATATTACTAACAAGACATCACCTAATATTGCATGGGGACTAGCAGAGGCCATAAGTTCATGCTACCTTATGGAGATCTAGTCAATGTTTGAGTATAGTAAGTATAATACTGACAATACTCTGACGATGGCACATAGAACCCACACATTATTCCAAAATCCACCTGGCACCATGTATCATTTGCAGGGGTAAACATGGTTATTGTAATGTTTTTATGGTTTTGGCTTGATTACCTTACCTAACTTCATTAATTTAACTTCTTACAAGTACAAGGTCAATGATCAGGGCTTGATCATCAATGATCAAATCCTAACAGTGGCTCAAACTGCTTTTGATGAATTCACTAAGAGTCCCCACATTAGAGTTATTTTATATCAACGATTAAGAGGAGACTTTAATAAATACACCACTAGGTTTAACCTTGCATACAAAAAGTGCAAGGATGATGGGACAATGCATAGCTAGTGGGTGGATGCTAATAGCATGGATCGGACCCTTGTAGCTGGAACCTCCACACCATAGAAGAAAAGTAAAGGTGAACATCTAGTTTATAGTGTTTTATGGATTTAAGTGGTTTATTTATTTTCTTGATTATTAAAATGCTCATATGAATCCTAACCTTTAGTTATTACTTTACAAGGCCTTCCACCTTAGCTGATGTCACTATACCACTCTCATGTTCACATCATGAGGATACCCTCATCCTAAAGTTTGGTGATGTGACATTAGTGCAAGGGTGGCTAAAGGGATAGGCACCTGAATACGTTCAAGCAAACATCCAACATGTAGGTTTTCTCAATGTATTTATGGCACCTATTCCTTCTATTCTTGCTATGAAGATGTTGCATGTTATTAACTCCTTTGATGAGGAGGTTGGTCACTTTAGCACCATCATCCGAGATGTTAAGGTGAACTTAGACGTAGGTGCTAGCCTCTTTCGTGACTTGTTTGGTGTCCCTACTAATGGGACAAAGGTTTCCACTAGGATAATAAGGAAATTAGGCCATCTCAAGGAAGTTCTAAAGTGGCTTAGTGCTAACATGAGCCACTTTGGGATTTCAATGAATAGCTTCATGAACCCTGATGCAAAGGAATCAAATCCTTTGTTTAAGTCTTGTGCATTTCCCAAACCACTATCACAAAAAAGATAATTTCCCTAGCATAGGGGTGGACTTTTAAAAAGGTCTAGATGGAGGACATTAAATTTGATTGAACTACTACTTTGGCTACTGAGCTTTGAGAGGAGATCCTTAGACTCCGTGTTGATACCTCTATGATAATCTATATGCACTTTGCATTTTTTGCAAGTTATCTAAAGAGGTTTGCACAGTTTTTGATGGTGTATAGGAATGGGTGATGGGTTTCCCAAGACCCAAGCCAACTTTCTAGTCCTTGGATAAAGCACATTTATCCAATAGTGTAGGCCTAGAACCCACCAAAGGGGATGGATGAAACATTATCCATCACCACTAAGAATCTTGATGTTAGGTAACATGAGTCTCCTAATAGTACTGATGATGATGAACCCCTCTCATTTCCTGCTAGTGTCCAAGATGTTAGATGATGGCACATGAAGGCTAAAGAGGCAATTAGAGAGAAACTTAAGAGGCCTATAGAGGAGGCACCCCCAGCATCAGATCAACCTACCCTGAAGAAGCTTAAGTTTAATCTTAAGCCATCATAGCAAGCAATTGTAGGTATGCTTTATTTAACTTTAGCTATTTCATGGTTTAAAATTTTGTGGCTACTTTATGGTTTTATGTGTCAACTAGTTTTCTATGTGCTATGCTTGTAGATAAGCGTTAGGTTATAGTAACCCAAGCTATTATGGAGGTAGAACAAAAGCATGGAGAAGAGGCACTCTTAAAATAACCTATGATTGAAGGACTTTTCAATGCTGGTGTAGATGATCTAGATGCCTTGTTTAGTGAGGCAATACCAGGTACCTCTCCCATCATCATCCTAGAGGAGGAGGAGGAGCCAAGTATGCTTATGCCTCACTATTTTCGTTATATTTCATTAGTTATCATTGGCTATCATCCTAACCTTTTGATGATTGTTATGCTTACAGTAGTTCCTGAGCCACCAGCATAAGCTTCCAAACCTAAGTTTCATGTAAGACCATGGGTAGAGACTCTAGACAAAGTAGAGTTTCTACATGGGATGAATAAGGACATCATCAATCGATTGCATCAAGTCGCACCTGAGATAGGTAAGGATTTTGTATTATGTACTTTAGTCATAGGCTTTGTTCGCATTATGGCTATCTTAGGCTTTATCTTACAGTTGTATTTTATGCTTTGTGCAATACCGTCTATGGAGTGGGATCCTAGCAAAGACATGGAGGTAGACTCCTTACCTAGAATTCCCTCGATTGTATCTAGTGTACCCATGAAGCTATACAACATTGCCACTAATTTAGCAATGGCATGCATAAAAGCTTCATGAGAGCTAAAGAGGTCCAATGAATCCCTATGGAAGGAAGTTGTGGCCTTGAGGAAAAAGACTCAAAGGTAAGAGGATACGATTAGGAATCTCCGAGACCATAAAGACTTTGTGGAAGCCCAAGTGGCTAACTTGGGAAAGTTACGAACTAAGGAGATCACATGGGCCTGCTACTGGCATGTCATTTAGGACAAAGTAGTGGTTCTATAGGAGATTTTGGAGCAACATATACAAATGAACATCATCTCCCAAAAGGTTAAGGACTGGAAGGATCACTATGCTTGGGTCCTAGAGCCGAGTAAGACACAAAAGGTCCACAAGTGTCAATATAAGTCTGATCGTGAGGCCTACCTAAAATGGCTTAAGGAAGAGTTAGTTGAATGGCATAAGAGAGAGCTAACATTTAGGGGTTCTAGGTAGAGAGTGCTTATCAAATTTTTGAAAGTACTCTCAAGGTGGAGCAATCCCCTACTCTTTAGGTTACTATCATTACAAGTGAGACTGCTACAGTTGCTTTCACTCATGAGCCTCCTACTTAGACTCCTATATATAGGTCCAACATTCTTTCTGGCATTGATCTTGGGGATGTTAACTAGGTTAACATGATGAAGGACTAGATCCTCAATCATTTGAGGAAGGCCTTCCCCATCTACCCTTGAAAGTGATGGAGCCAAACTCTCCCTAGGTTTGATCTATTTTATGCTTTAGTCTTTGTTTTAAGTTATGATTTTGGCTATGGGTTACTAACTGGCCATATGTTGTTGCATTTTAGGCCTCAAGAAACATTGGCAACCTAAGTGGTGAGGGTGGGAATGACCCACCACTTCCTCCTCTAGATACTAATCAACAACCTCCTTCAGTTTAACTTGGTGGCTATTTGTTTTTGTCTTTATGTTGATGGCTATGGTTAGCCAGAACTATGTTATGGATGGTTATTCTTTGGCATCATTACTACACATTGTCGTTATGGCTATATGTTATGGACATTTTAATTTTAAATTTGAATATTTGGTTTATTTCTTTGGCTATATGCATCTATGTTGTAAACATTGTAAATGTTGAAAATGGCTATGTTGACATTTTTTGTTATAAAATCAAATGGCTAATTGATGCAATAATAGGCTAAGTAATGAGAGATATGGTAATAAAAGGGATGTTTGCTATTTTTAGACCATTTTAGGCATAGGTTATACAATTTCACCAATTTAAAGCCATGGCATGCCATATTACTAGTTTAGAGTCTTAGCAGACTGTAGTGCTAGTTTAACATCTTAGTAGACGATAATGTCATTTTAAGATCATAGTAGACCATAGTGCTAGTTTAACATCTTAGCAGATGATAATACTAGTTTAAGGTCATAGAGAACCATAGTGCTAGTTTAATGTCATAGCAAATGATAATGCCAATTTAAGGTCATAGCAGACCATAGTACCAGTTTAACATCTTAGCAAATGATAATATCGATTTAAGGTCATAGTAGACCATGTCTGAAAGAGACACTTTTTGATATTTAAAATGTAATTGAAAATAAATAAATGTTGTAGAAAATAAGTAATAATGCAAATAAATTTAGGTTATATGCATAGGCTACATGCATAAACTAATAAAGATATAATAAATTGCAAAAGAAAAAATAAGGCTATTTGACTATCATTGCATCTGGTCATAGAGGCATGGAAAGGTTAAGGTAAGCTTCACTTGTGTAGACTCTTCCTACTCTTTGCAAGATTAGGAAGTGAGCAAGGCCTACTCTGCACAAGCTTGTATTCACCATCTCCTTCACTTATGATGTTAAACAGGAGTTCATCCCATAATGTATCCCATTATCTATCATTGTCATCATTGGTTATCTTGGGTTTATTCTCTTCATGGCTAAGAGCTTCTTCTTGAAGCTCCACTTCAGACCCATGTTCTATGTTCACATTGTTGATAGCTAGGAAAGTCATGTTATCACCATGAATGATGATTTCACCTCACTCATAAGGAAGGTGAATTTCTTGGTTGATGGGTGAGGAGACAGCCCATAATTGAGCCAACCAAGGTCTTTCCAAGATCAGGTTGAACCCAAGTGTCTCTTCCACCACCAAGAAGTTTTCCGTTGTAGGGAATTATTCTCCAACTATAAAATCCAAGGAGAAAGACCCCTTGATGGCAACTCTTGATTCATTGAAGAACTTAAGAGTTGCGATGGTTGTAGGTTGTACTTGCTCAGTTAAGCCCAAGCGTTCAACGATGGTGCATGGGATGACGTTGGTTGTAGCTCCATCATCAACATGCACCCAATGTATTTTAAATTATCCTATGCATATGGTTATGAATAAAGGGACTATCATCACTTCGCCTTTCTAAGATTAACCTTAATCTTACTATCGTGAGATGTCAAGGGTGTTGACCTCTCCTCCCCTGGTAAGGGATGAATCATCACTAAATGGATGGCTTCCTTGTTAGTAGGAATATCCTCGCTAATGGATATGGAGGTCAAAATTTTGACTAACACCTGACGATGTATGGTGGAAGTCATGATAAGGTCATACAAGCTTAAGGTTATGTTTTTTAATTTGAGAGACCACCTAACTTGGTGCATTGCATTGAGGAATTTTTTGTCATTGGTCTTGAACTTGTCATCCCAGTTGTGCATTACTTCCTCCATGCATCCCAAAATGCAGACTTCAGCTTTAGGCTATGACTGTTGTGGCTCTTTTTGATTGTTTTGGTTATGGGCTTTAGCATCCTCCTATGGCTTGTTGGTTAGAGGAGATGGAATAGAGGAGGTCATAGGTATAGCTAAAATGGGAGTAGGCTTCGGTGGCCCCACTTCCTTTGGTGCCTACATCTACTTATCTCCCTTGTTGTTAGGCTTTTGCTTATGCTTCTTCCCTTGTTTGGCTGTAGTTTTTTGGTTGTAAGTTGTTGGCTATAAGGAAGAGGTAGTAGCATTAGCTACCATATGGGTTGTTGTGTAGTTGTTTGGGCTATGGCTATTTGGGTTGTATTGGGTTGGAAGACCTTGATAACAAAAAGATTCCCTCAGAGGCATCCGTGATGGTACTCTCAACACATAGGGGGATCTTAAGTTATGGGAAGTTGAAGAAGCCTTTTCATTGTAGAGGGGTACCTGAATCACAAATGGTTCTTTTGTAGATCTCTAATTATCATCAATGTTGAATGCCAAAATAACATAGGGACTATCATTAGCATTCAATGGGTCTTTGTAGACCTACATCAACTAGTTTTGTGGCCAAACTGAGTTAGAAGCATTTAAGACCAATTTTCCCCTATCTATCATCCTTTATAGGTCATCCTTCGGTGCAAGGTAGAAGTCTGTATCATGACTAAGCAATTGATGATAACGGCAAAAGTGGTCTAGCTTAAAGTATTTAGGCAACTAGGGATCATCCTTCATTTCCCAAGTGGGATCTTTGGCTATTTCACATAGTCACTTGTGTTTCTTTCGAGCAACTTCAATCATTTGTTTATGTTGTATGCAACCACTTATTAATAGTTAGTCTAGCAACTCAGATGGTTTTAATGGTAATGTAGTATATTTAAACCTGTCCTTCCTTTCAAAGTTAAGTCTATTTTTTATCAATGCAGTGATCCCAAAAGTTGATGGTTGGTTATTGTGGTTATTGGTGGGGGCCTTGGGCTGATTGACCTTTGACCCTTGGTTCATGGTCTTTGCTTCCTTAGTTACAGTTGATGCAGTAGTGTTTTTTTGTTTACTCTTGTATCTTCGAGTATGCTAGTTTTTATATGATATATAGGCCAAATCATGGCTAGCCTTTGTGGCATCCTCAATATTTTTAGTTTATGAGAATGCTTGGCTAAGAGACCATGGATCAAGGTAGTAAAGTTTAGACTTATTGAACCCTTGAATATGGCTAATAAGTGGGCTTTGGCTATGGGCTATGGTATTTCATTTAGCAATCCATTCCACTGCTAAATGAATTTTTGTACTAGTTCTAAGGTTCCTTGCTTGACCTTCATAAGTTGGTCAAGCATTGTGTCAAGCTTTAAGTTGTATTTGAAGTAATTGATAAACTAGGCTACTAAATCTTCTGAAGAGGATATAGATCCCCTAGGCAATGCGCGATACCAATCAAGTGCTTTTCCAATCAAAGACATAGGGAAAATCCTCATGATGGTATGAGGTCATGGATGCAAGAGCAAACATTCTGATTGAAAGGTAATAAGGTGAGCATTAGGGTCACCTTCTCCATTATGTTTGCTAAATTGTGGAATCGGGACACCAAGGGAAAGTGTCAAGGGTGGGACTACAAGACTTATGGAATTGTCTTGATAAAAGTCTATAATCTTGATGATTTATGCAGCAGAGGCTTTGAGCCTCTTCAACTCTCCTATTAGGTTTTGGATCATTTGGAAGGCTTGATCCAAGCCTTGCAGTGGTCCCATAGCTTGTGAGGTTTGTACATAAGGTTGTGGCATTTGTTGTGAGGCTTTTGGCCTCATTATGGATTTCATGAGAAAAGGAAAAGGTTGTGCTATGTTTGTGGCTTGTCAGCTAAATAAAGAAAAAGATGTTTGTGTCAGTACTTAAGGCACAAAAGAGACAAACGTGTCGTGTGAACCTTGTGTTGTTGGGGGTCTCACAATGGACCCCATGTGAGCAGTTATCGGATTTGCAATGGTAAAAGCCACTATTGATGGTTTTTTATATCAAGGCTATGTTGCAAATGACATTAATGTATTATAGTTTGTTGTTTGTGAGATTGACTAAGTATGATGTGTGGCTACAATCGGCATAGGATCTACCGTAGTAGGGTATGGAGAAGTGGAAGATGGTGGCACCATGCCCATGGAGAAAACAAAAGCATTAGGGAAAGGTTTCGTGACATTGGGAGATGTTTGTTAGAACAGTCCTCCAAGGATGTTTTTAGGCTCAAATTCTACCCTAAATTCATCCTCTTCTTCCTATTGTTCCCCAAAAGTAGGCTTGTCATCTTCTTCCTTTGTGAAAATCAATTGGGCTAGGATGCTAGAATAGACATCATTAAGAGAAATTTCTTCATATGGGAAAGGGATGTACTCTTTCCCACTCCTGTGTATGAGCTCAAACTCCCTTTTGGCCTTGACTTCAATTCGCAAAATTAGTATGCCTACCTGTATTTTGGCACAAATGAAGTTATAACGATCTTCATTAATGGCTACAAAATTAGGACTCTCCCCTCTGACTCTCAAAGATCACCTACACTTAATGAATATAGGGTCTTTGGGATCATACACCCTCATGACTTATTGGTTATGATCTTCACCAACGAAGGTGAAGGGTAATTTGGTGGATTTTTGAAAAGGCATGGTTATAGTACTGAGAATTGCTTAAAACTAGGCTATAAATAGTAAAATAGGAGTAAATTTTAGTGAATGGAATTTGAAAACTCTTAGATCAAATAAAAATGGAAAAAAATATGTACTTACTATAATTGGTAAGTAGGGAATAAATGGGGTTTACCCCTTTACCAGAAATGGAATATTGGCAACATTAGCTTCAATCTTCACCCAAGTTAAACTTCCAAGTGCCTCTACACTAGGTATGGCAAGGGGGAAAAGAAGGAGGGCTGAGATAATGAAAATCTCACACCTTCTTATTCCAATGTTGGAGAGAGGGGGAAAAGTTTGAAGACCAAAATGGAAACTTGGCAATTTCCAAAGATGGTTTTGGCAAGCTACCAACTTTTATCAAAAAGAAGGAAAAAATATGCTTGGTTGGTATGGAAACCAATGTTAGTTTAGTGGTGAAGAATATGACAACAAAAATTAAATGTTTATTAAGGCTTCCACATTGGCTTTGCTCTAGGAATTCACAACAAATGTTGTAAAATTCTAGCACCCAAACCACCTATAACTTCCATGCTGAGGTTTTTGCTATAGGGAGGGAAAGGTAGCATTGAATTATTTGGGAGTTTTGGCTAGAAAATGGCTTTTGACTTGCAAAAAAGCAAATCTGGTTATGAAATTGGTTTTAAATTTCATCAACACTGGCCTCCTAACTACTATTACACTGGGTATGGTAGAGGGAGGAAAGGAAAGGGGTGTGAGATGATGGAAATCTCACACCTCCTACCTCAACATTGATGGGGGGAAGGCTAAAAACCAAAATGGAAAGTTGGTGTTTTTCCACTAGAACTAGTTTTAGGTAGCTTCCAATTCTATCAGCTTGAAAAAGTAAGGGGGGAAAGCCAACTCATAGAAGAGTTGAACAACCCACTTTTAGAAGCTATAAAATAATTTTTTGGTAGTAAAAACAATAGGGGGGAAGAGATATCAACATTGGCTTTGGGCTGTAAAATTCACAACAAATGCTATGAAAAGTCAAAACCCAACCACTTGCAACTTCCACACTATAGTTTTGGTCATAAGGGAGGAAAGACCAGCATTGATTTCTCAAAGTTTTTGGCTACAAATGGCTGAAAATAATCTAGTTATAGAATTTAGGTGAAGGCTCTCCTTCTAGTGCTAAGAAAAACTATTATGATTAAAAAGCTTGATTGCTAGAATGAAAACCAAGGATCCTCGGTGCAAGTAGTTTCCCAACCTCGAATCTCCAGGGCCTCCATAATAGAAATGGGATTCAAGGTACCCTAGCTAGTCTGGTAGATCAACTAGGGACTTAGAAGATGCAAAACATGGGAATATAAACAAATCTAAATAATGCACATATAATAAATTTAATTTTCTTAAACACAAAACTCAAAACTTAAAAATTTATTAAGAAAGAATAAAAAAATAAGTTTGATAAGTGTGTACAAATGGTGCCTGGATGAGCAAAAGAAGGGGATTCACTTGAGCAAGAGTTCAAAGACCATTGAAGCTAATGTCATGAGCTCCACGATCTAGGTGCTAAGCCATTGTTGATGTTATCGAACCTTTCTTCACTATTGCAACCTTTAATCTTTCAATTAGGTCACTCAAGGCTACAATGCTTCCACACTAGGGTTCAAGAAAATGCAAGTATGGGAGCTTGCAAGAGCTTTTGAGTGCTTGAAAATGCCCCAAGTATGGAATTGTGTGTATGCAAATTACTTATTTCTTGTATAGCCAAAAATTGTTAAACTTTGTCCCAAAATTTGGAACTGTTGAAAATTGTTGAACCTATAAATGGTTAGTGTTTATAGGTTTTTTGGGCCTACAAATTGGCTATGAAACGATTGTAAATTTGGCTGAAAATGGTTGCAAATTTAGGTGAGATGGGTGTCCATTTTTTTTTTTGGGGGGGGGTTACTATACATAGTAAGTGCTTTCCCCATGGCAATTCCGTTTACTATAAATAGTAATCAGGGCACACCTTCCATGCTGGAGATGAACTTTCCATGCTAAGCTCTCCACCTTGCTTGTTGAAGTTGCTAGTAAACATTGAAGTGCATTAATTGATGAATTTTGCTTCTTGTGGCTTCCACATTGGGGGATTGAATTTTCCACACTAGGGGAAAATTTTTCAAGCTAGGGGAAAAAGTTTCCAAGCTGGGGGGAAAGTTTCTAGGTTGGGGAGAAACTTTCACATTTGGGGAAAACATTCCAGACTAAGGGAAAAAATTTTCCAAGTTGTGCATTTGGTCTCCATGTTGAAGAGGAAAAAGTTTTCAAACCCCCCACTCTTCCATGCTAGGGGTAGGTGAGATCTACCCCCTTGTAGGTGTTTCCGATGTAGAAAAATGCATACCCCCCATAAAACCCATCAAATTACCTTTTTTGGCATTCTAAAAGGCATTTCTAACCCCCCACCCAAGCCCAAATATAGACACTATATGACTTTTTTCACTTGGGAAATGAGGCTTTAACCACTTATGAGACATTTTTAGCCCCAAAAGTATAAATTATGTGAAACTGCCCATTATGGATTACAATTTTCACATTTACAATGAAATTTTGCCTTGGGTTTCATGGGGTGAATGCTACACAATGAATATTGAATTATAACATGCAAAATTTTGTGGTGTTTTAGCTTCCATCCTTGGATCTACCTTCTCAAATTAGACACTGGAAAGTATGTTTGATATTTATCATTGAACAGTTCTAGCATTGTACTCCACCTACAAATGGATTCTAGTTCTAAGGACCAATACCAGCTTTCTACTTCTTTGATGAGTATTCTGGGAAATAGCTTTAATTTTTGCCAATCATTTTCAATATTTTGCAAGGCACAAGCATCATTAAAAACTTGAAGATGTGTTTGCAGATCATAGTTATATCCCCCCTCAAATCTAGGGATATTATTCATGTCATGTTACTTGATCCAACTATCTTTCACATGCCTAGTTGGAATTTTTACTGCTTCTACAATATTTAGCATGCTTCAAGTTGCTAGCAAAGGCTCATCATCATCATTATTTCAATGATTCCTATGATATTCTCTATTACTCCTTCATTCATGGTAGTCTCTATGATTATCATTTTCCTACTGTTCACCTTCATCATAATTATTCTTTCTGCGATGTCTATCAAAACCAGAAGAGGAAGAGGAAGATGTAAATGAAGAGGGCAAAGAGAGAGGAGGATTTCCACCACCATGGTGTCTACCACCTCCTCTATGCCTGTCACAGCCACGTTCATCAGCTTTCTTATCATCTTGATGCTTGCTTGAGCCCCTGCTTGGACTCCCACTTTTGCCTGAACATAGATTGTTAATAGTGGACTATAGCTTCTGGTTCAAGCTCCCATCACCAATATCAAGTGGTGGAGAATTTTCATGTTTAGAACCCCTAGAGGGAGGATCCTCATTTTCTTTTTAGTTGAGTAGGAACAAGGAATTAGTAAATCATTTTCCCTTCATAGCCTCATGGTGCTTCTCCTAGAGTTGATCTCTCCTACACGATGTTTCAGTGGGATGGTAGTCTCGGTAGTCATAGTCATGCACAACTTACTCTTCTTGAAGATCTTGGATGCCCAACCTCCAAAGAGTTTGGAGCAACATCCCAAACAAAAATCGATTCAGAGGCATTACAATGTTTCCCTTCATATTTCACCACTGTAGTTGTTCATCCTAATGTAGAATGAAGGTGAAATCAAGCACATACTCATCTGGATGAGTATATACCACCTTCCATTCTTGAGGCACTAGTGGTTTAGCATCATCATGATTGTGAAAAGAAGACATTTTGCAATTACAATAAAATATCAATGTGCTTAAATTATTATATTTATTTTGAAAATGATTTTTGACCTTAGGGTTCATCCAATGATGTTAATGATTTTTACTATACCTAGATAGCACACATTTTAAACAAAAGAGTCCCCAACAATGGTGCCAATGATGAGCATCAAGTACCCCTATGCTCAACCATATGAATCACTAAGCATTCACGTGCAATCTAGTCAAATTCCATGGACTCTATGTCTTCTGATACATTAGCCTCTAGGAAGTGAACTTGTCCTAACAGTCATTCATTATCTTCCCAATTACACTTGTGATATGCAAAGGTATGATTAAGCGTAATCAAGGTGTATAGTTTTTATTATTTTTATGTTTTATATTTTGGGTGCTTAAAATAAAGGATGAAAGGAATGAAGTAATTTAATTGCTAATTTAATCTAACTAACTACACCTAACTAATCCTAACATAAGCATCCATTTCCACTTGCTATACACATCCTAAACATGTTTAGCACTACTGGGTTACCAAGCGTTAAGTGTTGCTAGGATTATCAAGCACCAAGCATATGCTCAAAGTGGTCATACTTATGCCCTTAATTAATCGCTACTTAATCTAGCTTAGCTTAGCTTCATTTAGCCTAATTAATTATTTGATTACTTAAAGCATTAAAGGAAATCACATAAACATTAAATGCATAAATAATTAATTAATCTATTTTCAAGTACTGCAAGGTTTATCAAAAAGGCAAACACTACTATCCTCAAGTACAACAGTGCTCAAATAAAGATCCATACACTCTTGACTCCTTCTACAAGCACTTAAAAAAATATTCTAACTTCCAAATGACAAAATTGCAAGAGCTCCACTACACCTATGATAAGACATGCCATAAACACGACAAGTGTGTGTATTTATAGACAAAAATAGACACTATGTCGACAAGGCCTAGTTGACAAGGCCCAGTCAATGGGGCCCAACCAATGTAGCCACTCCATGATTCATCACATTTGATACTAATTATGGAGCATTATCACTTTGATTTATTTAACCCTTTAAACACATTGAATCTAAAACATATGTGATGGATCATGTCTTGCCAGGCCCTAATATCGAATCCTCGATATCAAGTACATGATATCGCAGCCTGGGTAACAATATCGAATACATGATATCGTGAGTCCTATGTAAGCCTATAAATACACATTTGGATGCATAGGAATGGGAGAGTCAGTAATTCTTAGGATAGAGTCTTTTTGTCATTTTTTCAATTCTTTCCCTAGTGCATGCCTGCAGTGTGATGATTTTAATTGTACGGAACCTTTGTTCAAGTGTGACGTACTTGGACATGCACATGACTAGCAATAAAGATCAAGATTACTCCATCATTGCAGCATTCACTTAGTTTTTAATTATTTAATTGTTATTATTATTTATTATTTTCTTAGTCAATATTTTTTTATCGTCATTTACTATTCCTGTTGTCAATTGCGGAATGAGTACGACTTAATCATGAACATTGAAGTGTAACTACTTAGTAACCCAATAGCGTATTTAGAAGTGCTTAAGTAATGTGTGCTTGGTAATCCTAGAGGTAGTACATGAGGTCCAAGATGCGTATAGATGATTAAGGATGGATACTCATCACACTTAGGCTATTT
>MNCI01004173.1:6132-20202 GCA_015680685.1 Gnetum montanum | reverse complement strand
AAGTAATTGCAAATAAGTCACACAAAAATTCTCAAACAATGTCTCTCTCACAAGACTATGATAACACAACAACTAGTAAGGCAATTCATTGGAGAACCAACAAATTATATGATGATGAAGATGAAGTTTGGAGTACTCAATCTTATGCAGGGGTCTCCTATGTACATAAATGAAGACAACATTGTCCCAACTCACAAATTCATAACCTACCTAGTGATAATGAACCCCTATTGGCCATTAAGAGCCTAATACATATACAAGAGGTTGTTCGAATATCCCACAGGCATCATAAGGAAAGCCATCTACCCAGGCTTGATTTAAACAACTTTTCCAAGTTTTTAGGAGGCTATGATTTAGATCTGCAACATCATTTACAAGCCTTCCATGATGCTTTTGTATGGAAAAATATTGATAATGGGTGGTAAAAACTTAAGCTCTTTCCTACAACACTCATTGGCCAAGAACAAGTATGGTATAGGTCCTTAAGACCAAAATCAATTCGACGTTGGCCAACAATGGTAGAACTCTTCAATCAAAGATATCAAACCTATGCAAGAGTGTCAGCCTTGAGGAGACAAATCCAAGAATGGAAACAAGGGCAACATGAACCCTTGGACATGGCCTTAGAAAGATACTATTCATTATTAAATAATTGCCCAGGCCATGGATTCTCTGAGGAGAAGCTAATGTATCACATCATGGATGGGCTCCGTAATGAAACAAGGGAGACCCTAGGGATGTATGCCCCAGGGAAACTATATGAGCTACGAACCCACCAATTCCAAGAGCTTATTAAGTGAGTAGCAAAAGAAGAAGGAGAAATAGCTAAATCGGAGAATGTTGAGAGATTTCAACAAGACCAAAATCTTGAGATAGTAAAGGTCCGTGATCATGAAGAGGAGAAATCAACTTACTTCAAGGAGGTGGAATCATCTTTGCCAATACTACAATCACTAGATGAAATTGAGGCAAAGATAAATAAGATGAAGGAATGGATACATGAAAGATGTGAAGAATATTCAAACACTATTAGAGGAAGAACCATGATAAACCAAGAAATAGGACAGAATACCACTAGACAATCAGAAAGGAGGGTTGAAGAGAATAAGGATAAGAACTCAACTACTAATCATATGTATCAATGTAACATTTTCCTGTACGATCACCCCAAAGGTCAATGCCCAATATTGTCACATTTACATGAGCATTGGGGAGGAATGGTACATCTAGATTTCATACAAAAATACCATGTTCAATCACAGTGGCAAAAATCCCAGTCGTGGGGGAGGCCACCTTTAAACTGGTCATACCCTTCATACCATCTGAACCCAAGCACTTACCAGGTTTAGCATCCTATTTTCCCAACTGGGTCAACATCCTCTATCTTACCACATCATTATCATTCTCCTAAGTACTACCAACGCATGTCCTCTCCCACAAGATTACCACCTCATGTTCCTTGCACTTCTCCTCGCCCTCAATATTCTCACCCTTTACCTCCTTCTACATCGCCACCAGCTATGCTAGAAGGTTTTGCACCATAGCACCAACCCACGAACATTACTTGTGCTACTATGGTCAATAGCAATGGAGGTCCTCCACAACATCGAAAGTGTCCTTTCTTTAGGCACAACCAAAGAAAGAGACAGCATGCTTCCGAAACCATTGCATCCTCCAACCCAGCACAAGTTCAACGCTGTGATGCATCTGCCTCCTCAAACATAATGCCTCCTATTACCTTATCAAGGCCACCAATCAATACTCCAACTACCATGCAGCCTAATGAATATAACCACATAGGGAGACATACTAATCCTTGCATACCATCTTACAGTCATGGGTGCCATGGTGGGCCAACTCATTATCAATTAACCACATTTTATAATTTTACCCACTATGCCTACTTTAATCAAGTGTGTGAGCCCTAATTTGGATACATTCCAACCACTGCATCAAAGGACACCCAGTGGTTTGGATATGACCAGACTCTAATGTTCCCAAAATGCTTGGATCCAAACCTTCCCTTTATTAATTTTCGTCATGATCAAAAGTTAGTTATGGGGAATATCCTCCATTCTAACGAGCAGAATTAATAAATGTTTTTCCTTTTCTTTAATTTTACAATTTTTGTTTTCCAATTTTTCATCTTTTTATTTGTTTTTTTATCTTTTTTATTTATTGTTTATCTTTTTATCTTTTTATGGATAATCTCATCTATGAATAAAACACTCATGTGACTCGTTGGTTGAGGTGTTGTTCTATGCTATCGAGTCTCAGGTGACTAATTATTTGGATAGCAAGCCCACCACATCCACCCAACCATTCTATTAATAAGAGGTTCTACGCTGGGTACGATGATATTCTTTTCATCATAAAAACTTAAAAGTAATTTTGTGTTCATTATGCCCAAAGAGAAAAATGATGGACTAAGAGGGAATGGCCAGCGGATGACATCAAGGGGACTTGTGGATTCTTTTTGGTGATGTAGGTGCTATCATGCAACCTGGTTATACTAAGATCCTTGTAGGTCTAATGAAAAATGGGAGTAAGAGTAATAAAGGCACTCAATAAAGAAACTCAATACTATTCTAAGGGTCCCACTGGAAAGACATGCACCCATGCCTGAAGGTTGGCGGCTTCTCCGATTCACTGTTTGAAAGGAAAAAGTGCCAAAGTGGGTACAAAGAAAAAAAAGGAGAGAAAGAAAGATCAAAAATTTGTGTGTTGCAAAGAAATTCCAAATCACTCCTCCCTTGGATAAAACGCCAAGTAATCGTACGCCTTGCTATCATGGTGCTCTTATGGTTGCCCATCATTGGATGAAACAATGCGATGTCACTAATTGGAGGAATGGACTTAGTCTTGATTTTGGAACAACAAGCTAATGACACATTAATCATGCCCAATAGTCCAAATTCATTATGCCTTAGGTCAATTACCTCATGTCCCGATCTCTACAACCCCTTCTACAATTCACCTCATCTCGCTGTTCATGAATTTTTGACTTGTGTCCTATGTAGCATCGAACTCATACCTCATCATGATGGTATTTACATGTGTGTGTGTTTTGTTGCACTGGTATAGATTATATTTAACCCTTCTAGTACCTACGGACATTTCTAGGTGTTTTTACGTAAGGGCATAATAGGTAGAAACCTGCTTTGGGGAGGATCCACTTGCGTAATTTTTGTAATTTGCACTCATTGCACATCATCCTCGCATCATTTTATACCCTTCAAGTATTACATTACTACAATAATCTTTTCCTTTATCATCATTTTTAATTCCAACATTCCTATGCATCACAACATGTCCTTTTTCCTCATCCTATTCATGAATTTCGTTGTCAGATTCCACTTCATTATACTTTTGATACCCTTAGGTCTCTTCAACATTACCCTAGATTTTTCAAATTAACCTTCAATCCTTCATTGTTGACCTTGGAAATTTGAAAATTCATCAATTTTTCCAAATACCCTATTTTCAAAAGGACATGATATCAGGTCCGACGTGATATCGGGTCCACGCTATTGGGTATGCAATATTGCGTCTATAAAAACTATATATAGGGATCCCATCGTGCATGTCAACATCATTTTCACTATTCATGCAAGGGGAGTTGTTGAAATTTTCTTCCACAAATTTTAACGCTTTGAGCACCTATCATTCCAACTTCCATATCTTGCTCATTAATGCTTCGATTCTCATTCCAATCAAACCTGTCTAAACTTAGAGTGTTTGACTTAGTCATGGGGGAAGGGTACACTCCAAGTTGTGCATAGTTTTTTCAGAATTCATTGTTTCCTAAAGGATATCATAAAGGGTAAATGACCTTAAAAATGTTAAAACCATTTGCCAAATTAATTTTATCTCTTCACCTAGACCATGAAAATTATTTTTTGGAGTCACCTAATCAAAATTGGGCCCAATATCAAAACTTTTAGGGGAAACTTTCTTAAAATTTTCTAACTCTAAATCACACTAAACAAGAAATGAATTTATTAAGGTAGGAAGTAAGGTATAAATCAAATTTTGTAAATAACCGTACTAATAGACGGCTCTGTGTGATTGCAGATGGCCCCTAAAAGAGGACAGCAAGGAGGACCTTCTCAGGGTGCATCCAAATGGCCAAGGAGAGGCAGAGGCTAGGCATCTCTCGAGGAACATACAGAACAGGAGGCATAATCATTTAGCATCCATTAGGAACCCCCTATTACTGTGCAATTGGGACATGCTGAAGGAGGAGATGGCGAAGCACCTGAACAAGGACAACATTTCATGTTGTCTCTAGAATGTGTTCAAGCAATTCATGAAAGGTCCACATTAGCAGCTATGATTGTGGAACTCAACTTTGGACCTTTCACTGAGTTTGCTCTCGAAGTAATCAGGGACCAACTTAAAGGGTCCCCATTATGGCCTATTCTCTCTGAAAGTGGTGATTGGTACCTAGGAGAGACATACCAATTTTGGCACCACAAAGAAGAAGGCACCACCATTGATATTGGTGGTATTTCTATTGATTTCTCTACCAAAGCCATTTTGAAAGTTCTAAATCTTCCGAATACAAGGCCAAAAGTTACTCACTTGTCCACTCATTCCAATGTTGATGCGCAGAAGATATGGTTGAAAAGGACATATGACAAGGAAGATAAAGCATATGAAGAGCTGACACTTGAAGAGAGAATCTACTTCAAAATCGGCACATATCACATTTTCCCAATAAAAGGTTTAAACAAGAATTTCCACACTATGACATGAGTAATTCCTAGTTAGTCAATAATCCCATACCTATCCACTATGTAATCAATCGAACCCATTCTTATTTTGTCTGACTCAAGGATGAGTTATTATTCAATCATGGGAGTATGATGAATCATGTCTTGCTAGCCCTTGATATCAGATCCTCGATATTGGGTACGCGATATCGCAGCCTAGGTAATGATATCAAATACATGATATCATGAGTGCTGTGTAAGCCTACAAATACACATTTGGGCACACAGGAACATGAGAGTTGGTAATTCTTAGGATAGAGTCTTTTTATCATTTTTTTAATTCATTTTAGTTCTTTCCCTAGTGCATGCCCACAGTGTGATGATTGTAATTGTACGAAACCTTTATTCAAGTGTGATGTACTTGGACACACACATGACTGGTAATAAAGATTGAGATTACTCCATCATTGCAACATTCACTTAGTTTTTAACTATTTAATTGTTATTGTTATTTATTATTTTCTTAGTTAATATTTTTTTATCGTCATTTACTATTATTTTTGTCAATTGTAGAATGAGTATGACTTAATCACGAACATTGAAGTGTAACTACTTGGTAACCCAGTAGCGTATTTAGGAGTGCTTAAGTAATGTGCACTTGGTAATCCTAGAAGTAGTACATGAGGTCCAAGATGCATACGGATGACTAAGGACAGATGCTGATCACACTTACGCTAGTTTAGATTTTTCTTCTCACTACCTATTAGCTTACAACAAGTTTATTTTCCATTGTCTCTAGGAGTAGCACTAGTTTAGGATCACATCATTCGCCTCACTTTGGACTAAACCATATGTGACCAAGTAAATACTAGTCTAGGTGGGAAGACAGCGAACTGCAATCAACGTGTAACTATCTAGATACCACAACTAGTCCATCTACAGAGTTCAACCGGATCGTGCGTGAATGCTCGTATTCATATGATTGAGTGTAGGGGTACCTAGCCACTCATCAATATGTAAGATAAATAAATTACTAGAAAGCAAGAAAACTAGCTATCTTCTATTAATGCTAGAAGAAGATTACCATTATAATATAACAATAATCCCACAATGCACACAACAATACACTCAATGATATTGTAGAGCAAGAGGCTCTACAATCACACATAATTGATCTTAATGCAAGGTACAATCGATTTAGATCTCTTTCCTCATACACAAGATCAAGATTCTATACAATTTCCAAATCCACAAACATGTTTAATTAAACAAACTTTCATGCAATCTCTCATCCAACTCTCTTCCTTACAATATGCAAAGGCTCAATCTTTATCATAAAACCAAACTAACACTTTAGGAAAATCTTTCCCAAACTTATCTCAAAAGGTTCTCAGTTGTTTTTCATCTTGAACATGCAACCTAGAAAGTTTCCTACTTGAACAAGACATCTATAGGTTAAACAAGATGTCTCTTTGTCAAATCTAGCTTATAGGCAAGACACCTATAGTCAAGGGTAGATGTCTACACTTGAGCAAGATGTCTCCTTTCAGGCTAAGACATCTCCATAGCAAAACAAAACATTTCATACAATGACAAAATGTCTCTTGTCAAAAGTTCAGCTCTCAGCTAAGATGTTTCTCTAATACTACAAACATCTTATTGCTATCTATAATATTTATTCTTAAATCAAGGGAAGAAAAGGTGTTTAGAAGAGGTGTCCCTACACCATTAAGTTTCATGATGTAGAAGACAGAGAGCATATTTGAAAACATTAAATTCACTTGAAGCAAAGTGAAAATGTGAAAAGCATTTAGATAAACAAGGATCTTCCTCAAAAGGAGCTTGAAGAAAGGGCTAAACAACAAAAAAAGTAGGTAGCTTGTCAAAAGGGTTTGGTCCTATATCTAAATATTATTAACATGGTAGTAATTACAAATAAGTAGTATTTCAAAAATTATTCAAAATACCTATAGGTCCTTTAAGGTGTGGATTTCATAATATAGATGATGGAATTGCAAATAAAGTTTTCATTGAACAATTTAGTTTTTTTTATAGCTTTGATTTTTTTGGATTTGTTGAAACAAAGGAAGATGTTGATTCTATAGATTTCGGAGTTCTTGTACTCATTAGATTTATTGTAAGAAACATAAGAGTAGGGTAAAAAGGCAAGTGGCATTGCTATATTAGGGAGGAAATATTTTGAAAATTATGCTTCTAAAAAAATCAATGATCATCAACAGTATGGTTGGCTAAAAGTCTTATGTTAACATGGTTGTGCTTTCCTTGCCATATGCTATTTTCCCCCTAGATATGCTACACTGTATGATTATATAGAGTTGTCTTGTAATCATCCTTTTCACTTCTTAGGCAAAGATATTGTAGAATTTTTAGCCAAAGACTCGATGTTTATTTGTGGAGATTTTAATGCAAGGATAGGTTCACAATAGAAAAAAATAATTATTTAGTGGCAACATAATGTTGGTAGTTTAGACATTACTAAAGATCACAGCTAGACACAAAATTTTGCAAATGACACTATTAATAAGATGGGTCAACAATTATTAGAATGAACAAAAATTTTTTATCATCTTATTTGTAATGCCCTTTTTAGATTTTCTTAATCTTTATCATTTACTTTCATAGGACTTGCGTTGATTTGCTTTTATGTTTTTACGAAGATAGTGAATTTATTATGGAGTTAAAAGTTGAAGAATATTTAGTGGAGACTTGCCATCGTCATGTAAAGTTTTTGTTTCAAATTTAAATATTTTCTTAGACAATAAATAATAAGAATAAAAAAAATTTAGTATAGAATAATCCTAAAATTCAAGAAAAAATATATGAATGCAGCACATAATAAATGAAATCTTAAAAGACAACATAAGGAACTTAACCAAGTTTTGCTTATAGTAACTAAGAAAGGTGTGCATTCACAAAAACAAAATACTTAGAAGACTTGGTTTGATAAGAATTGCATGTTAGCTAGACACAATATTAAAAACATAAGTAAGAGTTATAGACAAAGTTTAGTTAAGGTATATAAATACTTGATTAGAACCAAGAGAACAAAATTTACTAGGAAGTACTAAAAATATTTTTTTTACACCATTAAAAAAAAGCCTAGATAATTTTAATAATGTTTTCACCATAAAGCTTCTTCATCATTAATTTTTCTTTTAAATATTTTTACTCATTTTATGATAAACTATTTACATGAGAATATGATAATAGTAAACACTTCTCCAATTTACTCTTGCAAAAGTCATGAAGGGTTTTAAAAAGCTAGCATTTGGTATAGTTGTAGATTTAGATGATTTATATACAGAATTATTAAAGTGAGTAGGACCTATTATTCATAGAGAAATTTAACACATTTTAAATTCAATAATAGATCAAGAATTAGATCAACATTAGAAAACTGGTAAACCTATATTGTTATCTAAAAAAAGGATAAAAATGATTTGTACAATTATCTAATGATCATTGTGAGTAATATTTTTGCAAAGTTGTTGGAATAGAAAAGAGAATTTGTTCTTAGGTTAAAGTTAACTATGGTAGGGTAAGGTGTCAAAAAAGTTTTAGAAAAAAGCACTTCATGATGAGTAGCGAGGTACCCCTACACCCAACCATACAAATCACAAGTGTTCATGCACAATCTGATCGAATACCATGGATGCAACTGGTTGTGCATCTAGACCATTATGCCTTGATTACAGTTCACTATCTTCCCACTTGGACTAGTGGTAGCTTTGTTATGTATGGTTTAGTTTAGAGTGAGGCATATAATTGTTGATGCTATTCAACCTTAAGCTAATCCTAATGATAATAAAGAAATTAATTATTTAATCTAATTAACAATGGAAAGTAAAGTCTAAACCACCCTACGTACAATGAGTATTCATTCCTAACCTTCTATACATGCCTTGGACTTTGCGTAACTACCATTGAAATTACCAAGTGTACTGTTACTAGGCATACCAAACAATACACTACTAGGTTACTAAGTAATTATACTTAAGTGCTCATGATTAGTCGTACTCATTCCACTTAATGACAAGAATAATAAAGAGCAATAAATGATAACATTATCTAAGGAAAATAGTACACATTTAAGCAATTAAAAGCAATAATAAAAAACTAAGTGGATACTACAATGATTGAAGTAATCTCGATGTTTATTGTCAAACATGTAACATGTCCAAGTACGTCACACTCGAATAAGGATTTCATACAATCAGTTAACATCACACTACAAGCATGCACTAGAAATTAACAAAACTTGAAATCTATCAAAATCTATGAATCTATCCTTCTATCTCCTCTATCCCAGTCATGCACCCAAGTGTAGTATTTATAGGCTAACATGGAAGGAATGATATTCGATCCCCAACATCAAAGGTTGTGCCCCAATATCAGATACCTAATATCGTAGCCCTACAAAACATGACTTATCATACCCTCACAATTGAATTAAAACTTGTCCTCGAGTTAAAAAAATGAGGAACAAGTTCTTTACAAAATATTGGAAAGCTATGGGATTATTTATTAACTTAAATAAACACATAACTTGACTCTTTCATGCCATAATGGTGTTTCATAGAGAATGGACACAACATGAAAAAATAACAAAACAACAAAATTAGTGAAGTTCATGTAGTTCTCGGAGGCAATGGCTCTTCCATGGGTCACTTCCCCTTATCATTACGCTTCTAGAATTTATAGCTATTCAAGAGCACTTACAACTTCTCCTCCTCTATCCTTGGATCATGTACCATCTAGGTTAATGAGCCAATGTGTGCTGGAACTAGTACATCCCATGGACACAATAGTTGTTGTAACATTTGATTTGCTTTCACATACCATGCTCTAAACTGCCGTTGTTCCTCCTCAAAATCTCTAGCCTTTTCTTTTAGTTCAGGATGATTTGCTAATCTTTTAGCTAAGTCTGAGGCTATATCTCTTTGCCCATGGTAGCAAGCCTTAATTGTTTTTACTTTTGAGTTTGCCACATGAAGTTTTTGTAGAGCATTTTTCCTATCTGTAATCTCTTTTTCATACAAGGCATAAGTGGCTGGTACTTGTTGTTCCAACTTATTTCTGGGCTAACCTACTATTAACATGGCAAGGTTGACGTAGTGAAGATTAGCCAATGCCATGTACTCTTTCAAATCTTCAATCTGCAAGTCCTTGTTCTTCACTTCCACTTGGTAGACTAAGGCATAGCTATCCAAGATGGGCTGCCAGTTAGGATTCTACATTGACATGGAACTAATAAAGGCCTTTTCCATCTAGATTTATTTTTCATTAATCTATTTATACATGCCAATCTGGTCTTGGAAGTGCTCTTTCAACTTCTCATGCTTCTTGAACTTATTTTGCCATGTGCTTATCTCGATTGTAGATTTTTGACGTATTACACAAACCTCCTCCATTGAGTGGGTTTAGTTCTCTCTGGCCAATCTACTTATATCCTAGTTGACCCTCACCAATTGCTCCCTCAACTAGTGGGTACTTTCTTTAAAAATGTTTTTCTATTTCTCAATAGTGGTCAACCTGGCATTATCAATAGTAAGTTGCTTATTCTCCTCCTATGCAATGGTCAATGCCTTCTTATGGGCATATGCTTGGGCTTTAATGGCTAAGGCATTCTAGACCGCTTTCTTCTTTTCTTGTTCAACAACTTTATTTTGTTTAATCAATTAGCCCAGTTGCTCCATTTGAAATTGTTCCAATTGGTTAGACATAATGAATTAGAAAGGATCCCTTCTTTCAACTCTCAGGGTAATGAGCTCTTGTTGCAATCTATGCACTTATGCTTCTACATGCTTTGCCTTTGTTTCTACCATGACCAATTTTTTTTTGTGGCAATGAGGGCGGATTATACTACAGTGACATCACTGGGGATGTCAAACAGAGTTGTCATTTCTTGTCCAATCTATAGCAATTTGTCAAGCACATCCTCATGGGCCATAGGAGTCATTGAAGTCCCAACTTACATTTATGCATCTCTGGTTCTGGTCAAATCTATCGGGGGCATAGCAGGCACATTAAAGAATTCTTTAATGTCATCTATGATAACTTTTGTTGCATCTGCCACATCTTGGTGTTGCATGACCATGACTGTGGCACCTTCTCCCATTTCAAGCACCACTTGAAAAGATGCAACATTTCCAGAGATCTTTTGTGACCAATGAGCCTTTCCTCCTAATTGCAAAGATATTTATCCCCTTGATGGATCGGCAAAAATTCTAGGTTGAATGGCATCATTTATGACTTCAAATAGGTTTGATTCATCCTTGCTTCCCCAACTAAGAGTTTTAGCTATTCTCTGCAAATGGCTCATTATGGACCTATAGTCTTACTGTTGTGGTAGCAAACCATGCGGCTCTCATCATTGCACTAATTCTTGCTCAGGCTCCTTTTTTGGTTCTTATTCTTGCTCCTTCTCTAGTTCTTGTTCATCACCAAGGTCTTTCCTTGGTGTTGCGAGTTTGAGCAATTCAGTAAAGGAAGCATTCTGAACCCTCCTAGGAACATCATTGGTGTAACTTAGGATTCTAACATGCTTGCATAGATTTCTAATTAGGCAAGAGAATGGAAGTGTTAGCTTCCCTACCTTTCTTTTCTTAAACCTCCTTTGAATTTCCATGAAGTACAACTAGGCAAGATTAGTATTGTATTTTCCCATCAAGATTGTACTTCCTCTAGTTACCTAAGTTGATATTCTATTGAGCCCTTTAGTTGGGAAGAGGTGGTATGTGCTAATTTTGAAGTAGATCCTCTCTTCCAAGGTCAACTCATTATATATCTTGTTTTCTTTATTGTATGCCCACCTTAGCCATATTTTTCTAGTTTCCACGTTAGACCTTGTAGATAGATGCACTACCTTGGACCCCACATTAGGTATGTTTAAAGCCTCTACAATGGCCTTGATTGAAAAAGAGACAAAGACTCAACCAATGTTAATAGTGGTTCCTTCTTTCTTATAATGCCAAAATTCATACATCTCATTGAGGTACCATTCCCCACTTTTAGAGAGGATATGCCATAGAGGCAATGCTTGAAGCTAAGTTTTGATTGCCTTGAGACAAACACCAAGAATGGCCCAAAGTTCATTTCCATGATGATTGTGGTCAACATAGACTGCTTTTCGATGGCTTGGAGGCATTCTTGGGACAAAGTGAGGCGTTGTTGTTGCACTAGAGCCTATGGTTCTATGGCCTTCACTTGGACCAACTACCTTGCAGCAAGAGCCTTTTGATGAATGCTAAACGATTGGGCCTTCTATTCTTCTAGTCAGCCACTACCACCTCTTAGGCATTTGCTTGCACCTTGTGAAGGTCCTTCTTGTCTACCTCTTTTTGGGGCCATCTGTAATCAATTAAGTAATTAGTGTTACTAAGGTGTTTTTCATTTATCCTTAACAAGTTTATACCTTACCCATGACCTTAGCTCCATTAAGGTGTTAACTTCTTTTATGACCCTTCACAATTGGCTTCTTTTCCCTTATGCATGACTTATAATGATGGTTATGATCCCTTGGGTGAGAGAATTAGAGGTTTTGACATACATACGATTGATTATTCATTAAAATACTTAAGGTTTTTAACATTCTTACCCTTATAATACCTTCCAGGTGATAATAAAGTTTGAAAAATCTACATAATTTTTCCACACAAGCACCCTCCTCCAACTAAATTAAAACACTCTAGGATCAAATAGGTTTAAAAATCATGAAAATTGGAGCAGTACAATGCAAGATATCGCATGTGGAAGTTGGTTGCACAAAGCTCTTAGGTGGTAGAGAAAAATGTAAAAACTCCCCTAGTGTTAATTGATGATAATGAATTTTTTGAGCATCACAAGGGTCCTATTTATAGGGTTTTGTGGACCCAGCAACGGCACCAATGATGAGCGGTGAGGTACCCCTACACCCAACCATATGAATCATAAGCATTCATGCACAATCTGGTCAAATTCTATGGATGGGACTAGTTGTGCATCTAGATCATTATGCCTTGATCACAATTTTCTATCTTTCCACTTAGACTAGTGGTAGCTTTGTCATGTATGGTTTAGTTCATAGTGATGAGCGGTGAGGTACCCTTATGCTCAACCATATGAATGACAAGCATTCACGCACAATCTAGTCGAATTCCGTGGATGGGACTAGTTGTGGCATCTAGATCGCTATGCTCTAATCATAATTCGCTGTCTTCCCACTTGGACTAGGGGTAGCTTTGTCACGTATGGTTTAGTCCACAATGAGGCATATGATGTTTATCATTTTATGTTTTATAAGTTTAATCACCTACAATAAGAATGAAAGGTAAAATAATTTAAGATCTAATTCATCTACTACCTAACTAGCCTAACACAAGTACCCATCCCACTTTCTTGGACACATCTTGAACACATATAGCATTTTCGAGCTACTAAATGTTACGCATTGCTAGGTTACCAAACACTATATGTATGCTCAAAGTGGTCATGCTTGTGTTCATTAACAACTAGAAATTAATTGCTTGATGGAAATGCATTAAAGGAAACATTAATCTATTCTTAGTACTACAAGGATTATCAAAAGAGTTCATTTTTATTCCCATCACACTGTTTCACTCAAGTACATCAATGTTCAAACAAAGATCTGTACACACTTAGACTCCTGCTATGGGCACTCAGAAAATATCCTAACTTTGGAAAAAATAAACTACAAGAACTTCGCTACTCTAATTGAAAAATATATATATGGAAATCATGAGCCCAAGCTCTATATTTATAGGTGATGAGTGGCAAGGTACCCCTACACTCAACCATATGAATATGAGCATTTCATGCACGATCCGGTCAAACTCCACAAATGGGCTAGTTGTGGTATCTAAATAGTTACTCGTTGATCGCAATTCGTTGTCTTTCCACCTGGACTAGTATTTGATTTGTCATGTACAGTTTAGTCCATAGTGAGGTGTATGATGTGTTCCTAAACTAATGCTGCTCCTAGAGACAATGGAAAATAATCTTTAATTAAGCTAGGAGAAAATGAGAGAGAGAGAGTTTAAACTAATAGGAGATAGGAAGAGAGAATCTAAGGTAGCCTAAGTACGATGAGCATCCGTTCCTTAATCATCCATACATATCTTGGACCTCGTGCATGACTACTACTGGGATTACCAAGTGCTGATCCTAGGTATGCTACTGGGTTACCAAGTAGTCACACTTAAATGCTCATGATTAAGTTGTACTCATTCCATGTTTAAGGAGTTTAGGGTGAAGAGATATTAACTACGAAAACAATAATTAATTAAGTAATTTAAACTAAGTGAATGTTGCAATGATGAAGTAATCTTGATCTTTA
>MNCI01004172.1:173317-217824 GCA_015680685.1 Gnetum montanum | reverse complement strand
GTTACGTGTGGCGATCCCAGTAACGATTAGCGTTTGGTAAGCTATAGTTGCATAGTTTAGGGTGTGTCTGGTAAGTGGGAACGGATGCTAATGCTAGTTAATTTAGACTTAGATCTGTAGTTAGAGTTAGTTTAGTTTCTCAACTCTTTCCTCCTGGTAGCATAGAAGATAAGCCAAAAATACCAAAAAAATCACATACCTCAGACTTGCTTAACCATACACCATGACACATACAAGAAAGCCTGGGAAGACAACGAACGATTAACCCCAAGTGTTTCTTGTGGCGTTAAGGCATTTAGTCTGCAGAGTTCGACCGGATCGCGCATGTGACGCTCGTTTCGTATGGTTGAGTGTAGGGGTACCTCGCCACTCATCAAAAAGGCAATTATAAACAATCTCACAATTGATAGTACTATCCTAGTGGGACCTCCTATCAACCTTAACACTACTATAAACAATAATGGAAAAACCCATAGTCGTGGGGGAGGCCATCAGCATATCTACAATACCCTTATTGCTAGCCAGACCCTCATGGCTACTATGTTCAAAAACTAGTTTCTTGGACTTGTTTTACTTCCTCTACCTCAAATTACTACTACCACTCTCCTGAATATCATCAACCCATAGCATCTCCAGTGGCGTCACCATCTCGTACCTCTAATCCTTCATCACATCCTCACTACTCTTGTAATTTCCTCCATCATATGCCACCATCAACAATGTAGGAAGGATTGGCACCACAATCTTAATGAAGGAATGCCACTTGTGCTATGAACATATAAGCAAATGATAATGTTAATAGGTCTTCATAAGAATCTCAAAAATGTCCTTTCCTTAAGATGGTTCCCACTTATGTGAATAAAACTTGGAATCCTACTAGCTCATAAACACCAACACAAGGCCAATTTGGTGCAACACCCTTCCTTGTAGACACTTCAAGGAGAATGAGGGTGGGAGAAAGAAACTCCCCTTCTCCTGCCTCATTTGCAAATTATCAGAAGAGGAGGAATAGCCTGCTATTCAAATGACAACCTTCAACATGCTCTTACTGCCTCTTGGAAAAAAATAATGACAAACAAGGTGCCACCAAAAGTGCACAAAGAGGAGTATCCACCATCACCACCCACTCATGAAACAATGCTGAAGGCCTGCACTATCATTGAGCACATGTGCAAACCTCGTGAGCAACTCCTGCAACAACATTAGGTAGGATTGACTAGTGGTAAATCCTTTGTCTACTAACCAATGTTGAGCCATCTTAATGAAGTGACCAGAACCATCAACAGGATGGAGGGGATGGTATCACTATTTTTTGCTCAAAAGATGTAAGTGCCTACAAGGTCAAATCCTAGTGCTTGAAAGATAATACTATCCTTTCCAAGATAACAGAAATTTCCAAAAAATCTTTGGAAATGCCTCTACTTTCTTAGTATTCTTGGAAGAGTACAAGGGAACAACTATCTTGGTGATGCAACACCAAGGGTAAGAAACAATGGTAGAGGTGGTGGTTGACACAATGGAAAAAGCACTAAATGCTCCTATGACCAATATGCTAGATGTTTCTACACTCAAGAATGTGCAAATATCTGCAGGAGTAACAAGTAAAAGGTTTAGCACAACCTAGCATGAAGAATTACTAGATCAACTAGTAGGAACTGGGTAACCACTTCCAGAAGCCTTTGATCTTCTAGATAACATCATTGCCACCAATCAGTGCTATTGAAAGCTAGGGGCAAGCTCCTCATTTTCAATGTCCAACTTGAGGTAGCCACATCTGAAAATTAATGATTGGATGTTAAGGTTATGAAGTTAAAAACTCATCTAATTGACTCTATTGTTCTCAACCAAGCCATAATAAGAGATGAAGCTTTTCAATAGCTTCAAAACAAACTAAGGAAGGCTAAGAACACAAAGGAGTCAATAGTCTTCAACCAGTCCTTGGCAAATGCCACTACCTACAACACTAAAAAGGACTTATCGAAGGTCCACTCGGAGAATTTAGTGCTAACCCAAAAGAATTATCATCTAGAAAATGTTGAGAACCAAAAAGAAAAAATGAAGGAATTTGTGTGAAAATAGAAGGAGTAGCTTTCCAAGGTAAATATGAAATTGAGGAGGTTCACTACAAAAAATTGCAATCTCTCAATATAGGAGGTCCATGCCTTGCACCAAAAATCAACCATTGGGATTGCTACCTAGAAAAATGAGGTCCTAAAGTTTAAAGAGTGAAAAATTACTATAGGGACCAGGTTGGCCTTCTTAAATAGGTTAATGGAAAGGAGATACAACTAGAAAAGGTAAAGATGAATGAGACCCTCTAGTAACTCCAACAATGAGGTAATGTGTGGCAGCCCATCTTTGATGAACTAAACGAGTACAACAAAGTAGAAATCTGCCTCAAGCAATTGCAAATCAAGGAGATGATGGAGTATATGGAGTTAACCAACCTTTGTTATGTGAACATGAAAATGCTGACTGTAGGAAGACTAAGTTCAAAATTAGAAAAGCAAGTGACAAGCTCATACCTTTTGTATGAGGCCGAGTTCAAACACCATAAGGATGCAAAGCAAAAGCTAGAAATAGCCAATGCTAAACTCGAAGTTCGTAGAGCATGATTCACAAATCAATGATCAATGACTAAGAATGTAGAAAAAAGAATAGATGATTACCAAGAGTTGCAGAATGCTGTTAGAGTGTTTGACATTGAATGCAAATAATTCACTACCTAGTTTATCAATGTTAAGGAGTTGTTCCTTGCCATACCTTATTTGTGGGATATTCCTATACCAGCCCACATCGTTGACACTACGTGGACCATGTACAATCCCTAGAGTAAGGATGAGAAGATGAAAGCATTACTAGATGCATTTCATCCACTAATAGTTGCAATTTCCATAGGACAACCACAACAACCTCAACTACAATCGCCATGTGCACCAAATGTAGGAGAAGATGCTTCAACACCTTAGGAGCCTCCACCTCCTAGACCTTTTAATTTTCTTCTTATCTTTAGTTGCCAGAGGAGTTCAACTATCAAATTTGTAACAATGTTCAATTTTGTTTTCATGAATATCTATTTTCATAAATGTTATAAATCAATACACTTGGGCACTTAGCATTAGTTTGAGTCAGTCTGATTTAGTTAATAATATCATACCTTCCCAAATTTTGTAAAAATATTATTCCTTCATTTTTCACTCAAGGATGAGTATTCAATCAGTTGTGGGGGTATGATGAACCCTTGTTAGTTGGGTTGCATTGATGTGACTACGTCAATGTGTACTAATTGATGCATGATTTGAAGCATCAATGCATACATGTTAATAGAATATCTAGTCTTACCTATATAAATGTGCACACGTAACACATTTAAGGAATTGTTCATTTAGTAACATAGTGAAGCTCTTGCAATTTGTTCTTGTAACAATTAGAATATTTTCTAAGTGCTAGTAGTAGAAGTTGAGAAGTGTACAGATCTTTATTCAAACATTGATGTAGTTGGACACTTTGGTGTGAATGGTAATAAAGATGAAATTTTTGATAAACCTTGTAGCACTTGGAAAAGATTAGATTTACTTTCAATGTACTTTACTTTTCATGCATTTAATTCATATTTACATTTCATGCACATTAATCAATCAATGAAATGAGCATGACTAATTTCGAGCATAAACACATATTCACTTGGTAATCCCAGTAGTGTTATTGCTTAGTTTTCCCAGTAGCATAAAGCTTGGTAATCCCAGTAGTTAATATGTAAGTTCAATATGTGTACAACAAGTTGGGAATGAACACTCATCACCCTTAGGCTAGTTTAGAATTTACCTTCTTATTGTTAATTAGATTAAATAATTAATTTCTCTATTATTGTGAAGATTAGTTTAAGGCCACAACAACATCAACCATCATATGCCTCACTTTGAACTAAACCATACATGACAAAGCTACCACTAGTTCAAGTGGGAAGACAATGTCTTGTAATCAATGCTTAACAATCTAAATGCCACACTAGTCCCATCCATGGAATTTGAATGGATCGTGCATAAATGTTTGTGATTCATATGGTTGGGCATAGGCAATACTCATCATTCATCACTCACATTACTAATGGTGGTACTGGAGGTAATGGATAATGAGTTTGATGAACATGAGATGTAGCTTGATGTGACATGTACATGAATGATTCAAGTCATGAAGTCATAGACCTATGATATTCTAGTGGGTAGTAGCAAGAATAAGCATGAATTAAAGTATCCCTTGGAGATATGGGTTGTTAGATGTAGTAGCTATATGAGTCTAGCTATCTATAATAATAATGTTGTCTTGATAATTATATTTCTCATTATCATGGTTATTATTACTACTAATGATATCATTCTTAAGATAGTACTATTTATTGGTAGGGTTATTTGCAGTTACCTTGTGGATAAGATAATCTTCTAGGCATTTGTTTTTTAACAAACTTTGAATTTAGTAAATATTCTCTATAGTCTTGTAGATGTGTCATGATAGGACAACACCCATTGGGATGTTCATATTGATACACATCACATCCATTTTCTTCTTTAGAACTAGAATCTATAACCTCTTCTATAGTAGCTACCTTTTCCTTATAATTGTCATGTCCATTATCTTTCTTCTTGTTGTCTTTTATTTTAGCAACCACTTACTTTGTCTTCTCTTCTACTATTTTTAATGTTGTTATAAACTTTTCATCCATGAAATCTCACATTTTTTAACTTCAACTATAATGTCATTGATTGATTTTTATAATGGCAAAGTCTTTTTATAGATCACATCTTCCATGGTTTCCTCCTGTTAGGTTTCCCAAAATCTTACAACCTTCTTAATTAGAGAAGAATATTTGTTATACTCATTAGCTAACTCTCTTTTTCTTAACTCACTTCTTCTTTTGCAACTTGATTTAGTAACCTTTGTATATGATGGATTATTATTTCTAATATTCTTTCTTAGGAATATATGCCAAGGAACTCTCTAGTTTTGTTTCTTAGTCTATCAATGATATGCCTTGACTATTCTCTTTATGAAGGCCTTGATGTAAAAGTGAGTAGTAATTTTCCATAGCTACATCATGGGATTCATATATTCCTTTCTTCCATCCTTAAATCTATTTTCTTAAATTTGATAATTATGAATAAGTATGACACTTATCATTGAATATTTTTAGCATGGTACTATATATTCTGATTGATTCTAGTTCTAAGGACCTATACTAGCTCTTTGCCTCCTTAATAAGTATTCTTGAATATAACTTTAACTTTTGGTAATAATTCTCTATGTTCTATAGGACATAAACATCATGAAATTCTTGGAGGTAGTGTTGTGAATTTGCATTGGATTCCCCTTCAAATTTTGAAATGTTATTCATGTTAAGTTACTTGATGCAACTATTCCTTAAATGTCTAGTTAGAATGTACATGGATTTTCTTATATTAATCATGCTTCATGTGGCCAATAGAGGTTCTTTATAATCTTTAGGTTTGTAGCCTCTATTGTAATAGTGACCACTCCAATGCTCATGGTGTTCTCTTCTCTTATGTCTTATTTCTTTTTTTCTTTCTTCTTCATTATCTTCTTCCTAATTAAGATGTCTTCCTATATCTCCATGTTTGTTATGATACCTCCTTCTCTTCCTATCATGATCCCTTTGTCTTTATCCTCACTTGTCAAATTTTGTTATTGAGTGTGATGAAGAGGATGGGGGACTTGAAAAGTAATGTTAGCTAGCTCTCCTCCTATGACACCTTGATTCATCTATTATGGATCAACTAAAGGTCTTAGGCCTTGGATCCCTCCTGATTTTGGATTTTTCCTCATCTCTTCCAAGAGTTTCTACAAGAGCTAAACATATTTATAATTGCATAGGATCTTTAGTGTGTGGAGTAGGTGATCAACAGTTGGATCTATAGTGATGATGAGACTTCTTAACCTTGTATGATGTATCTTCCTTTTCAATAAGGATGATTATCTATGATGATCTTTTATCTTTATCTTATTCATATCTCAAATCCATAATAGCATCTATCCTACCTTGAGCCTCTGTTAGCTAGTATGGCCTTTTCATATACTTTATGACTTGGTATCATTCCTGTACATGACCAAGACTTACTCTAAGAATAGTAGCTTGAAGCATAAATGGTGCTAAATAGTCTGGTGGTAGGACAATATTTTCTTGTAAATCTTTCCATCTATACTATTCATCTTGGTGAAAATTAAATGTAAAATTAGAATAATATGGATAAGCATGAGCACATGTTACATCATTCCACTTCAATTTTCCTCATTATAGTTTCTAACATTATTTTCATTGAGGTTAATAGTAGGTGAAGATTTTACTTTATGTGTAGAAGTCATTTTGAATTAATTAATGCTCAAGTGTATGCTTTTGGATATTATTGTAAGTGTTGAAAGACAAACTTTAAAAAACTTGATACAATGAACTAAATAGTAAACATTGACACCATCCTAAGTAATGACATCAATGATAAGTGATGAGAGTTCCCAGTACTCAATCATACAATTCACAAGTGCACACATGTGACTAGATCATAATTCATGGATGGGATAATGTAAGTATACTAGAAAGTTGATGATAAGTTCATAGTCATTATCTTCCTACTAAAGTTGGTGAAGTGTAAAATGTATGGTTTAACTCTAAGTGAGGCATATGATTGAATGACATTGTATGGATCTTAGTGTGTTGAAAGCAAACATAGTTATTTAAATATAAGTTCTATTACGCAAGAATAATATAAATGTACTGTCTGAAATTTTTGGTGCAAGGCTGGAATAAACGAACACCGACAGATCTACGGACGAAACAGTAAGACCCTGCCTTCGCCTAAGGGCAAGCAAAAAATTAACAAAGGCAAAGTGCCTTGAATGGTCCACAAGTAGATCAAATGAGGACTTCCCCGAATGTATGCAATTGCGATGCGTTGGGTTATATGCAAAAAAATACAAAATTGAATGTAAACAAATGAAAAATGAATGTAAACTATTGAAATAATGAAAATAGGAAAAATGTGAACAGGAACAATAATGTAAACTGTAAGAATCTGGGCAATAATGCAAACTATTTGTATTGATAAAATAGCTACAATGTGCATCAGTCAAAATGCAGTTGCGGATTGGTCACAAGGTAAACATTTAGCCCTAATGGATGTGAATGGATGCTAGGAAATACAGGTTTCTAGTTGCAGATTCTGTAGCGTGACCAAGATTGCCCTTGCTCCGTATAACCAAGTTTGATGCCCAGTGTATGAAATGTTGCCTAGAATGTTCAGTGTCCAAAGTGTACAGGATGCTCCATGATTCAATTTTCCAACCCTAATCTAGTGGAAAATCAGGGTATGTATACGGTTTTGATGCATGGGATGCGGATCTGTGTGAAGATCCATGGCTACGGGGTGACAAAAATTTGGATCGAGTGATAGGTGTGTGCATTGATCGGATGCACAGAAATTGTTACAATGTACAATGCAGCATCCAATATCTCTTATGTTGTCATGTGTAATGCCCAGCGTAAGAACTTGAAACACTAAACAAAATGTCAAAAATGCAACAAATGTTAATGTACAAGAGTGGATCTGGGTGTCTGGCCTCCGGATCTATAGTTCTATGCTATTTTTGTGCTGCCAAAGCCTTCAACATGCATGGATCTAGCTCTGATGTGTACGTAGCCTGTTATGGCGTCATTGTCCAGCATTAGCATCCAGCGTCCAACATCCAGCATCAGCGTCAACGTCACTAACAGTGTCTAACCTAAAAATAGTGCATTTTGAACCCATTTTTGACCTATGAGACCCATTTTCAGAGTGGATTCGCATGCCATGGGTCATGAGGGTTTTGTGTGCCAAATTTGGGCTGATTTGGATGTTGTTTTGGCCCTGTTTTGGTTGATCACGTTGAGCCTTACACTGCTGGAAGCATGTCAGCATGACTAACAGTGAATGACCTAAAAATAGTGCATTTTGAACCCATTTTTGACCTATGAGACCCATTTTTAGAGTATATTTTCATGCCATGGCTCATGAGGGTTTTGTGTGCCAAATTTGGGCTGATTTGGATGTCGTTTTGACCCTATTTTGGTTGATGATGCTAAGCCTTACGCTGAGTAGCGTCTAAAAAATAACCCTAGCCTCACCAAGTCAAAGTGGCATATTTGAGGCCCAAATCTTGATTTTCTAGAGGTTGGGACCTACTGGGGACCTTTTTGAAGGTCATGGGGGTTCTTGTGCTCAATTTTTACCTGTTTTGGCTTAGTTTCATGCATGCAATAGTTGGTGAGGCTGAGCCTTACGCTGAACAACGTCTGAAAAATAACCCAAGCATCACCAAGCCAAAGTGGCATATTTGAGGCCTAAATATTGATTTTTTGGAGGTTGGGACCTATTGGGGACCTTGGTGAAGATCATGGGGGATCCCTATGCTTTATTTTAGCTTATTTTGGCTCCATTTCGGGGCTGCAACAGTTGGTGATGCTAAGCCTTATGCTGAGCAGCGTCTGAAAAATAACCCCAACGTCACCAAGTCAAAGTGGCATATTTGAGGCCCAAATCTTGATTTTCTAGAGGCTGGGACCTACTGGGAACCTTGGTGAAAGTCATGGAAGGTCCTTGTGCTTAATTTTGGCCTATTTTGACTCAGTTTCGAGGCTCCAAAAGTTGGTGACGCTGAGCCTTACGCTAAGCAGCGTCTGAAAATGTAGCCAAATTATACTTAGCCAAAACCAAGCATTTTGAGCCCAAAAATTTTGATTCTAGATGCCAAAATTTGATGCAACTATCCTGGGTCCTGAGGGGACCCTGCCTATTGAATCTTGGACCATTAGGGGCTATTTTAGAGACCTCCAAATTTGGTCATGTTGTATTCATGCTTGGGTGGTTGCATGACTTAGCTTGAATCTTGTTTGAAAGTGCTAGGCCAAAATTTTGTGGTGTTTCATTGGCTTCTCTTTGTTGATTCCTGGAGGAATCTACCTGAGAGGTGTCAACAAAGAAGTACAAAACATCACAAGAAACTGGGTATCAAGCATTGCTCTGTGGCACTTGGCCAAATGTCATCGCACCATGTTCAGAAGTACATGGGATCAGGAAATGAGGTTTTGAGATGTATAGGGAGAAGGTTTGTTACTGTGGGATTAGGAATTGATGAAGGGATGATTTTGTTTAACTGTGGGAAGGGGAATGCTCTTGTGTGAACACATCATGTTGGTCCTTGTCAATAGCCAGTATCTAGTGGACTTGGGACCAAGGCATGAGATGTGCATCCTTTGGAGGAACGAGACTCGTGTATCCTATTTAAGAGAACTCGTTGTCACAACCAAAGCCATGTGGTGAGGTGATGCATTCTTTGGAGAAATAGGACCCTTGTTGAGTGTCAAAAGGAACTTGTTGTCCAACAGCCAAAGCCACGAGGCAAGATGCAACATGATTGTTTGAGACACGAGTGTTTTCTTCCAAGACAAGTACCTTCCTGCCTGAGGCTTGTATGGGAAGTGCCAAGGGTCTTGTGATGGATTTTTCTCTTTGATTTTTTTTTCTTTTTCTTTTATTTTTCTTTTGTGGGAAGAGCATTTTTTTTTTGTACTCGTGCTCATGTGCTTGTAATTGTATCATGGGCTATGCCATGTTACACAACTGCCTAGAGAGTTACAGTGTGCAATAGTGTGGTTCAAGTTTGGGGGGTGACTAGGATGTATCTGGGAAATGGGTAGAGAGAACATGTTAGGGAATAAGGGATGTTTGAGGAACTAGGAATGTACTTGTGAATGGTTTGATTAACCTAGTTACATGCATAAGGAACAATGTGGTACCTCGTCGCCGTGATGAAATGCATTCATGTATGAACACCTCTGGGTATCATCCTGCAATCATAACTCCAAGAAGACAAGAACACCACAAGTGAATGAGTTAGCTTAACACTTTAAACATGGATGTAACTGATGGGATGGAGACACCGTGTGCAACCGTAGGCAAACAAAATTGAGTAGCAGAAATGTTGTCAGAGTCCATGTGATGAATTCATTGAGCAGGTTGATGATGACATGTTGTTTGATTACAACAACAGATTAGTAGGCCAGTGAGGAAGTTGCTTTTATAGTCTTAGTGGACTATCGTGGATTAGTTTTACATCATAACCCGTTGGACGTTGCCATTTTAGTGTCGTAGCAGACAGTGCAATGCTAGTTTATAGTCGTGGCAGACTATGAAGAGGCAAGCTAGTTTATAGTCTTAGCAGACTCTGGCAGAAGAATGTGGCAGTTTAATGTCATGCTGGAAGAGTGCTAGTTTACTATCATTTTGGATGAGTGTTGTGTGGTGTCATTTTATCATCATAACCCAGGATGGTGTGTGGTATCAGTTTTAAGTCATGATGCCAGGACTGTCGGTGTGGATGCATGCGTGTACGTCTGTATGATCCTGTAAACAAAAGCAACTAGAGAAAACAATGTTAAATAGAAACTACAGAAAACATGAACTAAAATGCATCAGTAAATAGAAAACAATGTGAAATGGTGGTAGTTTAAGGCCTTTTGGGCCATGAGCTATTCTAAGACCTTTTTGGGCCACGTGCTCTAGTTTAAGTCCATTTTGGACCGCAGTTTAGTTTAAGGCCTTTTCGGGCCACATGTAAACGTGTAAGCTAGTACAATGCAAATGAAGGTGACGTATGCACAATGAACAAAGGTGAAGAGTGGGCGGGGATCAAACGTGTTTTTGGCCGCAGGGGGGTCTTGATTGTGTGGTTATTTCCTACTCGAATGTGGTCTAGGAGGTGTGCTAGGTTTTGGTTGCTCTAGGAGGCTTTCAATTTTTACCACTCATTCAGGTGTTTTAGCTCTAGGTGTTGCATTTTTTTTTGTGGGTGTTCCATCAAGAGACTCTTCTTTCAAGACTTGTGGCATGTCTATGTTGTGGATGGCTTGAAAGGGAGTATTATCACCATGTATGATGACTTGTCCACCTTCATATGGAAGGTAGATTTCTTGATGTATCGGTGAGGAAATAGCCCATTGTTGGGCTAGCCAAGGTCTACCAAGAATCATGTTAAAACTTGGCATCTCTTCTATGATAGTGAACTCTGCGCTAGTGGGGAATTTTTCTCCTACCACAAAGGCTAAGTTGATTGTGCCCTTAACTATGACATGTGATCTGTTGAAGGATTTTAAACATGTGGTTTTTGCTAGCATGATCTCATTTTCCATGCCTAGTTTGTCGATGACAGAGTATAAAGCCACGTTTATTACCACACTATCATCAATGTGCACTCTGTAAATGGTACACTACCCAACACGTACGCTAATCGCCAATGAAGCTGTTGTGACCTCCCCTCATTTGGGATTGACTTTAACTGCATCATCGTGGAAGGCTAAGGTGTTTGAACCCAATCCAGGTGGTGTGTGTTGCAAAATCATTACATGGATGGATTCCTCATTTGCGGGGATGTCCTCCGTAATAGGAATGGATGCTAACATTTGAACCAAGGCTTTACGGTGAGTGGCTGAACTCATGACCAAGTCGTATAAGCTCATCATTGTGTTCTTCTGTTTGAGTGTTTGTTTTACTTGGGCTAGTGTAGCTACGAAGTCTGTATTGTTGGTCGTTGTGTTGGCTTTCACTTCCTTCGTGTGGGTTGAGGGATGGGCCTCTTGCATAGAGGGCTTGGGCTTGGTTTGTGTAAGATTAGGGGTAGGGGCCCCAGCGTTTGATTGTTGCTTGCTTAGTGTGGCTTTTTTTGCAGCTATGGATGTTGTTCGTTGTTTGTTTGTCCTCTTCTGCTACCATTTGGTAGGCTTACCCATGTTGTTGGCAAGGTTGACTCTTGAGGATGAAGAGGTTGAGACATTTCCTATGGTTGGGCTCTAGATGGGTGAGGGGCCATCACGTGGTGGCACCTTTATGACAAATGGTAGTTTGGGAGGATTCGTTGGTGTTTAACTAGCTTACTGTGGCACCTTGATGATGAAATGTTTCTTTGCGGTTGTGGTCAGTGCATTATGCCAGTTTAACATCTTAGCAGATGATTGCGGTGGTACTTTGATCACAAAAGGTTTTGCAGGTGCTCGAGGTGGCACCTAGATGACAATGGGGGGCCTCTTGCTCATGGAGGTGTAGGGATAATTGCCTTGCTAGGAGGCACACGGATCATAAAAGGTTGTCGCACAAGTTTAGGCTTACTATCTATGCCAATAGAGTTTATGACATAGGAGGCATCATCTGTGCTGGGTTGATTCAAGGTGTTGACATTTAGTTGGCCCCGTTCTATCATTGTCTGAAGATCATCCTGTAAGGCACAATAGTTATCGGTATTGTGATCGGACATCTGGTGGTAGTGACAAAATTGATCTAATTTGAAGTGTCATGGGACTAGGGGCTCATTTGGTGCTACTAAGATGGGGTTCCTTAGTAGCTCGCAGTACCTATCGTGTCTTCAGCGAGCATTCTCCACTACTTGTCTGTATTGGATTTGCCTAGTTTCAAGTAGTTTATCTAGTAGTTCAAAGGGTCGCGTGGGTAGCGCCATGTACTTAGAGCGATCCTTACACTAGAAGTTGGGCCGTGGTGTGGTCGTTGTCATTGTGGTCAAGTTGGTACTAGTGTTTGTGGTTTTTATGCTTGTGGCTATAGTTGGCGATGTTTCCTTTTGCTTGGCAACATGTTCATTTTTGTAAGCCACATAGACAGGATCATTGTTGGTTCATGTAACCTGTTCAATGTTCTTGATCTACGTGAAGGCTTGGCTCAATGTTTGAGTGCTTAGGTAGTATAGTTTTGACTTAACAAAGTCATTCACGACTCCCTTCAGAATCATAACCAAATACGTTTCAAGGATGGGCTCATGAAGTTTGTTAAGGGCTGCACCCCATCATTGGATGAACTTCTACATAGGCTTAAGTGATGCTTGTTTCACCTGTATTAGAGTGTCTAGTGTTGCTTCAGGCTTTAGGTTGTACTTAAACCTAGTAACGAACTAGTGTAATAGATCCTCAAGAGAGGATATGAAGTTACGGGGCAAAGCTTGGTATCTGTCTAAGGCTACACCTATTAAGGACATAGAGAACAAGGGTGGAGTAACGTTCGGAGTTGGGATTGCAGGGTGTGGCACATTGAAGTGAGTGGATTGTTGAACAAGGGGTATGGTTCCTTGCCTAGCCACAAACTATCAAGTGACACCCTGGATGTGCAGAGCTGAAGTGATTAAAGGGTCCCCATGTGTTTGCACATGTGGTATGTACTGGGTGGAGGTGGATGTGGGTAATCTCTATCGGGATACCGGTGCTTGTGTGCTCGTTGACACTTGGTGAGCGGCCGTCTATCCCATGTGAGGGTGGAATGATGGGTTCACGTAGGCATGAGGAGTGAGGGTGTGGTATGAATCCTTAGGTTTAAATTGTGCCTCGAAGTCATCTACAGCATGTTGGTTTTGGGGCTCCTCAGTGGGTTACCATGAGTTTTGGCTCCTTGCCATAAGGAGTTGGGAGATGAGTTGGTGGTGAGGCTTGGAAAGGAGGATGATGTCATATATAGAGGGGATGAATTCATGACCTCCCATGTATATATGCTCAAAGCTTCATTTTGCCTCCTGTTTTGTGGTGTCAAGGGGAAGGTTGGCCTGAATCTTCACACAAATAAAGTTGTATTGTTCCTGTGTGAGGATTACGAAGGTGCGTATGTTAGAGTTCTGAGATGACTCCATGGTGATGTGTGACGGGGCAGCGTATGGGCTAGCTAACAAGTGTCGAGTGTGTTTTAAGCTAAGTGTGCAGCGTGTGCAGTGTATGATCAGGCCTGAGTATGCAGCGTGACCAATGTGCAACGTGTGCAAAAAATTTTCTAAGTGTCCAATGTAAGAACCTGGCAATGTGTGCAAAAAATTTTCTAAGTGTAAAACTGCAGCGTGAGCAAACTATAGCGTGACTAAACTGTAGCATGAGCAAACTATAGCATGAGCAAAAATTTTTCTAAGTGTAAAACTGTAGCACGAGCAAAAAATTTTCAAAGTGTAAAACTGCAACGTGAGCAAAAAATTTTCAAAGTGTAAAACTATAGCGTGAGTAAAAAATTTTCTAAGTGTAAAACTACAGCGTGAGCAAAAAATTTTCTAAGTGTAAAACTACAGCGTGAGTAAAAAATTTTCTAAGTGTAAAACTACAGTGTGAGCAAAAAATTTTCTAAGTAGGCAAACTATAGCGTGAGCAAACTACAGCGTGAGTAAACTGCAGTGTGAGCAACTACAGCGTTAGCAACTACAACATGAGCAACTGTAGCATGAGCAAACTACAACGTAAACTGCAGCGTGTGTTGAAGAGAGGAAATATGCCTAAGTGTTGAACAATGTACAACAGTGTTTCAACTGTAGCATGAGCAATTGCAGCATGAGCAACTGCAGCGTGAGTAAACTGCAGCATCTGAAGCTAAGGCACAATGTCTAGACTGGATAACAGAATTTATCAGCAGGAAACAATGCCTGAATTTTGGGAACAAGGTAGCGTAAGAACACTAACAATCATAGCAGTATGTGAACACTTGATCCGAGATGCTAAGAGGTAGATCTAACAGAAAAATGGCCCTCCTTCTAGCGCCATTTTACTGTACCATCTGAAATCATCGATTAGATGCTAGAATAAATGGACACCGAGAGATCTATGAATGAAACAGTAAGACCCTGCCTTCGCTTGAGGGCAAGCTAGAAATTAACAAAGGCAGAGTGCCTTGAATGGTCCGCACACAAATCAAACAAGGACTTCCCTGAACGTACACAATTGTGATGCGTTGGGTTATATGCAAACAAATACAAAATTGAATGTAAACAAATGAAAAATGAATGTAAACTATTTAAATTATGAAAATAGGAAAAATGTGAATAGGAACAATAATGTAAACTACAAGAATCTAGGTAATAATGCAAACTGTTTGTATTGATAAAATAATTACAATGTGCACTGGTCAGAACACAGTTGCGGATTGATCGCAAGGCAAACGTTTAGCCCTAATGGATGTGAATGGATGCTAGGAAATACAGGTTTCTAGTTGCAGGTTTTGTAGCGTGACCAAGATTGCCCTTGCTCCACATAACCAAGTCTGATGCCCAATGTATGAAATGTTTCCTAGAATGTTCAGTGTCCAAAGTGTACAAGATGCTCCGTGATTAAATTTGCCAACCCTGATCTAGTGGAAAATCAGGGTATTTATACGGTTTTGATGCATGGGATGCGGATCTGTGTGAAGATCCACGGCTACGGGGTGAGAAAAATTTGGATCAAGTGATAGGTGTGTGCATTGATTGGATGCACAGAAATTATTATAATGTACAATGCAGCATCCAAGATCTCTTACGCGAGGGTGTGTAATGCCCAGTGTAAGAACTTGAAACACTAAAAAAAATGTCAACAATGCAACAAATGTTAATGTACAAGTGTGGATCTAGGTGTCTATCCTCTGGATCTGTAGTTCTATGCTATTTTTGTGTTTCCAATGCCTCCAGCATGTGTGGATCTAGCTCTGATGTGTGCGTAGCCTATTCTGGCGTCATTGTCCAGCATTAGCATCCAGTGTCCAGGGTCCAGCATCAGCGTCAGCGTCACTAATAGTGTATAACCTAAAAATAGTGCATTTTGAACCCATTTTTGACCTATGAGACCCATTTTTAGATTGGATTCACATGCCATGGGTCATGAGGGTTTTGTGTGCCAAATTTGGGCTGATTTGGATGTTGTTTTGGCCCTGTTTTGGTTGATCACGCTGAGCCTTACACTGCTGGAAGCATGTCAGCGTGACTAACAGTGAATGACCTGAAAATAGTGCATTTTGAACCCATTTTTAACCTATGAGACCCATTTTTAGAGTAGATTTGCATTCCATGGGTCATGAGGATTTTGTGTGCCAAATTTGGGCTAATTTGGATGTCGTTTTGGCCTTGTTTTGGTTGATGACGCTGAGCCTTACGCTGAGCAGCGTCTAAAAAATAACCCCAACGTCACCAAGTCAAAGTGGCATAGTTGAGGCCCAAATCCTGATTTTCTAGAGGTTGGGACCTGCTGGGGACCTTGGTGAAGGTCATGGGGGGTCCCTGTGCTTGCTTTTGGCCTGTTTTGACTCAGTTTCGGGGCTCCAAAAGTTGGTGACACTGAGCCTTACGCTGAGCAGTGTCTGAAAATGTAGCCAAATTATACTTAGTCAAAACCAAGCATTTTGAGCCCAAAAATTTTGATTCTAGATTCCGGAAGTTGATGCAGCTTCCTATGGGCCCCAAGGGACCCTGCCTATTGAATTGTGGACCATCGGGGGCTATTTCGGAGACCTCCAAGTTTGGTCATGCTGTATTCATGCTTGGGTGGTTGCATGACTTAGCTTGAATCTTGTTTGAAAGTGCTAGGCCAAAATTTTGTGGTGTTTCAATAAACACAAATCTATTCTAACCTAACAATGAAAAATATCTATCCACAACTTGTCAAACATGCCCTAGGCTAATATAATTGTTATTAGGATTATCAAGTAACAAGGTACTAAGTGAATCAAGCTTAGCTACTAGTAGGTTACCAAAAAATTATATTTGTGTGCTCAAAATCAATTATACTTATTTCATCAATTAACTAGTAAAAATTAAAAAGTAAATAAAATAGGAATGTAAATTGCAAAGAGAAGTAAATCTACTAAAGGTAAGATGCTACAATGATGAGAAATAATCTCAATCTTTATTTCTGGCCATGGAGTACTTCTAGGTATAATTCACTCAAATAAAGATTTCATACAACTATTAATCATCACATTGCAAATATTTACAACTAAGTCTAACTTTACAAAAAAAAATTGCAAGAGTTTCACTAAGGTATAACTAAAGGTGAGATTTGACATAATGGTAAGCTTATAGTTATAGGCAGGACCATAACCCACTATATCATATCTACAACATCATATATTGAGCTATGATATCACATCTAGATATTGTAGTTCATCATAAAAAACTTAATTTATTAATAAGAATGATCAAATTATAATAAAAAACTAAGATAAGATAGAAGCTTCTATGCATGTTTTTACTAGTACTAAAGAAAGTATTTATCAACCTAGATAGATAGCTCATAAGAAAAATATTTTCTTGTTTGAAAAGAATATTATTAACCCAAAGATTAAAACTGGTATTGATAAGAAGGTTATAGCTAATGGTAAAGATTCTCAATATAAGATTAATAATAAGTAACTAGATGAAGATCTTCTAGAAGATGTGTTATCATTTTTTGATGGATCTTGCTTTAACATAAATATTTTAGAGTGAATGTTAGGTCTACCTAGGACATGTCCCTATGCTAGCAACACACAAGTGTAAAGGGCATGAATAAATATTGGCATTAATTCAAAGCTCTCTATCTCAAATATTTTTGCTTTTTTAAAATTCAAACATGAATTTTGAAAGTGCTGTAAATGTTGTTGGGACTAGTCCCTACTAATAATTAATTTTTTTCACCTATTTTTTTCAAAGTATTAATTATAATAATGAGATGTTAGCCTAGTGGTACGAGTCTTAGATTGGTAATTTTAGATCACAAGTTTGATTTTACAAGATAGCACTAAGTTATAAACTTTTATAAATCTTAGGGTGTACCTATGTTTCAATTATTTTGGGTTCCAACATCCTTCCCTAAAATTAGAAAGTTTTTTCTTTTCAAATTTTTTAATATTGTTTACTTAGTGTCAAGCATGTGATATACTCTAAATTTTATTTTATCATTATTAATATTTTTTGGATCAATAAAGTTCTAATTTAACTATCTATTTTAACAATGAGGTGCTAACCTAGTGTTAAGACAATAAATTTAAAAGCTCCCAATTTTGGGTTTGATTCTAGTAAGTATTTTTGAGTTATCAAGTTCTAATTTGACTATATGCCATAGGGGGAAATATTGTTAAATAAAAAGTTTTAAGTTCTAACACCTCCCATCCCTGTCTAGTTATGGTTCCAAAAAGACCTTAACTAAATATCTATGTATATATATATTGTTATTACTTATTTGATTAGAGCATGCAACTTGTCATTTGGAAGTCATAGGTTCAATTCTATAGGTATATTAATCTGGTGGGGTGTTGGAGCTCAAAATAAATAAAACATAAGTACATACCAAGATTTATAAAATCCTATAACTTAGTGCTACCTAGTAGAATCAAACCTAAAACATGGGGTTACTAGGCCAAGACTTGTATTACTAAGCTAACATCTCATTGTTAACAATGGATATATTAATCAGACACATCATTATGTTCTACTTAAGTTTTGTGTTATGTCAGTTATATTGGAGGGAGGTGTTAGATCTTGAAAAAATTAATAATAATATTTAAAAAATTTAAAGTACAACACATCAAAGAAGAGATAAAATAAAGAAAAAGCCTAATGATTATGGGAATGACCTTTTATATTTTCATCCTTACAATAAATCTTGAAAAATCTTCCCTTTAGGGTAACAAAAGGATTAGGCCTTTCTCTCATTTAGAAATGTCACCATAGGGTTTTACTTCTTACTAAAGGGTGTCTTATAAAAAGAATAAGAAAAAGCTCTCTAAAGATAAAAGAGTTATTCAATAAAAGAAATGAACAAACAATAATAAGATCTGAAAGCTTTCCATACTTGAGCCTCCAAAACAAAAGGAAATTAATACTACAAGAAACAAAGTATTTTTTTGGCTTTTATTAGAAGCTTTTTTACTTAATTTTGTAAGTAAAATATGATATCTTTAAGAATTTGATATTTAACTCTTGAAGAAAGATCATAGTTATGCTCTTACTATTGAAACCTAACTACACATCGAAGCTTCTAGATAGAATATGGAATAAGTGACCAAAGACACTTTCAAATGTAAAGCAAGGAAGTAGATAAAGTAGGTTGATTACCTAAAATGACATTATTGATGCTTCATTGAATGTTATTATAAATTTTGAATATCCATTTCCAAGCATGTTTTGCAATAAGATACTCATAAAACATGATAAAATGATCTTCACTTTCACAAAGAGAATATTCAAGAGAGATAATTTTCACATGTTGAAGACAAATACTGATAGAAAGACCTTGATAAATAAGATACCATTAAAAATATGAACTTTTGAAAAGGTAAAAACTCTTCAAATATCTTTCATTTTCCTCCTCCAAAGGTGCATTGATAATTACATTTTTCAGGTCTTATTGAATTTGTTATGAATAAAATCATTCTTGGTATTAATCTTGTATGTAACTTTTAAATTAAAAGAAAAAATAGATATGTCATGCTTTCAAAAAATACTTAGAAAAACTTAATATAAACTACTATCAACTTTAAATAAATTTTCAAGATTAGAAATTAATTTTTCAAAAAACAATTTCTCTTTCTATTCAAATAATAGAGGCTACAAGCTACCTTCCATGTAATCCATCTATCTTGCATATATAGACAAGAAATTATAGTGATACCAAATTTGCTCCAAGTGGTACACACTCTAGATGAAATAGTAGCCCACACTTCTTCATTAAAAAGAAGTCACCGTGGGTTGATTTTCTTAAGCATAGCTTTTGAACCTATAATCTGATTGTAATTCTAATACTTAAGAAGCTTGCACCATGTCTTCAAAAATTATTCAATAACTGAAGAACTAGAAATAAAAATGGTGTAAGAAAAAGGAAGACAATGAATAAAATTATTAGAAGACCAATTATTATCCTTTTCAATTTTTTCTTACATAATTCTATTTCTTAAAAAAAGCATCCAAATTTCATCTCCATCAATTTACTTTACAATTTATTTTTCCAAGAGAGAAATACCTTGGTTATAACAATTAATAAGGCTAAGTCTTCCTTCTTTCTCACTACTAGTGCAAATATCCAAAGCAAATATAGAAAAGCCTTTTCTATGTTGCTTGGTAGACCAAATAAATTAATGGTTAGTACAATCAATTCTATCATAAAACATTTTTGAGTCCAACAATTAAAGTACTAAATGGGTAGATTAAAGAAATTTCTTCATAACTAAAAATCTGCTAGTAAGGATGAGCTTTTTCATATGAATGCTAATATGTTCATAAGACCTAGTAGGAAAAATATTTTAAAGTATTTGTAATGTATAGGGGAAAAATACTAGTATGATTGGTTGGACTAATTTGTGTAGTGAACTACTTATAGAGTTAGAAATTATGCTAGATGGTTTAAAAATTAATTTGCTAGGTAAATGCGTCAAGTTCTACAAATTTGTCAAGAAAATGCAAATTCTTTTAAACTAGAATGTCTTTGATTTTGAATCTCAAAAAGCCATCTACAAAGCTCATTTTTCTAAAAGATGTTAGGACACTTTTGAAGGTAAAAGTACTCTCACTAAAAGTCATATGTCTTAGCTGAAAATGAAAGATGAACTTTGTATGAAGTTTTTTAAATTTCTCCAAGGAAAGGGTCAAGTACTTAAACTAAAAGCACTTTATATAAATGATTCTATCACTATAGATCCTAAGACTCTTAATGGTTTTTCATAAACCATTTTTCTTCTATTCTTTTTCTTTTGAATGTTTAGTAAGGAAACCTTCAAGTCTCTAGTACACATATTCCTCATCTTATTACAAAACTACACTGAAGTACTCTTCAAGTAGAAATTACAATGAAGGAAATTAGAGCAAAAAATTTTAATTTAGCAAATAGTAAAGCTTTGGGATTTGATGGTTTTTGAATTGAATGTTTTAAGAAGTATTGAAACATTTTTGGAGATTATCTTTTTTGTATTTTTAAGAAGCTCTTTAAAAGTATCTCTTAGTAAAAATATTGATAAAGGTGTGATATTTCTTCTTCATAAACATGGTAATCTTCAACAAATTAGTAATTGGAGGCCTATTACTCATCTTAACTACACTTTAAAAAATTTAGCAAAATGCATGGTTTGCTAAATTTAAAGGTTGCAGAGGATATGAACAAAACTTAATAAATAGGTTTTGTTAAAGGTAGAGATATCTTAAATAATATTATTTCAAGTAGTGAGGGAATTTAGTGGGTTTTTGATATTAATAAAAACATTACTTTTATTAAGTTAACTTATGATAATGCTTATGACATAATTGAATCAAATTCCATTATTGCTTATCTTCATAAAGTAGGATTTGGTGATTATTTTATTTATCTTATCTGTATCCTACTTAATGATGCTCATTCTTATGTTGCCATAAATTTTTTATTGTATTTCTTGTTTTCTCTTCAAGATTCCATTTGTCAAGATTATCCTTTTTCTTCCTATCTTTTTTTTTTTTTTAGGAGGGAAGGGGAAGCATTATAAACTTCAAAAAAATAGTAATATTAAGTAAAGAAAATTTAGAGTACATTATAAACTTCACACTAGGTAGACATCATCAAAAATGGAAAGAAAAAAATTTCCAATTTTAGGATAGTCTACTCAATTATACAACCTTATAATTAGTACTTTGAATAAATACCAAAATAAAATTAATTGTTAGTAGTGATGACGATCCCAATTCTAACAAAATTTATATCACTTTTTAACATTCATGCTTAAATTTAAAATAGTAAAAGAAGTTAAGATATAGACCTATAACTTAATACCAATATTTGTTTCAAAGTAAGAAAGTGGTGCCACTAGTGAAAGATATTCATCACATCACTTGTTATCAATCTTACATCGATAATTTTTACCATCAACTATAGCCTTCTCATTAATACTAGTTTTAATCTTTGACCTAATAGTATTCTTGTTAAATAAGGAATAATTTTCCTTATGAGATATCTTCCCATGTTACTTAATCATTTTTCTAGTATTAGCAAAAATATACATAATAGCTTTTATCTTTTTTGGATTCTTTATAGCCATTTGATCATTCTTATCATTGACATTAACTTGATTTTTTATACTTTGAACTTCATATTATTTTTTTTAATCTTCAACTTCAACACATTTTTTCTTTTCTTTAGAATCTTTTTTCTTCAGCAAAAAATGATAAGCACTAAACAAATGTCCTTTGTAATGGCAAAAGTTGCAAGAATTAGGAATCTGATAATATATAATTAGTTGAATATATGTCTTTCCTCCTGCTTGTAATACTAGTTCCTTTTTATGATTAAAAAAGTTGATTTCAACAAAAGAAATATACGAAAACCAAAATTTGTAGAAATAGACTCCATATACTTAATGAAATCAAAAAGACCAACAATTTTATTACTAAGCTTTCTAAAATATCAATGGAAGATTATGTAACTTGACAAAACATGGAACTTTAGCATATTCTTTAGATTGAATATCAAAATTTGGATCCCACTTATAAATGACCAATGTTGTATGCTCATATATGAAAACTCAACATTTAGGATACATTGCACCATCAAAGCATTGCCTAACTTAACAAGTAGAAAAAAATAAGGGTAATACTTTACATGAAGGACTTGATTTTCATGTTTTTACATTACATCATTTAACTAAAATAAAACTTCAATTAGGAGGTAGAAAATCCAAAATTTTAATGAACACATATTGTGTTGTAGGATTAGCAACTAATGACTCATATACATCATTGAGAAGAAAAAAATCACTAGAAGAAGGTGTCACAACTTTATTTTTACCTACTTGTAAATCTACATTTTGATAATCAACAAAAACTTCTACATCAATAAAAGAATTAGAAATTTCAACATTGGTTGAGAAAGTTGGGAGTAATACAGAATCCCTCATAGAAAAATTCTAGAGAAATCAAATTCACTGGAGAAAAATTACATCCACTGAAAAAATTAGATTCATTAGAGAAACATGAGATCTACTTTAAAAATTAGATTATTTCCTAGTTTTAATTCCAACATCATCTTGAGCATATGAAATGGAAATTAAATTTTTATTTATGTCTACTAAGAACCTCTAGAATTGTCAAACTAGTTTTAGAATTCCTTTTTAAGGAAATTTTTTTGTTCATAAATTAACATAGCCCACTAATCAAATTTGTGGCTTGAATTTTCTAGGCCAAGACTCTTACCACTAAGCTAACATCTCATTGTATATGGCATTTTTGGTAAAATGTAAAAGTGCTACAAGTATGACTCAAACTAGCAACCTTTTGCCTACATAATACTTAGTAGACAAAGAACAAACTAACTAAGCTATTTTTTATTCATCATCATCTTAGTGCCTTAAATCCATCTAGAATGGGTAAAAACTATCTTTCATTAATTACAACATATAATAGATATAACATACTTCCACATTATAACATAGGTCCATATTTCTAATTTAGAGTACATGGTGAAGAAGCCTTATACCTAGGCAGAGCCACTTGGAGAGGTTAGGCTTTTTCTCAGCTTAAGACAAGAAAAATTTTCTAAAGTATTTCTTGAGGATTTATGAGACCGTTTTTGGTATTTTCAAGAAATGCAATGGTTGAGAAAATGGAATATATCTCGGGATGATGTGCAACAAAATTATAAGCGTATTTGCCAACTAGTCAAGCAAAAGCTTTTAACATAGATTCAGTCTAATATAGAAGGTAAGAAACAATTTTACTTACATCACATTAGAGCTAATAAACTAGATGCAAAAGTTCACTATTTCTTAGTGACTATTCCAATCAAATATCAAAGTTCTCCTTCTCTTAAAGTTGAAAGTAAAAAAATGAATTTAACTTTTCTACGAAGAGCACATTTATAGGCTTTGAATGTTACATGTGTTTCTTTCTTGTGTTATCACTACCCATTCGAAATAGCATTATAATGTTATAACAAAATCCATGTATAATTTTTTTTTTTACTACCCCATTGGTGTTTGGTTAATTTTTAGAGTCTATTTTATTTTTCATGAAAATGTAATATTTGTTCAATAGATCTTATGGATCTTCAAATGTAGTAAAGCTTCAATTTCAATTTCAATTTCAAGTAATTATGATATTACAAAGATATTGAAAAAGTGCATTATATATGCAATAATTTAGTTGTGGGTCGGGAAGGTGCTAGAATCAAAAATTTCTTTTTAACTATATTTCATCCCCAAGACATATTATTAAGTTACAACTTTATAGGGGGGTGTCAGATCCTAAAAACTAAATATATTTTAAAAATTAGATTTAGAGTACACAAGAAAATAAGTAGAGGAAGTCCAATGGTTTTGAGGATGCCCTTTAAGATTTTCATCATTATAACTAATCCTAAAAAAACTCCCCTCTAGGGTAGGAAAAGGATCAAACATTGCCCTTGTTCAAAAGTGACCAAACGGGTTTTCAATTTCTACTAAATGATACCTATTAATAAAAAAGAAAACTATAGAGAAAAACATTTAGAAATTTAGTTGAAGCATTAGTTGGTAAATGATGTTACCCTGAATTGACAAAGGAAGAAAATTATCTAGAGAATTTCTATGAAAACCCACATTACATTGAAACTTCTAGATGGGATAAAGAATAAGAGGATGAAAGCATGCCAACTACAAAGTAGAAATCCTTGAAGTTGAGGAGTATCACCAAATAAAACTTCGTCTAATCCTAGTTGAAAACTATGTAAATACCTACTACACCAAGTTCGAGAGCTATGAGCAAGGAGACAAGTAAGAAAATAGTGGATAAATATATCTTTTATGTTGCAAATAGGACATATTGGGTCATGAACATTTAAATGAGAGTTCCAAATACCAATAGATAAACCTTGATAAATCAAGTACCATAGAAAATTTCTAATTTTTGAAGCAATGGTATTCCATATCTTCTGAATTTACTACTTCCATAACTACACATTGTGATTAACCTTCTAAAGATAATTGAATCTTGGCCAACTATTAGTATTAGAACTAATAATAGCATATAAAATCTTAGGTTGATATAAAAAAACATAATGGCCTGATGAGCATCAAAGTGTCATGTTGATGGGCCCCTATTGACATGGCCTTGTCAATGGGGCCCTCTTTACATGGTGTTGCCCCATCGATGGGGCTACGTCGACATTGTGTTTAGTACGTCTACAGGGCCCCGTCAACATAGCCCTATAATAAAAACTATAAATACGAGCTCACAACCATGTTTATGGGAATCAAGTCATAGTTGTAGCAAAACTCTTGCAATTTTTCCATTTAAGAGTTAGAATATTTCTCTAAGTGCCCATAGCAAGAGCCAAAAAGTGTATGTATCTTTATTTGAGCACTGTTGTACCTAAATCACACCAATGTGTACAGCAATAAAGATGATCCTTTTGATCAAACCTTGCATCACTTAGAATAGATTAATGATTAATTTATGCATTTATTATTTTCATTGAATATGTAATTAATTAAGCTCAATTAGACTTTAAGCAATTAGTTAAGTAATTAAGATAAGTAGATTATGCACATAAGTATGATCGCTTTGAGCTTAAACACATATTCGCTTGGTAATCCTACTAGTGTTATTGCTTGGTTCATTAATAACATAGCACTTGGTAACCCAATAGTAGATACATGGGTTCAGTATGTGTACAGAAAGTGGGACTGGATTCTTATGTTAGGACTAGTTAGAGATTAGTCTAGTAGTTAAACTAAATTAGTTATTAAACCACTTCATCTCTCTCTTTAACTACTAAGAAACATAAAACATAAAACAATAAAAATTATATGCCTTGATTACACTAAACCATACCATTGTACATCACAAGTGTAATTGGGAAGACAATGAATGACCATTAGGGCAAGGTTCACTTCCCAGAAGACTAGTGTACTGGAAAACATAAAGTTCATGGAATTTGACCAGATCACATGTGAACGCTTCATGATTTGTATGGTTGAGTGTAGGGGTACCTTCACTACTCATCATTGGCACTATCTTCAGGGATTTTTTTTTGTTTAAAACATGCACTATCTAGGATTAGTGAACATTATTAATATCGTTGGATGAACCCTAAGGTCAACATCATTCTCACACATAATATAATCACATAAGCACATTCATATTTTATTTGTTTTGAAAAATTTCTTCTCATAGATGAGATGATATGAAACTACCCATCCCTCAAGAATGCAAGGTGTTATAGACTCATCTAGATGAGTATGTGCCTAACTTCACCTTCATCCTACATCAGGATGAACAACTGCAATGGCATGATATGGAAGGTAACATTGTAATGCCTCCCAATCGATCTGTGCCTGTGATGCTGCTTCAAACTCTTAAGAAGTTAGGCATCCAAGATCTTCAAGAGGAATATGTTGTGCATGATTACAACTACCGATACTACCATCCCACTAAAACATAATTCCAGAGAGATCAACACCAAGAGAAGCATCATGAGTTTGTGAAGGGGAAATGGTTTACTAATTCCTTGTTCCTGCTAAACCAAGATGACAATGAGGATCCTCCCTCTAGGGACTCTCAACATGAAAATTCTTCATCCCTTATTATTGGTGATGAGGGTGTGGCTCTAAATCTACGGTCTACTATCAACAATCCAAGTTTAGGTAAAGATAGCAGTTAAGGCATGGGCTTGAACAAGCATCAAGAGGATAAGAAAATCGATGAACATGGCCATGACAATAGAAGGGGAATTGGTAGACACCATGAAGGTGGTAATCCTCCTCCCTCTTCACCCTCTTCATCTACATCTTCTTCTTCTTCGTCTTCTAGTTCTAACAGATACCACAAAATGAACAACTATGATGGAGGTGAACAGCAGGACAATATTAATCATTTGGCCTATAATGAACAAAGGATAGAAGACATCATCAGTGATAATGCAATAATAATGAACAACCATAGTCATGAAGGATGTCACCGCTGAGACAACAGTATCCTTACAGGCAACTAGATCCATACAAGTATTATGTTCAGCAACCCATTTCTCCACATAACTCTGCTAGCCATGCCTCATTTCAACATCATTATTACACTCCAAAGTACCATCGAACTCATTCACCATCTACTCAAGGGAAAACCCCAAATCATTACCATCCTTTGCATCTATCTACACATATCCCTCCACCCTCAATTTACCTCATGCTCCATCTATGCAAGGAAAAATTCCCACACAACCACAACAATAAAATGCTATGAGGGGTTGTAAACTCACAATCGACCTTCCAGCTAAGTGGTTTAGACAATAGATCCAAGAAACAACCATTTTTCTAACTTAATAGTCCTCCCAAACCCTCTCAACCTAATGTGGTCAGTCACCCTATATTTGCAACACCCTCATCCTCTGCATCAAACACATTTGAGGGTCCTTCAAACCAAATGCCACCTCAAATCTGCACTGTGATGCTAACTCATGTTGTTTCGAATTGGATCATGGCTAGAAACCTTCCCATGAAAAGATATGACCTAGGAAGTCCTCTTATTTACTTATAGATCATTAGACATGAGCCATGCAAGGCTCTTCTTGATTCTGGTTCTAGTGTCAATCTCATCTCCCATGACATGTACAAGGCTTAAAACCTGCCACCTCTCAAGAAGAGTAATATCTTATTGGAATTGGCAAACCAGTCAATCATTGTCCCTTTCAGATTAGTAGAGGTCATTGTGACTATAGTTTTTAGGTGGTACTATCCTGCTAATTTTTGGTGATCAAGGTAGAAAACTGCAAAGGCAAATTCCCCATCATTATGGGATGTGCATGGTTAAGCACTATTGATGCATGAATGGGCATCAAGGACCTCTCCCTAGAAATCTCCAAGGAGAATGATTTGGATGCCTTGAGAAGAAGTGTGTTTCATGCATCACATACAATAATAATGGGTGAAATTATGTGTAGAAAATCTAGTCCATTAAAAGTACATTCATTAAAGTATGCAATCAGTATGCACATGAAACTAATATTCAAAGGTGCTTATACATAGCAGCCATAAAATAGGAGGGCACCCAATGGCTTATAGTTGACTTTGATAACAGCACACTATGCATGGAACCCTCTAAGAGCCTGACATGTGTTTATGTTGAGTGTATGAATGAACTTGAGCAAGTTCACCACCAACTCTCTAATGACAAAGATGATGATACTTATTGGAAGAGTTGGTAATCCTTGATCATTTCAAGCTAGAGACCCTATAGTTAAAAACTTTACTAGCCAGCATGAAGTATGCATTTTTGAAAAATGGCAAGCCGATTATAATGAATGCAAATCTTGCTTCTAAATAAAAAGACAATCTGTTAAAGGTGGTCAATAAATGGCCAATAGCCTTTGATTGGCCATATCTTGAGCTAACTAGAATTGATCCAAGGTTATGTCAACATTGTATCTACATTCACCCTTCCATGAAGCCAAGAAGATAGCCACAAAGATGGCTAAATCCCAAGTTGAAGTAGATCAACAAGGAGAAAATAGAACAACTTCTTGAGGTAGGGTTCATCTATCCCATTACGAATAGTGAGTGGGTTAGCCCACTCATAATTGTGTCAAAGAAAGGTGGTAAGTGGTGTGTCTACATTGACTTTAGGCTATTGAATATGACAACATTTAAAGATCACTTTTCATTTTCATTTGTGGACCAAATGTTGGACACCATATTTGGGAATTGTTATTATAGCTTCTTGGATGGTTATAGTAGCTATAACCAAATCCATATTACAATAGAAGACCACATTAAAACAACATTCACGAGTCCCTAGGGAACTTTTGCATATTGCAAGATGTCATTCAGTCTATGCAATGCTCTTGCAACATCTCAATGCCTAGTCCTTGGTATTTTTCAATAAAAGATTAATGGTGGGGTAGAAGTCCTTATGGATGACTTCTCTACCTATGGGGCTACATTTGAGTAAGCCCTAGAACACCTTGAGCAAGTGCTAAAAAGATGTGTTGAAAAAAATCGTAGGCTCAATTGGTTAAGAAGCCATTTAATGGTCTAAGAGGGCATAGTACTGGGGTAAAGGGATTGAGGTAGACCTAGAAAAGATAAGGGTTATCCAAGAAATCACACATCAACCAGAGACACTCAAAGACATCTGATCATTTCTTGAACACACTGGCTACTACCGATAGTTTATAAAGAATTTCTTTAGGATGGCAAAGCCATTGGTCAAGCTTACAAAGAAAGATGATTCATTCATTTAGACCAAGAAGTGTGAACATGCATTCCAATAGCTAAAGGAAAAACTTGTAGAAACTCCAATTCTACGAGCACTAGACTGGTCTAGGCCATTTCATATAATGAAAGATGCATCTAATTATGCCTTGGAAGCTGTGCTTACACAGCTAAATGATATGAAACATCCATATTACATCCACTACATAAGATAAAGCATTGTGGATGCACAATTGAATTACATCACAATTGAGAAAGAACTAATGGTAGTGGTATATGCTCTCAAAAAGTTTGGGCACTATGTGCTTGGTTACAAAGTGTTTGTGCACATAGATTACAGTGACATCTACTTCCTAATGAATAAGCCAATGGTGAGCCCCCATATCATATAGTGGCTTATGATCTTGCAAGAATTCGATCTCATGATGATAGATTGGAAAGGAACTAAGAATGTGATTGTTGACCACCTCTCTCAATTAATATGGGATAATAAAGAGGAGGAGAGTTTGGTCTCTAATCAATTTCCAAACGAACTCCTCTTCATAGGAGTGATAAATGATCAAGTGCCCATTAAATCAAAATGATATGATGGCATCCTCGCTTACATTCTCACTCAAGAGATGCCACAAGATGTGAACTTTAGAAAGAAACAAAAATTTCTTCACTAGGTAAAGTACTTCATGGAAATCAACGGATACCTTTACAAGGTGTATGTTGATGGCCTAGTTTCTTGGTGTGTCCCTAATGTAGATCAATTGTGAGTTCTCTAAGATGCCCATGAAGGCCCCTATGGAGGCCACTATGTTGGGAGATGCATGGCCATAAAAATCCTGATGATAGGATACTGTTGGCCTATAATCTTTAGGGATTCCCATTAGTTTGTCTAGTCTTGTGAATGTTATCAACAAGATGGTGGAATAACTACTCAAATGGAGGATCCTCAACAATGGAATCAACCATTAGACCCCTTTGACATATGGGGCATTGACTTCATGGGTCCCATCACACCTGTGTCCAATGAGAAGGTGATGAGAGTGGTTACTATAATAAGTAGAGTGGTAATTATTAGAGTGGTTACTCTAATAATTAGAGTGGTTGTTATTAGGGTGGTTACTCTAATAATTAGAGTGGTAATTATTAGGGTGGTTACTCTAATAATTAGAGTGGTTATTATTAGGGTGGTTACTCTAATTATTAGAGTGATTATTATTAGAGCAGTTACTCTAATTATTAGAGTGGTTATAATTAGAGGGGCAATTTCTCTAAAATTAGAGTGGAAATTTTTGTAATTATTAGAGTAGTTGCTCCCAAGCCTATAAATACAATGCCCAGGCACACAATAGAGAATTTAAAAAAATAAGAAGAATTCAGAAGAGGAAGTCTTTTAGGATTCAAGTAGCGAAACTCTAGCCAAGTGCCCACAGCAGGAGGTCTAAGTGTGGAAAAATCTTTATTCGAGCATTGTTTACCTGTGCACACCTTATGTATGACAATAAAGATGAGCTCTTGGATTCATCCTTGCAGCACTTGAGATTTGTTTTGTTACTCATTTCCTTTATTTTATTTTCTTTTGCATTTATTTTATTTTATGCACTTTACATTTTTGTTATTAGCACATATACTACGATCACTTCGAGCATGCATGTAACACTTGGTAACCCAGTAACGATTAGCGTTTGCTAATCCTAGTAGTGTTGCACTAGTTCAGGATGTGTACAGCAAGTGAGAATGGTTACTAGTCTTAAGATTAGTTTAAAGCCTAGTTAGTCAGTAGTTAAGTTAAATTAGTCACTTAGCTATCTCTCTCTCTCCTCCATTATTAGCAACAGTACATAAAAGCATAAAAGCTATAAAAATCATATGCCTCAAGCTTACTTAACCATACAACCGTGACAATACAAGTAAGTTTGGGAAGACAACGATTGATTAACCCTGAGTGTTCCATTAGGGTGCATAAGCACTTAGTCCTTGGAATTTGACTGAATTGTGTGTGACACACTTGTATTCGTATGGTTGAGCATAGGGGTATCTTGCCGCTCATCATTGGCACCGTTGTCAGGACTTAGTTGTTTGTGTGCTATGTAGAACATAGGAAATCATCCATATCGTTAGGATGTTAGAACAAACCCTTAGGGTTGATCAAAGAAAAGATAAGACAACTGTAAATCACACACCGAACAAGAAGAAAATATCTTCTTCTTCACAAAAGAGCACTTCACCACCTAGGACTAACACAAGAGACAGTCGGCGGCATCATACACGTAACCAAGATCCGCCAGTTCCTCAATAATTTCAGGTAGTATATACTCATCACAATGAGTATGTATCCAATTTCACCTTTATCCTCCACCAAGATGAACAACTACGTTGGAGAGACTTGGAGGGTAACATAGTGTTGCCTCCAAACCAATGAGTCCCCAACATGCTCCTTCGTGCTCTCACATGAATAAGCATGTTGCTTTTATACATGGAATATGTTGCATGTGATCATGACATAAGGGACTATCATGCCACAGAAGTGCAACATCAACAGGACTTGCGACAGGAGAGTTACCATGCATCCTTGAAGGGTAAATGGCCCTATAACGCCCCACACATTTTAAGCGAAATTGGGGGTGGTGAACCGATTTCAATAGGTTTTCCACCAAATGATGTTCCCCCTCCTAATGATGGTTAAGAGGTGGTGTATCAAAACCTCCAGTCTACAGTTCACAACCCTAGTTTTGATCCCCACAAACATGAAGTATTCAACGAGGGAACACAAACACACAATAAGGGCGTACGTTCTGATAGTAATCACAATCAAGGCCAAGACCATCAAATAGAAAGTAGAAAACACCGTCATGATGATGGTTCTCCTTCTTCTACACCTTCATCATCACATTCATCCTCTTCTCTGGTGTCAGGACGTAGTCATAAGGAAACTAACTATGAGGATAAAGGAAGACAGAGTGAAAAACATCGACGAGATAGTCAGGAATGAGGACGAGGGTACTCTAGGAACTCACAGCATAGAAGAAGGGAGAGTAGGGAACCACGTAGATATCATAGACGCTATGAACAAGATGACCATGAAGAACCCCTACTCGTAACCAGAAGCATGTTAGATATCACGGAGACCGTAAGAGTTCCAACAAGGCACCAAAAGGACAATAGGATCAAGAGGTTATACATGAACAATATCCCATGATTTGAAGGGGGATACAATGCTGATCCTCAAAACCAATTACAAGCATTCCATGATGTGTGTACCTTGTAGAACAACAAGAACAAATGGCAAAAACTAAAGTTTTTCCCAAGGACACTAGTGAAAGAAGCAGAAAGCTAGTACCGGTCCATAGAATCAGAATCCATTTGGAGGTGGAGTACAATGTTAGAACTGTTTAATGATAAGTATCAAACGTACTCCAAAGTGTCTAACCTATGAAAAAAAATCCAAGAATGGAAGCAACGAAATCATGAACCATTGGATGCTACCATGGGCTGCTATTACGCACTATTACATCATTGTCCTGGCCATGGTTATTCGCAGCGAGATCAACTACGCCATCTCATGGATGGACTTAGGCATGAAACAAGGAGAACCATTGGAATGTATGCCCAAGGGAGATTATGAAAGCTTAGGTCTGATCAAGTTCATAGATTGCTAGAGCAAGTAGCCAAGGAAGAAGGGGAGGTACGTAAGAGAGAAAGTATGAAAGAATACAACTAGGATCCTTCCCTCCAAAAAATGGGAGTGAGATTCTATGAAGAGGAGGAAGAGTCCCACTCAAAGAGATGGTGAATAGGAAAACTTTGCTACTTCAAAAATTAACAACAGAAGTGTTGGCAAAGGTAGACCAAATGTGGGACTCCCTAGATAGTAGATTTGAAACTGTTCAAAAAATCGTAGAGGAGTCTAGGGAGCGAGGTAGTGACTATGACAAAAAGAAAAAGAGAGAATTGGATAATGCATGTAACAAAGGTATGGGTAAAATAGCCATCACCGAAGAGGTTGTGGATTCAAATATAGATAATGATGATGGATGTGAGATATGCCAATATGATCACCCTAAGGGATGTTTCCCAGTGATCTCACATCTACAAGAGTCTGGGGTTTATGCACTCAAGCCACGACTTAACAAATAGTAAGCATCTTGACGGTTACCTTATCCCCAAGGTAACCCAAGATAGTTTCACAAACCTTCAATGTATTATCCAAGTGGAGCTCCACCACAACCTATTAAGCAACACCAACACTGGCAATACCCACAGTCATGGGGGATGCCACCACCAAGATAACAATATCCCTACCGACAACCGGATCCATATGGCTACTACGTGCAGCAGCCAATCTCTCCACATGACTATGTTGGTCACATGACATTACAACATCACTATCAAACTTAGGATTATTATATGACTCCTTCTCCTAGGGGAGATAACCCATAGACATACCATGCTCCAAATCCATCCGCAACTCTCACACCGATAGCTCCATTACCACCCACTCCAACGATGCAAGGGAAACTCCCCACTCAACCGTAGCAATGCAATACTACGAGGGCTATGAATCTTCAACCCACTACTAGTTCTAACAACCATATGAAGAGAAGATCTTTCTTCAGAACCAACAGTCCAACCAAGCCCTCACAACCACAAGCAGTTGAACCTCTGAATGCCTCCACATCAAGTAAGGCTTCAAGGCTTCCTTCAAAACAAACACCAACCTCAACGCATACGATTATGTTAACACATGTTGTTACTGACTAGATTAAGGTGGGCCACCTTCCTAGGAAATTCTCTAATCCTGGAAGCCCTCTAATCTATCTCCAAGTTGCTGGGAATGAACCATGTAAAACTCTTCTGGATTTAGGTTTTGGAGTCAACTTAATATCACAAGAGATGTACAAAGCCTAGAACCTACCTCCATTGAAAAAGAGCAACATCCATCTAGAGTTGGTAGACCAGTCCATAACTTCCCATTGGGACTAGTGGGAGATGTTGTTACCATTATTTTTGGGTGGTCGTACCCAGCTGACTTCCTAGTGATTCAGGTGAATAACAGTAAGGGGGACTTCCCAATCATAATGGGAAGAGCATGGCTAAGCACCATCGATGCACGCTTAGGAATCCATGATCTTTCCCTAGAAATATCAAATGAAAATACAATCAAAAAGATTGAGAAGAAGAAAGTTTCGTGCATCACATACAGTGACATATGGTGCAATTGCATGCAGAGATCATGGGTTATGCAAAGTTTAGCATTTCCTGCATGTAATCGATGTGCACAAGTGATTAATATACAAAGATGCCTGTATGTAGCAACCACACAAAAAGAAGGCACCCAGTGGCTGACAGCTGATCAAGAAAGCAGTTCACTCATATGCATGGAACCAATTGAGAGTTTGACTTGTGCTTACATCGATAGCATAGATGCATTAGAGCAAGTCGACCACCAACTTCCAAGTCTTAACCTTGAAAATGTCAACTAGGGGAAGTTGGAAATCCCTGAGAAATTTAAGCAGGAGCCTCTTGAGCTGAAACCATTTCCCATCAGTATGGAATACACGTTCCTTAAAAATGAAAAATTGGTAATTATCAATGCTAAGCTTGCTCCTCAACAAATAGGGCACAACATCTCACACACAGGGATAGAGGTAGATCTCGAGAAAATCAAAGTTATCCAAGAAATTACCCACCAACCAGAAATTGTGAAAAATATTCGATCATTCCTTGGACATACTAGCTACAATAGGAGATTTATTAAGAACTTTTCAAAGGTTTCCAAACCATTGGTGGAATTAATGAAAAAGGATGTACCTTTCAAACTGGGAGATAAGGTTCTCTATTGGAATCCCACACATGAACCACAATGTACTAAATTTCAAACACTGTGGGAAGGACCTTATATTATTTATGCAAATTTTCCTTTAGGGGCCATGATAGTATATGAACTTGAGAACTCAGATAAGAAACTTTTGGTCAACATGCAACAAACCAAACCTTTTCATGAGCTTAGAACAACCAGTACACATGCTACCTCTATTGATGGACAACCTTGCTCACTATTTCGGATCTCCTCCTTCCAACTTAGTCATTGGGGAGATGGCCGCCTATGCTAACCATTCTAGGCCCTCAGGTCTTTTTGAATTTTTATTTAACACAATTTTATTTTACACGTTTTTGTTTCACAAATTTTTTTTTTTTTTACACATTCTTTCAAATTTTCTTTTTTTTTTTTACACCACCGTTCATATTTTTACTATTTCTTTATTTCCTTAATTTCTTTTCTCCATCATCCAATAAGTGCTCATGATAGTGGATTGAATTATATCATATTGATTACTAATGTTTGGTCTTTACCTTTGAATTATGATGCTGATATTAAGGTATGGTTCTTTTGGTAAAACAGGCAATGAGTCCACACCGTCCACTCATCCATACAACTCTATGGTCTCCTTTGGCTTGGAACTGTACAGTCCCCTTTTTCTAAGTAAACTTTTAATGAATTGGTGGCTGAGTATTTTTCAAACCAAGGAAAGACTCAAAGGATGAAAAGGATGTGACTTCAAGGGGATTTGATGCATTTGTGTTGGCCATTCTCTTGGGTGCTTGGATGCTTTTTCTTGGGTTTTTCGCCATTCTGACATTGTTCAAAAATCAAGAAGCTAAGCTAATAAAAATAATAAGTCTTTGCATGGTGTGGCTCTCATGCAAAAAAAAAGGAAAAAATGAAAAAAATGAAAAATTGAGAATTCAAAGCAAACCCCTTAGGTAAAAATAAATGCAAAAAAAATGCGTGGGTATTTGCATGGTGTGGTCCCATTCAAAAAACAACAACATGGGAATTCAAACCACGCCCCTTAGACTAAATAAAAGGGCTCCAAGCATTGGTTATGGAACTAGAAAGATATGTTACCCATGCCTAAAGATTCCCTCTAACTAAGGCCCTTTCTCACTTCCTACTTCTCCATCTCACTCTCCTTGGAATGGTGGTGACTCTTTGTGGAAGCATTCTTGTTGCTTCAGGTGGATGGATTGGTCAAGTGTGTTGATGCGAGGTCAATGGATGTGGTTTTTTTGAGTCTGGATTTGGGATGAGTTCTACTTAGTCACATTAACCATAAAATACATAAGGTACTTTACACAACCTTGTTCTTGGGATTTTATTCCATTCTCTTCTCTCCATCTTTCTCCCCATTTTCCCACCTCATTGCTAGTTTTATCATTAGTCTATTTCTAGGTTGATGCATTGTTTTTCTTTGGTGAATTCTTGTGGGTAAGTTTTTAACTCTTGCTTCCAAATGACATTCCTAGAGCCTACAAACTCTTTGTTTTGTGGGTTTGTCAGGGCATAAAAGGTATGAGCTTACTTTGGAAAGGATCCACTAGCATTCCTTTTTGGTGCAATTGTTAACTTCTTTCCCTTAAACATTTCTTGCAATTGATCATTTCTTGTTTCATCCCCATCCATGACATCCATTTTATTGGCATTGCCATTGTTTTTTTTTTCCATCTTTCTTTTTTCTCATATTTTTTCATCTTATAGCTACTGAAGGTTCACTCTTAGTTGTGGGGGCCCTAGCACAAATTTTTCAATTTTCTCCATTTTACTATTCACCTAACCCCTACACCTTGGGTAGTCACCTGTGATAAATCTCTGAACTAGTTTTTGCCATAATCACAACTCAGCCAATGCGCTTTATCTCAAGGCAAGGTATCAATTGCATTGTGGTTTATCTATCATTGCTCATTTGTAATTGTGTTGTGTGTGTAGTTGGTGATCATACAAATAATGGACCAGGCTTGGAGAAAGCACTTAGGATGGATAGAAACTGGAGCATTTACGAAAGGAGCAAGTCTAGTGGTGTGGCTATGGATAAATAACAAAAGGTGCATTCTTAGCATTGGCAACAACACACTTTATTTTCTTTCTCTCTCTTTCTCTACAAGCTACCAAATAAAGGCTTGGATGTCATTTATGTACAATTGTTCACCACAATGTTGTAATATGCTTATTGATCCATCCACTAGGCATGTTGAGTCTATTATCCGTCAATTGTCAATTCGTCAATAATCCCATACCTTCCCAATATTTTGTAAGGAACTCGAGAACAAGTTTTCATTCAGTTGTGGAGGTATGATGATAGTGGTTACTCTAATAATTAGAGTGGTTATTATTAGAGCGGTTACTCTAATAATTAGAGTGGTTATTATTAGGGCAGTTACTCTAATTATTAGAGTGGTTATTATTAGGGCAGTTACTCTAATTATTAAAGTGGTTATAATTAGAGGGGCAGTTTCTCTAAAATTAGAGTGGCAGTTTTTGTAATTATTAGAGTAGTTGCTCCCAAGCTTATAAATACAATGCCCAAGCACACAATAGAGAAGTCAAAAAAGAAGAAGAAGAATTCAAAAGAGAAAGTCTTTTAGGAGTCAAGTAGCGAAACTCTAGTCAAGTGCCCGTAGTAGGTCTAAGTGTGGACAAATCTTTATTCGAGCATTGTGTACCTAAGCACACCTTGTGTACAGCAATAAAGACGAGCTCTTGGATTCATCCTTGTAGCACTTGAGATTTTTTTTGTTACTCATTTCCTTTATTTTATTTTATTTTGCATTTATTTTATTTTATTATTTCACTTTATTTTATGCACTTTACATTTCTGTTATTAGCACACATAGTACGATCACTTCGAGCATGCATGTAACACTTGGTAACCCAGTAATGATTAGCATTTGGTAATCCCAGTAGTGTTGCATTGGTTCAAGATGTGTACGACAAGTGAGAATGAATACTGGTGTTAAGATTAGTTTAAAGCCTAGTTAATCAATAGTTAAGTTAAATTAATCACTTAATTATCTCTCTCTCTCCTCCCTGATTAGCAGCAGGACATAAAAACATAAAAGCTATAAAAATCATATGCCTCAAGCTTACTTAACCATACAACTGTGACAATACAAGTAAGTTTGGGAAGACAGCGATTGATTAACCCTGAGTGTTTCATTTGGACACGTAAGCACTTAGTCCTTGGAATTTGACCGAATCATGCGTGAAACGCATGTATTCGTATGGTTGAGCATAGGGGTACCTCATCGCTCATCAGAAAGCATACATAATCATTGTCATTGAATACTGTACCAAATGGGTAGAAGCAATAGTCATCACCAATTGTACATCATCAACTACTAGATTTTACAACAAAATGTTGTAAACAAGTTTGGGGTGCCACATGTATTGATTTCTGATAATGGAATCCATTTTACAGGTGCCACTTTTCAAAAACTCATGCAACGCTTGGGGGTTGAACATAACTTAACAAAATCCTATCATTCCCAAGCCAATGATCAAGTAGAGGTAACTAATAGGAAAATTAAAAAGATTCTAATAAGAACTATTAGCAAATATAGGAGGGACTATAGCACAAAACTCAATGATGCCCTTTGGGCCTATCACTCAACATGGAAACTCCTTTTTAGCTACTCTCCCTATGAGCTAGTGTACAAAAAACTTTCAATGCTTCCAATTCAATTAGAGCTCCATACACTTTCAATAACCTGTGACTTGGACCTTGACCTAAGTTTAGCACAAAAAGAAAGACTGATCAACCTAAATGTACTAGACAAAAATCAATTAGTAGCCCTATCTTTGAATGAAGTGCACAAATCATTCAACAAGCAATGACATGACCTTACAATATAGAAAGTGAAATTTCAACTTGGAGATAAGGTTCTCTAATGGAATCCCAGACATGTACCTCAAAAAACTAAATTCCAAATGTTGTGAAAAGGGTCTTATATAATTGATGAAACCTTTCCTTATGGGGCTATGCTCATATACAAACCTGAGAGCCCAAATAAAAAGCAGTTGATCAACATCCAATAGATTAAGTCTTTCCATGAGCCTAAACAAGCTGGTGCAATAAATACCTCAACAAATGGACAACCACGCTTAATTTTTTAGATCTTTTGCTTCCAACATAGTCATGAGGGAGAAGGCAATCCATACTAATCATCCACGTGGCCCCTTAGTTTTTCTCTTGTTGTTTTACACATTTTTTTCTTTATAGTTATTTATTTTACACCTTTTTTTGATTTTCAAACTTTTTCCTTATTGTACACCATTTTTTATTTTACACCATCATTAGTATATTTACATCTTTCTTGAATATTTTATACTTTCTTATATATTTTACTTTATTTGAGTGTGATTTTTAAATTTTTGCTAATAAACGTGCTTTGTGCCAACAGGACATAGTGGTGCTCTTGTTTGTGCTTAATATTTTGTTTGCTAATGTATGATTTCTATTTTTTAATTTTTTTACTAATGGCTAAGTCATGGTTTCTTTTTCATGGAATAGGCAATGAGTCCACAACATCCACCCATTCACAAAATCTATAGTTTTCCTTGTTTTGGAAGTTTAAGGTCCCCTTCATCAAATAAAATTTTAATAACTTTGTGGCCTTGGTAGTTTCTGGAATTGGGAAGCATTCAAAGGTTTGCATAAGGTGTGACTTCAAGGGGACTCAATACTCTTTATACTCTTCTACTTACTTGGGTGCTTGAGTGTTTTCATAGACTTCTTACCACTCCATGTCAACAAATAACAGGAGGTTGAATAAAGTCTTTACATGGTGTGGTTCCCATCCAAAAGGAAAAAAAAAAGGAAGAGGAAAAAATAACAAAACAAAAATAAAAAAAATTAAAAAACAACATGATGGGAATTCAAAGCACATCCCTTAGACAAATAAACAAGCTACAAGCACTGGTTATGGAACTAGAATGACATGTTATCCATTCTTAAAGGTCCCCTCTAACTAAAGCCCTCTCTCACTTCCTACTTCTCTTTTCTTCTCTTTATGGAATGATGGTTGTTCTATGGGAGTACTTTGTGTCTTGAGAAGGTGGATCAGTCTTGGAGTGATGATGTGAAGTCACTAAAAGAGGTTGGCTTTGGTTTGGACTAAGGATGGATCTCCTTAGGTCATTTTAAACATAAACTCCACAAGGAACTTCTTATGACCTCAATTCGAAATTCCCTTTCACCTTCTTCATCATCTATCTCTACTATCTATAACTCACCTCATTGCTGAAGTCCATGTTCTTGATTCAGTGTCTTAGTCTGACATACTTGAATTTTTAGGTAGAATCTTTTTGGTTTTGATCCTTAACTTCTATCAATCATTAATCACCTACAGGATTCACAGACTCCTTAGGTAGAGGTTATGCAAGGGAAAACAAGGTGTGTGCCTACTATGGGGAGGATTAACTTGCATATCTCTTAGTTGGGTTCATAAAGCACCTTATCCTTAGGCATTCTTATAATCAAAATCTTTCATACACCCATCTTCTACATTAAACCATGTGTTCATTTACATATTTTATTTAATAAACACATTCTCCATCAAATTTTTGAATTTTTGAGCTTTCAAAGATCCTCTTAAATGATTTCATCATATTCTTGGCTTTTCTAGAACTCCATGAACCCCAAATTCATTGAAAATTTCCTTGTATTTTTTATGATATTCAAATTTCAAAATTTTTCCTACAAGCTTTGTATATGGCCCTGTCGATGGAGCAAATGCGTATACGAGGCTTCATATACGCATCCCTGTTGATGTAGCAGAAAAATAGTCTATATATATGCAACCCTTCTTTGAAATTTTTACATTTTCTCACAAATGCTAAGGGAGTTTCTTAAATTTTCAAAGCCTAGAACCTTCCAAAGCCCATAACTTACTAACCATTTATCTACATTACTCCATTCTTTGACCCTATTGAAGGTAAGTCCTTAGTCATGGGGGCCACAAATGTGTCATTTTTGACAAAAAAGTTTTCACCATTTTTCTAACTCCCACAAAGGTTTAACTAAAAAATCAGCTATTAAACACAAAACTACAAGAGTAAAACCTTTTCAACAAGATCTGGTGATATTTATAATAAAAATTAATAAATAATTAATAAAATGACAATAAAATAACTAATCTACCATGGTTCAATCTTAGCCAAAGTGTAACTAACTAATGAGAGAAGGCATTCAAAAATTTAAAGTTACATGTTATATCTACTAATCCATGGATGTGTTGTAACTGTATATGACACCAAAAGGGAAACACATGGAGGAAGCAAAACTATCTTAACCAAGGGAGAAATGGCCTAGAATGGGAAGGGGCCAAGAATAGGCCCAACAAGAACCACTTGCAACCCATGCCATAGGTCCTCTTAGGGAAGAGGCCAGGGTGGAATTTATTCTACAGATTCCAAAACCACTAGTAGCAACAGAACATTCCCAATGAGATAATGCACCAACTCAACAAAAATATATTAAGGTAACCTTGATAGAAGCTTGCCTAAATTAGATCAGATCAAGGGAGGTCCAAAAAATAGTACTTCAAGAGTTAAATTTTGGCCCTTTCTTGGAGCAAGCACCAAAAGAAGTGCAAGACCAACTAAAGACCTCTCCCATGTGGCCAATCATCACTTCCACCAAGGAGTGATACATGGAAGAGACCTTCCTATTCTGGAACAATAGGTAGGATGGTTCAATAATTAAAATCAAGGACATCTCAATGTCCTACTTGGTGCAAGCCATTACTGAAGTGTTTGAGTTGCCAAAAATAAGGGCAAGTCTCGCTAAGATTCCAATGCAAGTGAACTCTAGCATCAAGAAAGAATGGGTGCAATGGTGCTATGGTGTCAACTGCAAGGAGTTTGGTGCACTTACACTGGTAAAAAGGATCCACTAAAAGATTGTGGCCTTTTACCTTAATCCCACAGTGAGGCCAAGCAAGATCACCATCTTTTCTACCCATGCATGCACCACTTTGAGTGGGACATTCCTTGTCAACCTTCCATAGCTAATCTATTTAGAGATGGAGAAGCAATTTAAAGAAAATGAACATGGAAGGAAGGCACTCCCCTACCCATGCCTCATCAAAAAACTTTGTTAGAGGGGAGGAATAGTCTATTATACAAACAATGTTATCAGGCATGCTCTGACTACTAATTGGATGTAGATGATGAAAGACAAGATGCCTACAATGACAATTTAAGAAGAGGAATAGCAACCACCACCTCCACCGGCCACTTAAACAACTATGCTGGATGTAGCTACAATAGCCCAACGATTGCACAAATACTAAGAATGGCTCTTGAGCAAATAAGAGAAATGAGTAGGCATGAGTGATGGGGACCCATCTATGTATAGACCAGTAATGAGCCACCTAAATGAGGTGGCCCAAATAATTAGCTTGATGGGTGGAGGTGGATCCATTTTCTCAGCTCAAAGAACATAGTTGTCCATGAGAGCAAATCCTAGCACTAAAGAGGTCATGGTATCTCTCATAGAAAAATAGCCACTCCCAAAAATTTCTAAGAATGTCACAACCTTTTTAGTATGCTTGTAGGAAGGTGAAAGGGCAACAGTATTGGTGATGTAGCACCAAGGGTAGGAGACAACAGCAAAGGTGATTGCTAATAGAATAGTCAAAACCCTTAATGCACCTATGACATCTATACCAAATGTCACTACACTCAAAGTTGTGCAAATATTTATAGAACCCACAAGTGGTAGAATAAATGTAGCACAACATGAAGAACTACTAGACCAACTGATGGGAATTGAGTAACCACTTCCAAATGTCTTTGACCTTTCTGACAATATTATTGCAACCCAATTAAACCTACTAGAGGTAAGGGGCAAAAACATCTTCTTAGAGGGGCAACTTGAAATAGTCAAGGATCTGAACAAATGCTTGGCTACTAAAGTTGTTGAATTAAGAGTCCAAATTGCTAATCTTGCATTTCTCAACCCAACATTAACAAAGGATGAATCTCTTAAACAAAGTTACACCAAACTAAAAGGGGTTGAGGGTGTGATGGAAATGGCAATGTTCTACTAATCCTTGATAGAGGCTACATAATATAAAATTCAGAAGGCCTTGGATTAGACCCACTAGGAGAATGTATAGTTGACCATAGAGAACCATTGCTTGTAGCATGTTGATGATCACAAAACCGAGTTCATCCATTAACAACAAGAGCAACTGGCTAGAGTGAACACAGAGCTAAGGAGATTAGGAGCATAAAATAGAAACCTTTCCACAAAGGAGGTTCATACCCTTTGCTAGAAGACCATGATCGAGATCACCATCTAGAAATTAGAGGCTCTTAAATTTGAGAGAGTCAAAGATCATTACAAAAAATAAGTCAATCTACAAAAAGAAGTGAATGAAAAGCACATCCAATTAACAAAGGCAAAAGTAAATAAAACCCTGTAGTAACTCCAACAAGGAAGAGAATTGTGGCAACCTATTTTTGATGGAATAGATGCCTATAATAAAGTAGAAATCTATGTGAAGGAGTTTCAAATTGAGAAGATGACATAATAGATAGAGCTCACCTATCTCTAATATGAAAATTTGGCCATGTTGACTACCAAACGACCATTGATGAGATGCGATATGCACAAGCTGTGATATCGTGTACACGATATCGCGTTGTCCCCTGCGATGTCATGTACGCGATATCACTGTCTGCCATCAAATCTATAAATAAGAGGTGGCACTCCCCTTATTTTCCATCCTAGGCTTAAAGTAGGGAAACTCTGGCATATTGATCACTCCAAAGATAGAATATTTTCCATGTGCCCGCAGTAGGAGTCCCCAAGTGAACGGATCTTTATTCGAGCAACTTTGTACCTAAACAAAAGTTGTGTACGGCAATAAAGATGAGCTTTGTGGATAAAAATTATAGTGCATGGAATAGGATTTTATTAATTGTTATTTATTACCTGTTATTTCCTACCTGTTATTTATTACCCTGCAGTAGCATGGCATGAGTACGACTTGATTACGAGCATTTACGAATGTGTACGGCTAATCAAGGAATCGACTACTCATCGCGATTAGATTCTCTCAATCCTTTCCTCCTAGTTAAGTGCCTCAGTACGACCACTTCGAGCACATGCGTTATGCATGGTGATCCCAGTAACGATTAGCATTTGGTAGCCACGGTTGCATAGTTCATGGTGTGTACGGTAAGTCCGAACCGATGTTGACGCTAGGTAATTTAGACTTAGGTCATTAGTTAGAGTTAGCTAGTTTCTCAACCCTTCACCTCAATAGCATAGGAGAAAAACATTAAAAAGATATAAAAATCATATACCTTTGACTTACTTAACGATACACCATGACAAACACAAGTAAGTCTGGGAAGACAACGAATGATTAACCCCAAGTGTTCCATGGGGCATGTAGGCATTTAGTCTGCGGAGTTTGACCAGATCGTGCGTGCTACACTTGTTTCGTATGGTTGAGTGTAGGGGTAGCTCGCCACTCATCATTGGCACCATTGCTGGGGACTAAGTGTTTGTGTATTGAATAGAACATAAAAGATATCGCTCACATTGTTGTGAGCCTAAACGAACCTTCGGGTTAATCAAGATAAAAATTATATAACGGTAAATCTAGCACACCGATAACAATGCCTTCTTCTCATAAGAGCAACTCACCACCTAAGGACCATACACGAGACAGTTA
>MNCI01004172.1:107991-168180 GCA_015680685.1 Gnetum montanum | reverse complement strand
TGCTCATTGCACTTAGGCTAGATTAGATTCTCTCAATCCTTTTCTCCTAGTTAAGTGCCTCAGTATGATCACTTTGAGCATGTGCATTACGCATGGTGATCCCAGTAACGATTAGCATTTGGTAGCCACGGTTGCATAGTTCATGGTGTGTACGGTAAGTCCGAACCGATGTTGACGCTAGGTAATTTACACTTAGGTCATTAGTTAGAGTTAGCTAGTTTCTCAACCCTTCACCTCAATAGCATAGGAGAAAAACATTAAAAAGATATAAAAATCATATACCTCGGACTTACTTAACGATACACCGTGAAAAACACAAGTAAGTCTGGGAAGACAACGAATGATTAACCCCAAGTATTCCATGGGGCATGTAGGCATTTAGTCTGCAGAGTTTGACTAGATCGCGTGTGCTACACTTGTTTCATATGGTTGAGTGTAGGGGTAGCTCGCCACTCATCAACCATGATCAGAACTAGCAAAGTAAGTGGCCATCTCATACTTGTTGTATATGGCCGAGTTCAAGAATTACAAAGACACCAAGCAAAAGCTTGCAATGGCAAATGCTAAACTCAAAATCCTCAATGGAAAATACACTAATCAAAGATCTACCACTGAGAACCTAGCCAGAATAATGAATGACTACCAAGAGCTGCAAAATGTAGCAAGGGCATTTGATGTCGAATGTAAACAATTCACTTTCTAGTTTATCAACATAAAGAAGTTTTTCGTGGTAATGCCCTATCTATGGGATATCCCCATTCTAGCCCACATTGGTGATGTTTGTATGAACTATGAATGATCCCTAGAGTAAGAAGGAGAAGATGAAGGCATTAGTAGATTCCTTTCGCCTTCCACCAAAGGTTGTAGTCACAACAGGATAGCCATAGCCACCTTAGCCACCACACTTGCCCAAAGTCGACAAAGGTCCTTCAAAACCTTAAGAGCCTCCATCACCTAGGACTATCTGATCTTCTCCACCACCTTCATGCCATTAGAGAATGTGCTATCCAATTTTGTGTATTCATGTCATGGTGTTCACTTTTGTGTCATGAACATCACAATTTTTGTAATGTGTTGATTTGTACACTTGGGCATCAGTTTTGTCAAGTGAGTTTGTTTGTCGTTGATGAGCCGCGATATCATGTACACGATATTGCATCCTACCTCATATTCTATAAATTAGAGGTGGCACCCTTTGTTCAAGGGAGTTAGACTTAGACCCTTAGCCAAATTCTTATAGTTCTGTTATTCCAGAGTTAGAATTATTTCTGTGTGCCCGCAGTAGGAGTCATAGAGTGAATGGATCTTTATTCAAGCAATTTGTACCTGAGCACAATTTTGTGTACGGTAATAAAGATGAACTTTATGATAAACCTTGCAGCATATAGATTAAGCTAATTAGTAATTAATAATTTTTTAATGCTTTTCTAGTTAATTAATATCTTTCTCAACCTTCAACCCCCTTAGTTAAATACACTCAGTATGACCTCTTCGAGCATGCATGTAGCGCTTGGTAACCCAATGACGATTAATGTTTGGTAATCCCAACAGCATTGCACTAGTTCAGGATGTGTATGGCAAGTGGGAATGGATACTAGTGTTAGGAACATTTAGAAAATTGTTAGTGAATAGTTAATGTGAGTTAGTCACTTAGTTCTCTCTCCCTCTCCTTTATTAGCAGAAGACATAAAAAGACAAAAAGCTATAAAAATCATATACCTCAAGCTTACTTAACCATACAACCATGATAATACAAGTAAGTTTGGGAAGACAACAATTGATTAACCCTAAGTATTCCATTAAGGTGTGTAAGCACTTAGTCCTTGGAGTCTGATCAGATCGTGTGTGAAATGCTCATATTTGTATGATTGAGTATAGGGGTACCTCGCCACTCATCATTGGCATCGTTGCCAAGGACTTAGTTGTTTGTGTGCTACATAGAACATAGGAACTCATTCATATCATTGAAATGTTAGAACAAACCCTTAGGGTTAATCAAAGAAAGATAAGACAACAGTACATCGCACATCAAACAAGACAAGATGTCTTCTTCTTCACATAAGAGCACTTCACCGCCTAGGACTAACACAAGAGGTAGTCAGCAGCATAATACACGTAACCAAGATCCGCTAGTTCCTTAATAGTTTTGTGTGGTAAATACTCATCCCGATGAGTATGTACCTGATTTCACCTTTATTCTCCACCAAGATGAACAACTACATTGGAGAGACTTAGAGGGTAACATAGTGTTGCCTGCAGACCGATCAGTCCCTAACATGCTCCTTTGTGCTCTCACATGAATAGGCATGCTACTTTTATACGTAGAATATGTTGCATGTGATCATGACACAAGGGATCATCATCCCACAAAAGTGTAACGTCAAAGGGACTTCAGACAAGAGAGATAACATACATCCTTGAAGGGTAAATGGCCCCATAATGCTCCACACGTTTTGAGCAAAATTGAGGATAGTGAACCTACTCCAACAGGTTCCCCACAAAACTATGTTCCTCCTCCTTGCACAGGTTAGGAGGTGGTGTATCAGAACCTTTCACAACCCTAGTTCTGATACCCACGAACACGAAGTGTTCAAATAAGGAACACAAACACATGATAAGGGCAGACGTTCTGATCATGATCACAATCGAGGCCAAGACCACCAAAGAGAAGGTAGAAAACACCATCATGGTGATGGTTCTCCTTCTTCTTCACCTTCATTATCACCTTCACCCTCTCCTTCAGTGTCCAGACACAGTCATAGGGAAATAAATCGTGAGGATAAGGGAAAACAAAGTGAAAAACATCAATGAGATAGTCAAGAACGAGGACGAGGGCACTCTAAGAAATCAAGGCATAGAAGAAGGGAGAGTAGGGAACCAAGTAGATATCATAGATGTTATGAACAAGATGACCACGAAGAACCGCTACTTGCAACTAGCAGCATGCTAGATATAATAGAGGTTGTAAGAGTTCCAACAAGGCATCAAAAGGATAGTAGGATCAAGAGGCTAGACATGAACAACATCCCACGATTTGAAGGGGGATACAACGCTTATCCTCAAAATCATTTACAAGCATTCCACAATGCATGTGCCTTGCAGAACATAGAAAATGAATGGCAAAAATTGAAGTTGTTCCCAAGGACATAGTGAAAGAAGCAGAAAGCTGGTACCGGTCCTTAGAACCGGAATCCATTTGGAGGTGGAGCACAATGTTAGAACTGTTCAATGATAAGTACCAAATGTACTCCCAAGTGTCTAACCTACAGAAGAAAATCCAAGGATGGAAGCAAGGAAATCATAAACCCTTGGATGCTACCATGGACCACTATTACGCACTGTTACATCATTGTCCTAGCTATGGTTATTCGTAGTGGGATCAACTACGCCATCTCGTGGATGGACTTAGGCATGAAACAAGAAGAACCCTTGGGACGTATGCCCAAGGAAGGTTATTAGAGTTTAGGTCTCGTCAAATTCATAAATTACTAGAGTAAGTAGCCAAAGAAGAAGGTGATCTACGAAAGAGAGAAAGTGCGGAAGAATACAACTAAGATCCTTCCCTCTGAAAAAGGGGAGTGAGATTTTGTGAGGAGGAAGAAGAGTCACCACTCAAAGAGATGGTGAATAGGAAACCTTTGCCTCTCCAAAAGTTAATAACAAAAGTATCGGCAATGGTAGACCAAATGTGGGACCCCCTAGATAGTAGGTTTGAAACTGTTCTTAAAATTGTAGAGGAGTCTAGCGAGCAAGGTAGTGACCACAACAAAAAGAAAAAGAGAGAAGTGGAGAATGCACGTAACAAGGGTAATGGTAAACTGGTCATCACAGAAGATGTTGTGGATTTAGACATGGACAATGATGGTGGATGCGAGATATGCCAATAGGACCATCCTAAGGGATGTTGCCCAGTGATCTCACATCTTCAAGAGTCTGAGGTGTATGCACTCAACCCACAACTAAACAAATGGCAAACACCCCAACAGTTACCTTATCCCCAAGGTAACCCAAGGTAGTTTCACCAACCTTCAACATATTATCCAGGTGGAACTCCACCACAACCCGTTGAGCAACAATAATAGTGGTAATACCCATAGTCATGGGGGATGCCACCACCAAGGCAGCAATACCCGTATCGACAACCTGACCCATATGGCTACTATGTGTAGCATCCAATCTCTCCACATGACTCTGTTAGTCACATTACACTATAGCACCACTACCAAGCTCGTGAGTATTATAGAACTCCTTCTCCTAGGGAAGATAACCCACAAACATACCATCCTTCAAATCCATCTGTAGCTCTCACACAAATAGCTCCATTACCACCCTCTCCAACAATGCAAGGGGAACTCGCTACTCAACTGCAGCAACGCAATGCCACAAGGGCTATAAATCCTTAACCCACTATTGGTTTTGATAGCCGTATGAAGAAAAGACCTTTCTTTAGAGTGAATAGTTCAACCAAGCCCTTACAACAACAAGCGATTGAACCTCTGAATGCCTCCCCATCAAATAAGGCTTTAGAGCTCCCTTCAAACCAAACACCGAGCTCAACGCATACAGTTATGTTAACACATGTTGTAACTGATTAGATCAAGGTTGGCCACCTTCCCAGGAAATTCTCTGATCCTAGAAGCCCTCTAATCTATCTCCAAATCACTAGGAATAAGCCATGCAAAGCTCTTCTGGACTCAGGTTCTGGAGTCAACTTTATATCACAAGAAATGTACAAAGCCTGGAACCTACCTCCATTAAGGAAGAGCAATATTCACCTAGAGCTGGCCAACTAGTCCATCACTGTTCCCTTGGGACTAGTGGAGGACATCGTCAACACTGTGTGTGGGTGGTTGTACCCAGCTAATTTCCTAGTGATACAAGTGAATAACAGTAAAGGGGACTTCCCAATAATAATGGGAAGGGCATGGCTAATTATTATAGATGCATGCCTAGGAATCTGTGAACTTTTCCTGGAAATATCTAAGGAGAAGACTTTTGGAAAGATCGAGAAGAAGAAGTTCCATGCATTGCATATAGTGATACAGGGTGCAATTGCGTGTAGAGATTATGGGTTGTGCAAAGTTTAGCATTGCTTGCATGCAACTAGGGTGCACAAGACATTAATATACAAAAGTGCCTGTATGCAGCAGCCACACAACAAGAAGACACCTAGTGGTTGATAGCTTATCAAGAGAGCAACTCACTAATGTGCATGGAACTAAGTGAGGGAATAACTTGCGCTTATATTGAAAGCATAGATGCACTAGGGCAAGTTCGCTGCCAACTTCCAAGCCTTAACCTTAAAAACATCAACTAGGGGAAGTTGGAAATTCCTAAAAAAATTAAACAAGAGCTTTGATAAGAGATTGTTAGTCAATGTGCAACAGACCAAACCCTTCCATGAATTTAGAATGGTCAGTGCACATAATACCTCTAAGAAGGGATGACCTTGCTCACTCTTTCAGATCTCCTCCTTCCAACTCAGTCATGGGGGAGACGGCCACCTTTGCTAACTATTTGAGGCCCTCAGTTCCTTTTTAAGTTTTTTTTTTTACACATTTTTATTTTACAAATTTCTTTAACTTTTCTTGTTTTTATTTTGCAACATCGTTGATACTTTTTCATTTCTTTGTGTGATTGTTTGTTTTGTTTGTTTTTGTTTTTTTTTTTTATTCTTATTTTATCTTTGTTTGTTGTTTTTGTTTTGTTAGATTCGTCACCTAATAAGTGCTCCTGATGGTGGTATGAATTGTATTGTATTAATTGCTAATGTTTGGTTTTTACCTTTGAGTTATAATATTGATACTAAGGTATGGTTCTTTTGATATAATAGGCAATGAGTCCATGTCATCCATGCATCCATAAATTTCTATGGTCTCTCTTGGCTTGGAACTATATAGTCCCTTTCTTTAATAATAAAACTATTAACAAATTGGTGACTAGGCATTTCTCAAACTAAGGAAGGACTCAAGGACTGACATGGGTGTGACTTCAAGGGAATTTGATGCATTTATGCTGGCTATTCTCTTGGGTGCTTGGATGTTTTCTTCTTGAGTTTTCCTTACCATTCCAATGTTTCTCCATTATTGGGAAGCTAAGCCAATAAAAATGTGTCTTTGCATGGTGTGGTTCTCACCACAAAAAAAAATAAATAAATAAACAAATAAACAAAAATAGTGAGAATTCAAAGCACACCCCTTAGACAAAATAATTATTTGGGCTACAAGCACTGGTTATGGAACTAAGAAAACATGTTCTCTCTAACTAAGGCCCTCTCTTGCTTCCTACTTTTCCCTTTCTCGTTTTCTTGGAATGGTGGTGACTCTTTGGCAGAAGCATTCTTGTTACTTCAAGTGGATGGATTGGCCAAGTGTATTAATGCAAAGTCACTGGATGTGGATTGTTTGAGGCTGAATTTGGAATGAGATCTACTTAGTCACATTAATCATACATACACAAGGGGATGTACACCACCTTGTTCTTGAGACTCTATTCCAGTCTCTTCTCTTCATCATTCTTTCTCCATTTTCCACCTCATTGCCGATTGTATCAGTAGTCTATATTTTGGTTGATGCATTGTTTTCTTTTTGGTGAATTCTTGTGGTTAAGACTTTAACTCTTACTTCCAAATGACATTTCCAAAGCTTACGAACTCTTTAAAGGTGGGATTGTTAGGGCATCAAGGGCATGAGCCTGCTTTGGGGAGGACCCATTAGCATTTCTATTTGCTGCACCAGTTAACTTCTTTCCCTCAAACATTGTTGCAATCAACATTTGTTTTGTTTATTCTCATCTCTAACATCCATTTTATTGGTGTTGCCATTGTTTATTTTTCTCCATCTTTTTTATTCCTTATCTTTTTCCATTCTATCACTACCGAAGGATCACTCTTAGTCATGGGAGCCCTGGTCCAATTTTTTCAATTTTCCTAACCCCTACACCTTGGGTAGTCACCAGTGTTATATCTCTAGAATTTGTATTATCCATATCACAACTCAACCAATGGATCTTACACCGAGGCAAGGTATCAACTGTATTGTGATTTACTTATCCTTGCTCATATGTGACTATGTTGTGTGTGCAGATGGCAATCATACAATAATGGATGGACCTGGAGGGAACACTCAGGATAGATTGGTGCTGGAACAGTTGTGCAAGGAACAAGACTGATGGTGCAGTTATAGATGGATAACGAAAGGTGCAATCTTGGCATTAGCAGCAACATGCCTTCTTCTTTTCTCTCTCTCTCTTAGCTACCAAACAAGGTTGGATGTCAATTGTGTATAGCGTTCATTCTTGTAGTCATGAACACTAATATTGTCACGTATTGTAATGATTGATCCATTCACACATCATCCCATTCACCATTAGTTTTCATTCAAGTCAATAATCCCATACCTTTCTACTATTTTGTAAGGAACTCAAGGATGATTTTTCATTCAGTCATGGGGGTATGATGAGCTGTGATATCGCGTCCTACCTCATCTTCTATAAATAAGAGGCGGTGCCCTTTGTTCAAGGGAGTTAGACTTAGACCCTTAGCCAAATTCTTGTAGTTTTGTTATTCCAGAGTTATAATTATTTCTATGTTCCCACAGTAGGAGTCATAGAGTGAATGGATCTTTATTTGAGCAATTTGTACCTGAGCATAATTTTGTGTATGGCAATAAAGACGAACTTTATGATAAACCTTGCAACATACAAATTAAGCTAATTAGTAATTACTGATTGTTTAATGCTTTCCTAGTTAATTAATATCTTTCTCAACCTTCAACCCCCTTACTTAAATACACTTAGTACGACCTCTTCGAGCATGCGTGTAGCGCTTGGTAACCTAGTAACGATTAACATTTGGTAATCTCAACAACGTTGCACTGGTTCAGGATATGTACGACAAGTGGGAATGGATACTAGTGTTAGGAACATTTAGAAACTAGTTAATGAATAGTTAATGTGAGTTAGTCACTTAGTCCTCTCTCCCTCTCCTTTATTAGCAGAAGACATAAAAAGACAAAAAGCTATAAAAATCATATACCTCAAGCTTACTTAACCATACAACTATGACAATACAAGTAAGTTTGGGAAGACAACGATTGATTAACCTTGAGTGTTCCATTAAGGCGTGTAAGCACTTAATCCTTGGAGTTTGACCGGATCATGCATGAAACACTCATATTCATATGGTTGAGTGTAGGGGTACCTCGCCACTCATCAGTTGTGTCAAGAGTTAGTCAATAATCCCATACCTTCTCAATTTTCTAAAGGAACTTGAGGATGTGTTTTCATTCAGTCATGGGAGTATGATGAGTGTCAAAGTATCACATTAATGGGCCCCCATCAAAGAGGCCATGTTTACATCATGTTACCCCATCGACGAGGCCACATCAACGTAGCATTTGCTATGTCTATGGGGCCCCATCAATGTAGCCCTATAATAAAAACTATAAATATGAGCTCACAGTAGTGTTTATGGGAGTCAAGTCATAGTTGTAGTAGAGCTCTTGTAGTTTTTTCATTTTAGAGTTAAAATATTTCTCTAAGTGCCCATAGCAAGAGTCAAAAAGTGTATGGTCTTTATTCAAGCACTATTATGCTTGAATCACACTAGTGTGTATGACAATAAAGATGAGCCTTTTGATCAAACCTTGCAACACTTAGAATAGATTCATGATTTATTTATGCATTTATTGTTTTCTTTGAATATGTAATTAATCAAGCTCAATTATACTTTAAGCAATTATTTAATTAATTAAGATAAGTAGATTAAGCACATAAGTATGATCGCTTCAAGTGTAAACATGTATTCTCTTGGCAATCCTAATAGTATTAATGCTTGGTTCACCTAGTAGCATAGTGCTTGGTAATCCAATAGTGGATACGTGGGTTCAAGATGTGTATAGAAAGTGGGACTAGATTCTTATGTTAGGACTAGTCAGAGATTAGTCAAGTAGTTAAACTAGATTAGTTATTAAACCACTTCATCTCTCTCTTTAAGTACCAAAAAACATAAAACATAACACAATAAAAATCATATGCCTCAATTATACTTAACCATATCTTTGTACATCACAAGTGTAATTGGGATGACAAAAAATGACCATTAGGGCAAGGTTCACTTTCTAGAAGACTAGTGTACTAGAAGACATAAAGTCCATGGAATTCGACTGGATCATGCGTGAACACTTCATGATTCGTATGGTTGAGCATAGGGGTACCTTCATTGCTCATTATGGCCATTAATTCAAAAAAATCAAGAAAACCTTTATGAGAATCTTGAATAGCTACACTTCTATCCAAACTATTCAACAAATCAAAAAATGTAGAATTTTAAGAAACATTAATGCCATAGAGACTTTGACACTCAAACCAACTAATCCAATAATTATGCATGTAAGGAAATAAAAGGGAGGAAAAAGGCATGGTTGCTTAATAACCCATTCATAGACCATCAACTTTCATGAAGTCAATAATAGGCAAATTACCTTTACCTTTTAAGAATTTAATTTAATTTAATTTAATTTTTTTGCATAGTTCTCCCTCTACTTTTAACTAGTTGAGAGGACTCTTAATGAAAGCACTCCTAGCATTATGCATATCCCATTTTTGTTTGACAGAGCAAACATAAGTAAGTCATTGTTGAAGATTAATATTAAAGGGATCATTATGTAAAGCAATGTTGATCTATTAAATTTCATCATAGATTTTTTTTCAATCTCACCTACCAATCAATGCGCAAAATTACAAGCACGATATATAGCATGCAACTACCAATCAGTCCAACCTAATTTACCAAGGGATCTCATTTCTACATTCTAGAGAGATGTCAAAATACATTTTCCAGAAAGGATAATGATGAGCAACAAGGTACCCCTACACTCAACCATTCAAATACGAGCGTTTCATGCATGATTTGGTTGAATTCCAAGGACTAAGTGCTTATGGGCCCTTGTGGAACAAGGATGGGTTGGTTGATCATTGTCTTCCCAAGCTTACCTGTATGTCACGATTGTATGGTTAAGTAAGCTTGAGGCATATGATTTTTATAGCTTTTATATTTTTATGTCTTGCACTAGTAGGGAAGGAGAGAGATAACTAAGTGATGAGTGGCGAGGTACCCCTACACTCAACCATACGAAACGAGCATAGCACGCGCAATCCGGTCGAACTCCGTAGACTAAATGCCTAAATGCCCCATGGAACACTTGGGTTAATCATTCGTTGTCTTCCCAAACTTACTTGTTGTTGTCACAGTGTATGGTTAAGTAAGTCCGAGGTATATGATTTTTTTTGGTCTTTTATGGTTTTTCACCTATGCTATGGGGTGAAGGGTTGAGAAAGCTAACTAACTCTAGCTAAGGACCTAAGTCTAAATTAACTAGCATCAGCATCCATTCCCACTTACCGTACACACCCTGAACTATGCAACTATGGCTACCAAACGCTATCGTTACTGGGATCACCACACATAACGCACATGCCCAAAGTGGTCGTACTGAGGCACTTAACTAGCCTAAGTGTGATAAGCATCCATTCCTTGGCTACCGTACACATCCGTGGATGCTCATAGCCAAGTCGTACTTATCCCACGTTCTAGGAGTTAAGGGTGAGAGAGACTAATCGCGATAAGTAGCCGATTCCTTGATTAGCTGTACACATTCGTCAATGCTCATAATCAAGTCGTACTCATGCCGCGCTTACAACATGTAATAAATCCTATTCCATGCACTACAAGGTTTATCCACAAAGCTCATCTTTATTGCCATACACAACTTGCGTTCAGGTACAAAGCTGCTCGAATAAAGATCCATTCACTTGGGGAGTCCTACTGTGGGCACATGGAAAATATTCTATCTCTAGAGTGATCAAACTACCAGAGTTTCCCTACTTTAAGCCTAGGATGAGAAATGAGGGGAGTGTCGCCTCTTATTTATAGATTTGGTGGCGGAACGCGATATCGCGGTGCATATCATGTCTCATCATACCCCCATGACTGAATGAAAACTCGTCCTTAAGTTCCTTACAATAATAGTAGGAAGGTATGGAATTATTGAGGGAAATGGAACTAATGAGATGACATGTGAATGGATCATTATTACAAGACTTGACAAAATTGGTGTTCATGACAACAAGGGTGAACACCTTATTACAATGACAGTAGGCCTTAGTTGGTAGCTTGAGAGAAAGAGAGAGATAGAAAGAAGTGTTGTTACTGCCAACGCCAAGATTGCACCTTCCGTTGTCCTTCGATAAGCGTGCTATCCATCTTGCTCCTTGCATGGCTTCTTTAGTGCTATTCCATTCCAAGTGTTTGCTCCAAATCCAATCCATTTTTGTATGATTGCCATCTGCACACACAACACAATCATATATTAGCAAGGGTAATTGAATCATCATGTAATTAATACCTTGCTTTGGTGTAGGTTCATTGGCTAGGTTGTGGTATGGCTGATATCGATCGGGAGATATAGTAATGATGACTACCAAAGGTGTAAGGGTTAGGAAGAAAATCAAAGATTTCGGGGCTAGGAGAAAATCGAAAAAATCGGGCCTCATACCCCCATGACTAATCGCGAACCTTCGGTAGCATTAGAATGGAGAAAGGAAATGAGTAAGAAAGATAGATAAAAAGGGACAACTGAAAACATCAGTGAATTGGATGTCAAGATGGTAATGAACAAAATAATAATTAATTGCAAAATGTAAAGGGAAAGAAGTTAACTAATGTTCCAAAGAGGAAGGTTAGTGGGTCCTCCCCAAAGCAGGCTCAAGCCCTTAGTGCCCTAACAAACCCACATTCAAAGAGTCCATAGGCTCTGGGAATGTCTTTTGGAACAAGAGTTAAATTCTTAACCACAAGCTTTTACCAAAAAGAAAACAATGTATCAACCAAAATATATACACTAATGATACAACTGGCAATGAGGTGAATAATGGAGAGAAGGATGGAGAGGAGAGAATGGAATGGAATCTCAAGAACAAGGTGGTGTACAGCCCCCTTGTGTGTTTGTGATTAATGTGACTTAGCAATTCTCATTCCAACTCTGGCCTCAAACCAACCACATCCAGTGACTTCACATCAATGCATTCAGCTAAACCATCCACTTGGATAATGAGGATGCATCTCCAAAGAGCCACCACCATTCCGACGAAACAAATGAGAAAATGGGAAGCGAGAAGGGCCTTAGTTAGAGGGAACACTTTTGGTTTCATAACCAGTGCGTGTAGCCCAAATTTTATTTTGTCTAAGGGGTGTGCTTTGAATTCTCACTTAGTTTTTTTTTTTGTTTTTTATGTTTTGTGTTTTTATGCATGAGAACCACACCATGCAAAGACTTCTTATTTTTATTGTCTCAGCTTCCGATAATTGGGTAACATCGGAACGGTAAGAAAACTCAAGAAGAAACATCTAAGCACCCAAGAGAATGACCAACACAAAAGCATCAAGTTCCCTTGAAGTCACACCCTTTTCAATCCTTGAGTCCTTCCTTAGTTTGAGAAATACCCAGTCACCGATTCGTTAAAGTTCTTATTAGAAGGGAACTGTACATTTCCAAGCCAAGAGAAACCATAGAAATTGGTGGATGGATGGATGAAGTGATCTCATTGCCTGCCATATCAAAAGAAACATACCTTAGTATCAACATTGTGACTTAAAGGTAAAAATCAAACATTAGCAATCAATATGAAAACAATTCATATCATCATTCTGAACACTTATTATGGGACAAACTTATAGGGTGGATACACACACACACTCACACAAAAAATGGAAAAGTATAACGATGTTTTAAAACAAAAATTAGAAAAGTTAAAGAAATTTGTAAAACAAAAATGTGTAAAACAAAAATGTTGTAAAACAAAAACATGTAAAAAAAAATCGAAAAAGAACTCAGGGCCCCATATGATCAGCATAGGTGGCCATCTCCCCCATAGCTAAGTTGTAAGGGAGAGATCCGAAATAATGAGCGTTTGTTTGAATTTCGTAGAAGTGCCCAACTTCTCCCAACTGATGTTCTTAGGTTGAGGGGTGGAAGTTGGTGATGCTCATGTTTCAGTGTGTCTATGCCCTCGTTGTTGGCATGGGTATCCTCAGTTCATTCCATGCATATTTTTCTGCTCCTTCAAGTAGCTTTCAACCACGGGGTTTCTACTACTAGTTGTGTGGTTGCTACATACAGGCATCTTTGTTGCAAAGTTTCAAGGGCACACCTACTGCATGGAGGAGATGAGCATCCCTCCATGTCATCACTCGATGAATCACTATATGTGATGCATGGAACTTTCCTCTTCTCAATCTTTCCACATATGTTTATCTTAGAAATTTCCAAGGAAAGATCACGGATCCTAAGGCATGCATCTACCGTACTAAGCCATGCCCTTTCCATTATAATCGAGAAGTCCCCTTCGTTGTTGTTCACTTCAATCACCAGAAAATCAACTGGGTAAGACCAACCACACACAGTGGTAATAACTTCCTCCACCAATCCCAAGGGAATGGTGATAGACTGGTCTACCAACTCCAGTTGAATGTTGCTCTTCTTAAGTTGGGGCAAGTTCCAGGCGTGATACATCTTTTGTGAAATTAAGTTGACTCCAAAACCTGAGTCAAGAAGAGTCCTATATGGTTCATTTCCGACGATCTGTAAATAGATTAAGGGACTCCCAGGGTCAGTTAGTTTCCTAGGAAGGCAGCCTACCTTGATCCAGTCAGTTATGGTATGCATTAACATAACTGTATGCATTACGCCCTATTGGACTGAAGGGTGCTCCGAAGTGTTAGATGGTGGAGGAGTATACATGGCCTCAACCACTTGCTGTTGCAAGAGTTTGTCTGGGCTTTTGGTTCTGAAGTAAGGTCTTCTCTTTTTACAATTGTTAGAACCAGCAGCAGGTTGGATATTTACAGCTCCTGTAGCATGACGTTGCTGTGGTTGAGGAGGAAGTTCCCCTTGAATTGTTGGAGCAGGAGTGTTACGGGAGCTACTTGTGGTGGAAGAGGTGCGGGTAGATTAGGAGGATGGTGTGGGTATGGAGTGTCTCCTAGAGGAGAAGGAGTCCTTTTGAAGTACTCCCGAGCTTGGTAGTGATGGTTGGAGGTTTCGTGACCCATAGAGTCACTTGGAGAAATCGACTGCTGCACATAATATCCATAAGGGTCAGGCTGCCAGTAAGGGTACTGTTGTTTCGACGATGGCATCCCCCATGACTGTGGGTATTGCCATTGCTGATGCTATCCAATGGGCTGTGGTGGCATTCCACTTGGATAATACATTAGTGGTTGGTGGAACTACCTTGGGTTACCCTATGGATAGGGTAACCTTCGGGGTGTTTGCCATTGATTGAGTCTTGGATTTAGTGCATACACCCCAGACTCCTGTAGATGTGAGATAATGGGGCAACATCCCTTAGGATGGTCATAATAGCAGACCTCACATCCACTATCATCATCTGTGTCAGAGTCCACAGCCACATCGGAGTTAGTAATTTTTCCCTTACCCTTGTTATGTGCAGGGCTTAAATTTCTCCTCTTGTTCTTACCTTTGTCACTACTGTGTTCTGCCTTAGACTCTTCTACAATTTTTAGGAAGGTTTCAATTTTAGAGCCTAAAGAACTCCATACATCGTCTACCTTAGCCGCTATTTCTGTTGTTAATTTTTGGATTGGCAAGGTTTTCCGGTTCACCAATTCTTCGATTGGTGACTCATCCTCTTCATCACAAAATTTCACTCCCTTCTTTCGAAGGGAGGGGTCACGGTTGTACTCCTCCGCACTTTCCCTTTTGCGTAGCTCACCTTATTTGTTTGCTACTTGCTCCAACAAACTTTGCACTTCATGGGCTCTAAGTTGTGACAACCTCCCTTGGGAATAAGTCCCAAGGGTTCGTCTAGTTTCATTCCTTAGCCCATCCACGATGTGGCGCAGTTGATCCCGTTGAGCGTACCCATGGCCCGGGCAATGATGTAACAATGTGTAGTAGCAGGCCATGGTAGCATCTAAGGGTTCGTGATGACCTTGCTTACAGCCTTGGATCTGCTTACGCACATTGGACACTCTGGAGTACATTTGATACTTTTCGTTGAATAGTTCTAGCATCATACTCCACCTCCTGATGGTTTCTGGTTCTAAGGATCGGTACCATCTCTCTGCTTCTTTGGTGAGTGTCCTTGGGAACAACTTAAGTTTCTACCACTCACTATCTATATTCTGCAAGGCACAAGCATCGTGGAATTCCTGTAAATGATTTTGCAGATCAGCATTGTATCACCCTTCAAATCGTGGGATATTATTCATGTCTAAATGTTTGATCCAACTATCCTTTAAATGCCTTCTGGGAATCCTAACTGCCTCCATTATGTCAAGCATACTTCGGGTTGCGAGTAGGGGTTTGTCATGATCATCTCTTTCATGACGCCTATGATGTCTACGTCGTTCCCTACTCTCCCTATGTCCTTGCCCTTGTCCTCTCTCTCGACTTTCCCATCAAGGTCTTTCATCTCTTTTACTTTTATCCTCACCTTTATGTTCATGGTGGCTACACCCAGATGTGGAAGAAGAGGGTGAGTGATGTGAAGAAGGGGAAGAAGAAGGGGAACCATCGCCATGACAATGTTTCTTACCTTCTCTTCGGCTACTATGGCCCCGATCGTGGTGACGATCAAAGTGTCCGTCCTTAGCATGAGAGGTTGTTCCCTTTGTGAACAGTTGGTGTTTATGAGCATCAGAACCAAGGATATGTATCATTGATCATAGGTTTTGATACCTTTCCTCCTCACCATCGTTAGGAGGGGGAACATCTTTTGCTAAAGAACCTATGATAAGGGGTTCCTCATCTCTTATTTCACTAAGGACGTGTGGGATCTTGCCCTTCAATAGTGCATGTTGACTCTCCTGCCTTAAATCTCTCGTACGTTGGGCATCTGTGGGATAATAATCCCTCATGTCAAAATCTTCTGCAATGTATTCAGCATAATGTTCTTGCATGCCAATCTATGCCAAGGCATGGAAAAGCATACGAGAGATTGATCGATCTAGGGGTAACACAATGTTACCTTGCAAATCTCTCCACCGCAGTTGTTCGTCTTGATGGAGAACAAAAGTAAAGTTAGGAATATACTCATCGGGATGAGTATATGTCATCTTATATTGTTTAGGACTTGGTTGAATTTGGTTATGTTTTTTATCTTGCCGATTGTCTCGTGTATGGTCCTTAGGTGGTGAGTTGCTCTTATGAGAAGAAGGCATTTTTATCGGTGTGCTAGTTTCACCGTTATATAAATTTTTATCTTAATTAACCCAAAGGTTCATTAAGGCTCACAACAATGTGAGTGATATCCCTTATGTTCTATTCGATGCACAAACACTTTGTCCCCAGCAACGGTGCCAATGATGAGTGGCGAGGTACCCCTACACTCAACCATACGAAACGAGCGTAGCATGCACAATCCGGTCAAACTCCGCAAACTAAATGCCTAAACGCCCCATGGAACACTTGGGTTAATCATTCGTTGTCTTCCCAAACTTACTTGTTGTTGTCACAGTGTATGGTTAAGTAAGTCCGAGGTATATGATTTTTTTTGGTCTTTTATGGTTTTTCTCCTATGCTATGGGGTGAAGGGTTGAGAAAGCTAACTAACTCTAACTAAGGACCTAAGTCTAAATTAACTAGCGTCAGCATCCATTTCCACTTACCATATACACCCTGAACTATGCAACTGTGGCTACCAAACGCTAATCGTTACTGAGATCACCACACATAACGCACATGCCCAAAGTGGTCATACTGAGGCACTTAACTAGCCTAAGTGTGATAAGCATCCATTCCTTGGCTAACCGTACACATCCGTGGATGCTCGTAGCCAAGCCGTACTTATCCCACGTTCTACAAGTTAAGGGCGAGAGAGACTAATCGCGATAAGTAGCTGATTCCTTGATTAGCTGTACACATTCGTCAATGCTCATAATCAAGTCGTACTCATGCCGTGCTTACAACAAGTAATAAATAACATGTAATAAATCCTATTCCATGCACTACAAGGTTTATCCACAAAGCTCGTCTTTATTGCCATACACAACTTGCGTTCAGGTACAAAGCTGCTCGAATAAAGATCCATTCACTTGGGGACACCTACTGCGGGCACATGGAAAATATTCTATCTTTGGAGTGATCAAACTGTCAGAGTTTCCCTACTTTAAGCCTAGGATGAGAAATGAGAGGAGTGCAGCCTCTTATTTATAGATTTGACGGTGGACCGTGATATCGCGTACGCGATATCGCATGGGATGCGATATCGTGGCTTGTGCATATCGTGTCTCATCACTAAGTGACTAATTTAACTTAACTACTCATTAACTAAGTTCTAACTAATCCTAACACCAGCATCCATTCCCACTTTTCGTACACATCCTGAACCAGTGCAACACTATTGGGATTACCAAATACTAATCATTACTAGATTACCAAGCATTACACGCATGCTCGAAGTGGCCGTGCTTGTGTAATTTAACGATTTTCTTAATTGATCAAAATGAATTGCTATGCTAATAACAGAAATTAAAGTGCATAAAATAAAATAAATGCATAAGAAAATAGAATAAAAGAAATGCGTAAGAAAACAAATCTCAAGTGCTACAAGGATGAATCAAAGAGCTCATCTTTATTGCCATACACAAGGTGTGCTTAGGTACACAATGCTCGAATAAAGATCCGTCCACACTTTGACCTCCTGCTGTGGGCACTTGGAAAATACTCTAACTTTCAAATAGAATACAAGAGTTTCGCTACTTGACTCCTAAAAAACTTCTTTTCCAATTGTCCGCCTGGGCACTATATTTATAGGCTTGGGAGCAACTACTCTAGTAATTAGAGTAACCACTCTAATAACTAGAATAAACTGCTAGAGTAATTCCTCTAATAATTAGAATAAACCACTAGAGTAACTGCTCTAATAATTAGAATAAACTGCTAGAGTAACCACTCTCATCAGGTAAGAAATAAAGTTGCATTCATATGGAAAAGCTCATAACATTGAATTAGAGGTTTAATACCAAGTTTCAAATTAAGAGAAATTGGAAAATTGTCTAAAAGAGTTGCATCTTTATGAATTGTAACCTTGCCATCATAGAACCCAAAACAATAATTGGGAAAATAAAATTAGTCAAGTCTTTCAAACATCCAATTATTACCTTCACAGTGGTCAGACCAGGTAAACCAATCATTATGACAAACATTTGATTAACATTAAACCAAGTAGAAAGCTCATGGCATGCAAGTTGAGAAGCAACTCCATTAATTTTATCATAATAATTTTCAGTCATATTGATATCACCACCAAAAAGCCAAGGAATGTTTAGCAAACTTTAGAGAAGAAAATGCTACAAAATAATTCTATTGTAAAAGTAGTAGGGGCATAGATATTGCAAATACTAAAAGGACTTGAAACACCTTAAAGAATAACCAAGACAACAAAATTATCTCTACCATGAGAGATAATTTTTTTAGTTAAAAAATGATTAATAATGAAAGCTACACCACCTTGACTAATATTATGATTAGTAAATAATATTGTACAATCATGAATAATACTATTACTAGCCATAAATATATTTGAATGGGAAATCTTAATCTCTTGAAGAAGAATAAAATCATGAACTAAATATCCTATGCAAAGAAAAGCACTAAACTTTTTTGTCCAAAGTATATTAGTAAGACCCCAAACATTCCATGACAAGATTAACATAGGATGGAGAAGGAGGAGGCTCCCATGCTATTAGTAGAATCAAGATTCTCAAAAGACATAATCTCCATATCTTAACCAGTAGTTATAAATAAATTATTAGTAATTAAAATATTTTGAACATGCTAACCATTTTGATGATTTGACATATATTCACTAATAGATAGACTTCTTTGATGTTTTTAATTCTTAAAAAACATTTGAAAATCACTTGAATCAACAATAAAATTCTATAAAACCTTAGGAGCATATATTTATTTCTCCTTAGTCATTGAAGAATTTTTTCAAATTGATTTCATTGGAACCTTCCTTGAAGATATATTTTGTTGAATAGCACTAAAAGAAAACGGTGGGCTAATTGTTCAAACATTAGTAGAAAAAATCATCGCAAGATTTGTAGCATTGGTAGAAAAAACCTTAGTAGAATCTTTAACATTAGTAGGATAAACCTTAGTAGCATTTATAGCAACTTGTTGCTAATGTGCTTACATTGCCTTTTTATGTAGCATAAAAGGATATAAATCAAACATGTGACCCACATGATGACAATAGTGATATAACTTTGGAAGATTATAATAAACAACCTTCTGTGCATAATCAATTCTACTAGCATGTAGAAGATTTCTTGCTTAAGTGAATCAAAATCTACTTCAATCATATATTGAATTTTGTGAAAACTAGTAGCTGTAGTGAAGGTTTTAGAATGCTTGATTAGGACAATAGGAGAGATAATGATGAGTGGTGAGGTACCCCTACACTCAACCATACGAATACGAGCGTTTCACACACAATCCAGTTGAACTCCACAGATGGACTAGTTGTGGTATCTAGATAGTTACTCGCTGATTGCAGTTCACTGTCTTCCCACCTGGACTAGTATTTGCTTTGTCATGTATGGTTTAGTCCAGAGTGAGGTGTATGATGTGGTTTCTAACCTACTGCTACTCCTGGAGGCAATGGAAAATAACTTTAATTAAGCTAGGAGGAAAAGGGAGAAAGAGTTAAGCTAATAGGAAGTGGGAGAGAGAATCTAAGCTAGCCTAAGTGCGATGAGTATCTGTTCCTTAATCATCTGTACACATCTTGGACCTCGTGCATGACTACCACTAGGATTACCAAACTCATGGCCTAGGTATGCTATTGGGATACCAAGTAGTCACACTTGAATGCTTGTGATTAAGTCATACTCATTCCGCATTTAAGGAGTTTAGGGTAAAGAGATATTAACTACAAAAGCAATAGATAACAATAACAATTAAATAATTAAGCTAAGTGAATGTTGCAATGATGAAGTAATCTCGATCTTTATTTCTGGTCATGTACGTGTCCAAGTATGTCAGACTCGAATAAAGGTTCCGTACAATTACAATCATCACATTGCAGGCATGCACTGGGGGAAAAGGGTTAAGAGAAAAAACTGACAAAAAGATCCTAGTCTAATACTAACTGACTATTAAAACTGACTCTTCTTGTGTGCCTACATGTGTATTTATGGGCCCATACAGGAACCACGATATCGTGTACCTGATATCGCTTGTGAGGTCATGATATCGCGTACTTGATAACGGGGGTCCGATATCGAGACCTATTAGACCTAGTATCTTGTACCTGATATCAAGGGTCTGATAACAAGGGTTCGATAATAGGGGTTCAATAATGGGACCTGACAGACTATGACTCATCAGATAATATCCCTTTGAAGTTTTTTAAAAATTAATGGAAGATTCAACAATTTAACAAAACAAGGAATCTTTCAAAATTCAAGAAATGTTGGATTAAAAGAGGGAGTCCACTTTCAAATAATCAATCAAGCATGATGATGGTTGAAAAGATTGATATCAAGGACCTTAGAAACTATCGTCAAATCAACAAATTCTACTAGAAAAAATAAGTTTGACAAATAATGAGCATAGACAACATCCAAACCTTGATCCTTCCAAACTAAACTTAAATGATTCAAAAAAACTTAAGAGAAATGAGGTAAATAACCCATAATTTGTGCAAAAACATACTTTTTAGAAATTTTATGAGTAATAGATTTGTATAAATTATCGAGCAATTCGTTGAAAGGAAAAGAAGTGGTGATTCCGTTTGAAAGATCACCAACTAAATCTGGTGGCATTGCACATCATATCAATGGTAGACCCCTTGCTACCTCAAATCAATGCAAAAACCCTTGCCATAGAAACCCTCATTGTTGAAACACTCAAAGATGAAAAAACCCTCAATGCTGAAGCTAATAATCTTAATAAGAAGAACAATTTAAAGTACATAATATGCTAAACATTGCAAAGAGGTGAAATTCTAGAAATAAAATATTTGTTAAGTTAGAACTTTATAACTCAGTAATGAAACCTATAACTTAGAACTTCCATATCTAAAGTCCAACTAAGCTAACACCTCATTATTATTTATTATTGATGTTTAGTTAAATCCTTTCACTAACGGTTTGTTATTAATTAGATTATAATATTGTGTTGTAACCTATGCATTTTTGCCGGTAGCACTAAATATCCAAATTTTTATCACCAATATTCGCAAGCATCGATCGATGTGGAGGTTTACCATGACAAAACCGGATTGATGGGCAAATAATCTTGTCACACAAGGCATGAAAAATGGTCAAATTTGGATACCCACACCCAAAAATACTTTTCATTAATGGATGCTTGCGTTCATGATGTTGTTGGTGGAAAGTTCCAGCGCAACCCAAGGGAGACGGCAATTGTGGGTGGTGGGTCCCATCCAATCTCCGCAGGACACGAACCGCGTTCCACGCGGAGCAGACGTGGCCGTTGCTGTTAGACTTAGATCTCGGTCTTGCATTGCCTTGACTCTGCAAATTCAGATTCAAGGATTTTTCTTCTTCTTTCTCTTCCATCATCAATCATTATTATTATTAACTGACGAGAAGACGCATTCCCAATTCGTGATTTTTCTTTTTCCCGGTTCGTGAGTTTTCTTTTCTTTCCTTGCACGTTCTACTCTGCTGTGCAACGTTATTTGTGCATTGCACGCACGGATTTGTCCACTTTTCTAAGGCTATAGTAATCTGCCTCAGCTTTGAAGCAGAGAGTGTTCATGATTAATTGATTATATAGAGCTCTGCTGAGGACAAAGTTACGTTTGTTTTCGTAGATTTCTTTTCCTCTGCCATGGCTACCGTCGGCAACAACAATGTTCAGGCTAAGCTGGTTCGTTTCTTCTACCTTCCAAGGCTTTCCTTGTTTGTGTTGGAACCCTAGATCGGCTAATTATGCGTTTCAGATGCCATTATTTCCCGTTTGGTTTTTCGGAATTGGATTTCCGGTTTGGATTCGGATGTTAAAATAAAGGTTCCTTATGCGGTGTTATTTTCTTTCCTAATAAGACAGAATGGGATTGCAGTTATCTTTTGCTTTTCTGTGGGATAGAATTTCTTTGGCATTGTGAGCTTTTTAGGGAGATCGTAATGTGATTCTGTAATTCGGCGATATTTTCATAGGTGCTTCTCGGTGACATGGGAGCGGGAAAATCAAGCCTTGTTTTGAGATTTGTGAAAGGTCAATTTTTGGAGTATCAGGCATGGCTTCATGATCCTTTTATTTTTATCCTTTTTTTTCCGTGCATTCCTTCCCCGTTTGGAATCTGTTTATTGGAAATCTCCATTTTAGTGAATTTCTTGTTGTGTGGGTCAATGTTTGATATGTGAATTCAGGAATCAACAATTGGAGCTGCGTTTTTCACGCAAACGTTGGCTGTCAACGATAACACGGTGAAGCTGGAAATCTGGGATACAGCTGGACAAGAAAGATACCACAGTTTGGCTCCCATGTATTATCGTGGAGCGGCTGCAGCTATAATTGTGTACGATATTACAAATCAGGTAGGCAAATAAGGCTAACTTTACTCTTTAATTTACATGGCGTTTAGATCTTGAATCTTTGTTCTATTGGACGAGAAGAATAAACTGAAAATGTGAAAAATATGAAAATGGGTATTTAGGCTGTTACAAACGCTTCTTCAGCTTGAAGATTCTTTTAATACGTTCCTATATATTCTTTTTTATTATTAAATATTTTCATAATGTTTCGTATAGGATTCATTTGTGCGAGCAAAAAAATGGGTGGATGAGCTACAGAGGCAAGGTAAGTGTTTTATAGCAAGGTATTTAGATACGATGTGCTTAATCAAGTTCTAATAAAACCTCCATACTGTATTGTATAAAAGTTTATTTGTGAAACTGGAACTGAAGGTATACAATTTGGTTTGAACGAATTTTTTATATCTTAGTATGAAGCATTGGGATTGAACTTGTGACTTGTAAGGTGAAATTGACAAGTTTTACCACCAACCTAAATCTCTTTGATACGAATGTTGATATTTAAATGCAGGAAACCCAAATATGGTAATGGCACTTGCTGGGAACAAATCTGACATGATAGATAAGATTAAGGTTGCTCCAGAGGTATGATATATCTTTTTGACATATAATGTTCCAAGTAGAAGAGTTATAGAATTTGGTTTTATGTTTAGTTGGGCACTTCGTATTTTGCAGGAGGCAAAGTCATTTGCTCAAGAAAATGGGTTATTTTTTATGGAAACTTCTGCAAAGACAGCACAGAATGTGAATGAGCTGTTCTACGAAATAGGTTAGTTTCCTTTGCGTTTGTTAATTCAGAGCATCTCTATGAAGAATATGTTGTTCATTTATATTGTTATGATGTTTTGTTTTTTTTTTCCAATTTCACATTTACATTTCATTATAGGAAGTCAATTGTAATGAACTGTATCTGTGAGCAACTGAAAATACTTTTGTTTCACAGCTATTGCATTGTATGCGTGTGCGCATATATCTGTTTGGTGACATTATTGTTTTGTTTGAACACGTGTTATAATTGGGTGCCAACTTCACACACTGCTATTCGGTTATAGGTATTGATTCTTATGTTAAAGAGCTGCTGCATCAATGGGATTTCTTTTTAAGTCACTGAGTATTTATCATAAAAAACTGCAGCATATAAGTAGACTGGAAAAGAAGTCCTGGCACAAAATGTGTTGCAGTGAAGTCAAATCTGATGTTTTTCAAACGTCTTTCTGTTGTTATCCACAGTTATAGTTAAAGCGACTTGAAAAATAGAAAAATTCTTTTGACAGTGAATTGAGGAATTGGTCACAAACACAAAATATTAAGACATCATCAGGAAACATTATAGGATTAAAATACTGTAACATGCAGCCCTTGCCTTGCTTAATTAGGCTTGTGAAATTCTGAATCTTAGCAGGTGCCAACCTTACGGACTACAGACTGAGAATGATAATCAGATCCGTATTGGTTGTCTGCCTGATCCATTGGTATGGCTACCCGATTTTACACATGCAGGTTATTGATGATATAGGACAAATTACGTAAAATAATCATACCTAATGCATTTAAAGGGATTACATTGAGACACAGGATTGTTGGAAAGGAAAAACTCCTATTGGATGAGAGTGAAACTCTAATATCTCAAATAAGTAGAAGACAACAGTGAAGATGATATGGAGGTTTAAGAAATCACACATCTCAAAGAAAGTTCTAAATGAGAGAAATAATGTTGTTATTATAAGAAGGGTATTCCATTCATGGATTATTGTGTGTTTAATAGTTTTACGAGCACAATTTGCAGACAATGATAATCTTGTCTTGAGCAACTTAATGAGATAGGTAGAATGAAGTTTACTATGATTATCCAATAAGGATATGCATAAACAAGGGTTTTCAACCTTTTAAATGTACTTGGTCTATGTCATGCATTTGATGTCAGGTTTATCCACCTGTGATGTTATCCATATCTCATGTTTGATGCTGTTAATGCAAATTTAAAATAAAAAAAGTGTGGACGAAAAATTTAATCTCTCAATTTTGGTTTCTGTTTTTGGTTTGCTGCTAACATTTTCAGCAAGACTTGCTATCTTGAATGTGCATTTGATAAGGTAAAATTGTTAGTTTCTAATGCATCAGAAAGTTTTTTTAAATACAGATTTTCTGAATGTAAAGTCGTGACAGTAAAACCATGAAGCCTCTTGTATCATGGAGTACTATGGTTTGATTGATTTCCTGAACGCATTGTAGCAATCCCATCAGGAAGCATATCGTGTAGATTCTGCTCGAAATTTACATTTTAATGCATGCCTATCATTAGTTGACGAACCTAGCATCCAATTGCTATAATTCAAAGGTTGAAAGCCCTTGCTTATGCAAGTCCATCGAAGATGGAGAAGCTGTTTCTTCACTATTTTTGCCTATGGATGTGAAAATTGTGGCTTTTAGTATTTGAATCATGCAGTCATGTTTTCACAAAGAGGCAGTTTCCTTCTGTTAGAAAAATTTCGCTTAAAATATCCAACTTGCACGTGATTGTTTTCATCAACGCGAAGGTTTTGAAACAGTGGTTCACCAGCAAGACAACAAATTTTATATTTAAAATTAATAACCTTATTTTAGGAGAAGCTTATTACATCAAATGAAATTGGAAATCATGGTAAGTTAAGAAAGTTATGGCCGCAACCAATGTACCATGTCTGTGATTACTCTGTTACAAAATTTAATTAAACATTCCAAGAACAAGAATTTTGCATGAAACTCATTTCTTAAGGACCTCCAAATTTCTTTTTGTACTTGAAAACTTGTAAAGCATCTAAGTGTTTGATTATATCAAGGGCATTCAAATTTCCAGAACTGAGACCAGGTTGAAAAAATCTGATCCAAGTCTTACAGATAAGTTTTTGTTTTGTTTTGTTTTTTCAAATAAAGCAGACTAAGAAACAAACGACTTCTATGCAGTTATTTCTTTCCTTTTAAAACTAAGTTAGCTGCATTAAATAAAATTGAATCTTTGAGATCATGACAAATCAGGGTGTCTCTTCTGCCACCGAACATGTGCTTTCTTTGAAAGTGCCCTTCAGCATATGGATTCTAGCGTATCCTCCACTTCATATCAAATGAATTGAAAACATGTAACAAGTTCCTTGATTCCTATGTTTTTTGTCTAACGACTGGCATTTTGGCTATTCTTTCCTTAACCCTAGTCTTGTAAACGTTTGTTATGGTACAATAATTTACTTGGCTACCTCTGTAAGAGTGACTTGCCTTTGTAGATGATAATGCTACAATCCTCGTTGCTATAAAGATGTAACTAGTATTGGATCGTCTGGCAAATAATGTATTTGGCATCTGCATATCCAGATGCTAACATCTCATGTGAAAACACAATTATAATGCTGGGTTCCTTTGATGTACCTGAAAACCCTCTTAACTGCATTCTGACATAATGTTCTATGATTGTTCACGAGCATAGAAACTGTTAACTATGTGAATTTTTGATATAGGGCAAATTTACGGTACAACAAACCGTGTCCTGCTAAAATCTAAGCCATACATTGTATCTGTACGTTGTTCTTGGCAATGGGGCAGTCTTCCCTTAAAAATTAAAAGCATGCTAGTAGTAACTACTGAAATAACAATTTTTTAGTACTGCTTAATATGTGACAACGCTGAAGCTCTGATATCCTTCATGTCTAAGCATCACTTTATGATTGAGACGAATTCTTCAGGTTGAAGAAATTCTATCAAGAAGAAAGCGTCTTCCCAGGCATAGATATAGATGAATGTCCCAGTGTTTACAGCTCAATTATTTGCCAAACTATAAAATATAAATATGTAGAAATGTGCAAACAAAGCGACAATCCAATACGAATGGTTTAAGTTTCTTCTCACAGTATCGATACTGAACATTTTTGCCTTGTGACTATTGTTGGTTTGATCACTGTCATTATGCTATTATCTTTTCTTGCAAAGCTATCTTCTGGAAGCTAATTTCTTGACTTGTCGGCTAAGAAGCCTTAGTTGATAGGAGTTTCCTTCTGAGTATCTCGGTTTAACAAGGTTGAATTTATAGTATAAATAAGTATATTGCTTTATGTATTCAAAGTGGCAATGGTTTGGGATAACGTTTTTGAAAACCTGAACCCTATTAAATAGATCCAAACATAATAAAAAACTGAAGTCTTAATTTCCAGATCAGAATTCTTGGAATCATTTTTTGGCAATCAGATAAATTAAAATGAAGTAATTAATTGTGTTGTCAGTTGTTATTTTATTTTCTTTGTTAATCTTCTAAGTAGATTTTGTTTGAGGTTTGACTAGAACTAAATTGTTTCTCATAAAAGCTGTTGAATTTTCCTATAAAAATTGCTGTAGTACGGCTACTGGACTTGAATGTTTTGTGTTCAATACTATTTAATTTCTGATTGATTTCTTAAAAAAATGATACTCAAATTTCTATTATTCTAATTTAATTGCTAAAATTGTTCCAGCAAGAAGATTGCCAAAGGCAGTGCCTACCCAACAGGGCCCTGGCATGGTTCTTGCAGACAGAAATGCCGAGAGACCAAGGAGTGGCAATTGCTGTTCATGATTTGTTTGGATGCAAATATGCTATTTTTATTGGAAATGTTTTTATGGGTATTGCGAGCTTATACAGATGAATGTATACACCTTTCAAGGGCTAAAATATCACTTGGGGTAATGCCATCTTTTTATTATGCGATGTTTTATTTTGAGGTACTTTCCGAGGTCGTTTAAGGATTCCCATGGTGAAAATGTATATATTTTATGGAAATTTAATATTTATTGTTATCTCACTATATATTTATGTAATCTTGATACTTTTTGTTCATGTGCGATTTGATATTCTGAATTATAGAACGTGGTACAGTGCTACTCTATATTATAAAAATCATAGAGGATGATACAAAAGATTGCAGACAGACGAGGAATTCATGTAGGTTCAGTTACAATGTGTTGAAAGGATTTTAAATGTCCATTAACTAAACCAAGTGTAGGTTTTGAATTAGTAAGATTGGATAAGTAATTTTTAACTTGTTGGGTATACAACTATCATAATCTTGCAGTCACATTCGAACACTTCACTCTTGTAAACTGTGACATTCTCTTACATGTTATTTCTCTTCACTCTTGTAAACTGTGACATTCTCTTACATGTTATTTCTCTTCATAAATACGAGGGAAAACATGAAGAAATACGTTAGGACTTTGCCTATCTTTTGTCATGATGAAGTTATTAACACTTTTATAAAATATGGGACTTTATAGAATTCTTAACATGCATGAATAGTAAAATTCATTTACGCTTAGTGCTTTAATATTGGCTTGAAGCTTTATGATGCATAAATTTAATTCTACGCTTAGTGCTTTAATATTGGCTTGAAGCTTTATGATGTGTAAAATAGTAAGAAAATCTTTAATAGTCCAGAGTGCAATATGAAGGCGTCATTTATATTTCTAAACCTGTTATTTACTTAAAATTCAGTGTCCAAAGGTTTAAATGGTGAAAAGTAATTAACGACATATTCACTTGAATTACTTTAGAGACAAAGGAAAAGAAAAACAAAGTTTAAATCTTATAAATCTAATATATATTGTTCAACTGGAACTTTATAACTCAGCATTGCCTAGTAAATCTGAACATAGAGCTTTTAAATGAACTTGTGTTTTAGAGCTTTCAAATCAGAGTCTTATTATTAAGTTAACATTTTGCCCATTATAATTGAACCCATGACTTAGAGCTTTCAAATCAAAAGCCTTACTACTAGGTTAACATCTTGCCCACCATAATTGAACCCATGATTTAGTTTTCAAATCAAGAGTTGCACTACAAGGCTAACACCTTAACACTTCATTGTTATAAAAGGTAGATTAAAGTATTTTCCTTGATAGAACAACTTATATATAGCTTTCTTTTGTAAAAAGAATAAAATATGATTCAAAATCAATTATCGAAGTTTGTTAAGGCTTTTGAATTTTAAACATATAAATTTGTGTTTCGAGGCTTTCATGATGCAATGTTATGAAAAATACATTTATATGCCAATTATGATTTATCAAGTTTATTGAGCTTATAAAGAAAGCATATATTTAACAAATTATTAAATAAATGTATATTTAGGGATTTTGCATGATTTAAAATAATCATCATTAAATGTTTGGCTTACAAGTTAGCTTATGTTGATGGGATTGAATTTCCAAAATCATGATTAAATAAACATATATATAACCAATGTGAGTTGGTTCAAGTGGTCATTTCTGACAAGAATTTGCAAAGAAGTAGTTTGAATCATACTTGAGGCATTGTTATATTCTTTAATGAGATGTTAGGCTACTGGTAAGATTCTTGATTTCAAAACTCCAAGTCATGGGTTCAATGTTGTTAGGCAATGGTTAGTTATAAAGTTCTAATTAGACTATATATCTTATTACACCATTATTATATTATTTTAAAATTTCTCATAAAGTACCATGTTAGCTATATGTTTTTGAGGTGTACTTATAGTCAAATTGTTCCTTCAACTCCCATAAGTAAATGTATGTCTTACATATTATAACAATCACCTCTCAAAATTATATACATAATGTTTACAAGAGTGTGAATTAATTTCATATACTCTCTTCAAGGAAATAAGTATTTAAGAAAGAATAAAGCTTCAATTTAATATTGATCTTATTGATTTTATCTTTGAATTCTTTATCTACTAACAAAATACCAAGTTAGATAATGTTGATAACCAATCAAATTATTGATCTAACTCTTGATATCCTTCTATTATTATTCAACTTTTTGAAATCATAATTGGAGTGAATAACTTTGATTTTTGAAGTTGATTTGAAACTATCAAAGAATCAATTATGAAAATCTTGAATGAAGAAGTATTGTGAATGTTTAGAATAGGCTGAGAATAAGATGAGAATTGTGAATTCATTGATCCACCATCAAATTATAATGATATAATGTGGGGAAAGGCCACACCCATATTTTATGATTGGATGGGATGATTCCCAATGTGTTTGAGGTCAAAATACCTTTACATCCAACCTTATTTTCTAAAATAATTAATAAAAAACAAATTTAAATTTTAAACCTTATGATGATTAGTTAACTTTTGATTTACATGGTTTTGGTCATGTCAACATGATATTAATGATGTGACTATGAAATTGAATTTCACACTATCATTAACAAGTATTTTGTTGGTTAAATAGCCTAGGGGAATAACCTTTGAAGTATATCATGATACAAATTACAAGAAGTTATAATTATTAGAGTAAATATGCGAATGAAAGTATACCTCAATTAGTAAGCTTGTTATGTAAGAGGCTACAAATTCAAGTTGTTTTGTAGTCATTACTATGTTATATCTATATTCTATCAAGGTTACATGTTGGATATATGATCTAGCAGTATATAATTGTAGTTTTAGTTTCAACAATCACCAATTATTGAAGTCTATGTATAAAAGAAGCTTAATAAATCCTCGAACTATTATTACTATGCTAATTTTGTTATAAGAAGAGGTAAAGGAAGGCTAACAAACTTATGACTATATCTTAAGAGAATAATACAAATTGGAGTAGTCTAAAAATAAGGTGAGGTTTATTGGTGAATACTTATGATTTACATTTTATAAGTTACATAGTTAACTCTAAATGATTATGCTTAGGGTCTTAAAAATATTATGTTTTGATATAATATTGTTCTTAAGTTATCAATGAATTATTCATTATTTGATCTTGCCTCATGATTAGTTACCTTTTAAAAATATTAAATTTCATTATTTAAATTCAAAGAAAAAAATAACTTAGAATTGATTTGAATCAATTGCTTCAGTATATAAATATATGATAATAAAATCAAAATTCTAAATTAAGAGGCATTGTTATATTCTTTAATAATTCTTCTAATGTATCATATTAGCTATATGTTTTGGAATGTATTTAAAGTCAAATTGTTTTAGCTTCAACTCAACATTAAAAGTATTAGATAAGGCATTGATTAATTTGTGATGTAAGAAAACAAAAGTTATTATCAAAATGCTAGAGCTATGACACCAATGCTATTAAATGATTTATTTACTTCTAAAAACTACAAGAAGGTTAAAATTGAAGTAAAGAGATGCTACAACAACAATATGTTAAATTGACCAACAAGAGTAGGGCAAAAAAGAAAATAAAAGCCTTCAAGCTAGCAACATCTACTTTAAGAAGGTTAAAATTAAAGTAAAGGGATGCTACAATAACAATATGGTAAACTGACCAATAAGAGTAGGGGAAAAAAGAAAATAAAAACCTTCAAACTAGCAACATCAAGGGTATTGGAATCAAGTTTTGAACCTAATACTTCAAGGTGCAAATCTAGTGCATATACCAACTAAGCAAAAGCTTGTGAATATTTTTAAGTTCCTATTATTTGAATTTATGAATAAGATATCAAGGATAACAACATAGGTTTTCCATAATTTTAAATAGAAAATAGAATTATTTACATTTTGAAATTTATTTAATTATTTTTTTCAACTTTTAAGAATTTAAATTATTATATCAAGGTCATGGTGCAAAGTCAAATTCTACAAAGAGACCAATAATAGAAACAATATATATTATAAAGAAAGAATTGTTCTTTAGTTTTATAAGTTTTAAAGTTGGAAAGTAGAGATAAAAACTTAAGGTCTTCCCTTATTATTTTTTGGAATGGCAAATTTTAACCATGCTTTTTTAACAATGTAGGATAAATTTTCAATGATACAAGAAATTTTTTGAAAAAACCCCTTCTTTTGTCATAAAAATATTTCAGTTACATTTCTCTAAGAAGTTAAAATGAATAAAAACAACTAAGAAAGGCTGAATTTTTTTTCCTTGTTAGAAAGGAATTTTTCATTTTAAAAGTCTAAAATCCCATTATTAAGGTAAAGATAACAATATAGTTAAAAATTTTATGAAGATGTGCACATATATGCTTAGTTAAGATCTTACTTATCATAGTAGGATTGTTAGTTCTTCTTGACTATTCTTTGTTAAAAAAACATTTTTTGGGTGTTGAAATCAAAAACTAGTTGACCATATGTTCTCTTAAGGATATATAGTGAACAAAATACTTTCTAGAACTTAAGGAGAACATTATAGTATTAGCTATTTATTTAATATGCTTGTTAACTTGCATCAATCATTTTCTCTGATTTTTAATAGTGTCCATCATGAAAAGTAAGGTTGGACAAAAAATGGTAGAAAAAAATTGGAAAGATTGAAAAACAATTATATGTTGTAGTATTTCTAATTAAAATGTAAACAACATGTTACATCCTATTACTTGTGAAAGACTTGGTTCATTAGGGAATCAAAGAATTGCACCAAGTTTTTACTTTTGTTCATAAGGAAAATGTTTTAGAGGATTCAATTTTTCTACTAGGTATATATGGTCTTTACTTAAAAATGGAGTTTGGTTTTATTAAGGAAAAAATGGCTAAAAAATCATAGGTATATACTAAATGGCTATGAGGTAATGTTATAACCTATTAGATGTAGGGTAATAAAGATATTAAATTTTTTTTTGGCAAATTAATATAGTAAAAGGAAATTTTACTTAAAGTAATCAAGAGAAGGTAAGATTTGAGGGGCCTTCATTTAGAAAAATGATAGAAGCTCCTTTCTCAAGTAATAAGACTTAGGTTTGAACTAGAGAACCACTCAAAAAGAGATTAGGCTTCTACTCACCTCGAACCCTCTTGGGACCTCATTTAGTAGGATGAACATTGAACATCAAATGATAACCCTTTTCCAAGAGAAGGAAGATTTTATGAAAAGTGCTAATATGTCATCATCATCATTATTGGCTTATCACAACAAAATGGGTTGGCTAAAAAATGCTAATATCTCAATGCCAAAATTCCATTTCACAAAGCATAAGTTCACATGTTATCAAAATAAAGTAAATTGATAGAATCAAAATTCTTGTTTATGTTAGTTGAATGCCATTGAAGATGAACATAATGGTTTTTAATAGGTCCTATAACTATATTCTTAAGATATAAATGGAACATAACGTTGAAGACTTTTTATAACTATTTTACCAATCTTATACGATTTTAGGTCATTAACTTAGAATTTCTTTTCAAATTTTTTAATATGTACTTTGATTTTTACCCCATAGATTCATTTGAGTTTCCTTGTTATAATATTGCTATTCATATTCATATTAACTTTTCCATTAAAGTTAGTGTAGAATCTTGGAAGTCTTAATTTAAAGTTTGGAATGTTGAACTTTAAAAATAAAATACATTAAAAATAAGAAAAATTCATGGTAGAGGAGCATCAAAGAAAGTTAAAAACTAACCACAACATAAAATGAAAGGCCCAATGGTTTTGGGGATACTTTTTTAGGTTTTCATCTTTATAACTAATTTTGAAAAACCTTCCATCTAAGGTAGGAAAAGGATTAGACATTGTCTTCCTTTAGAACTGCCCTCTTTGGTTTTCACTTTATGTTAAAGGTTGTTTTGTAAATAAAAAATCCTGCAAAGAAAGAAAGAAAGAAAGAAAAAACATTTAAAGAGGAATGCAATTGAAGCATGAGTGGCATAAAGAATAAGGAAACAAATGTGACTCTAAGTATAAAAAAAATTTATTCCTTTAATGATTTGATAATATAGAGTTAATTCACATTATTGGGACTATATCTTGTTTTATTCCTTTGCACTTTATTAGAAAATTCAAAAAAAATATGTACAAAAAAGATGATAAAAAATAATAGAAAAAATGATAAGAAGTGAAAAATGTAGAAGGAATTTAAAAGACATCAAAGAATAACAAAGTATTAAAAAATGGAAAAAGTATAAAAGAATGAAAAAGATATGAAAGAATGTAAAAACTGGTAAGAAAGATAAAAAGTATAACAAAAAATTATAAAACAAAAAAGTTGAAATGCACTTATCAATTTCTAAGTCAAGATAGGACATATCCCCCACAACTGAACTTATGGGTGAGTGTTCGAAAAATGGACCCTAGAACACCTAGAGCATACACTTTAGGTTTCTTATTTATCATCCTTAGTAATTTAGATTTTTTTTTATTATCCCATGTGACATTGATGATAATCAAAATTTGATCTTTTAGAGATATATATTCTATTGGACTAGATAGTATTTTCATTTTAGAAGCTCCAATTATGTTTTCTTATTTATCTTTAATATGAGGTTTTAATTCTCCATGTCTCCTTCTTGTTGTTGGTGTATGATCATGGTTTAGGATATCCTTTTGTAAGTTCTCAATTTGGATCATTTTATAGGGTAGGAATTAATATGTGAATTGGATGTTTCCATGCATATCTTGGGCAGTTTTATGTTCTCATTTTTTAGCCACTAGGTGTATTTTGGTTTAGTGACCATTGTTTCTTCTTGTACACACACTTTTTTTGTCACATTTGTTGTGGTTGGTCTAAGAAGTGTGTTGACATTCTAAACTTTCAGTCCATAAATGCACCCTTCTTTATCATAGGTAATGCATGGAATTCTCTACATATTTATGGCTCCTTGCTCATCTTCCTTGGAAATTTCCAAGGATAAGTCTCTCATTCCTAACTTAGCATCAATTGTGCTAAGCCATGCTCTTCCCATAATGATAGGAAAGTCCCTGTTATCATTCTTCACATCGATCACAAGAAAATATATTGGATAAGACCACCCATTGATAGTGGTCACCGCATCTTCCATTTTTTCCAAATGAATGGTAATTGATTGATCTACAAGCTTTAGTCTTATGTTATACTTCTTTAATGGTGATAGGTTTCATGCCTTGTATGTTTCTTGAGATATCAACTTAACTTTAGAACTTGAGTCTAGTAGAGATTTGCATGGTGAATTTTTAGCAATTTGCAAATAAATCAAAGGATTTCTAGGGTCTATTCTTTTCTTAGGAAGTGCTCCTACTTTGATCCAATCTGATACTACATTAGTTAGCATGACAGTTATAAGTTTTTGATTTGGTTGTTGTGGAAGCATGTTAATTCTAGGAGGATTTTTCATAGGAGAAACATGTTTGGATTGAGTCCTTACTCTATCAGACTTTTCTAGACTTGTCTTGAAGAAAGGACATTTTCTAGATGTACCTTTATTATTTCTAGTATGATCCTCCCTTTGTATATTCACTGTCCTATTAGCACTTTTCAATTGTGATTATAATGATAGTTCTCTTTGCATAACTGGTGGTGGTATTGGTCGTAATGGATTGGGAGCTTAGAATGAAGAACTAGTTGTTTGTTGGGATACATAATAATCTAGATCCATTTGTGAAGTAGTGGGTCTATGATATTCTAAGGGATAGTAATGAGAGGATATGTGAACCAAAGCATTCCTCAGAGAGATTGGATGTTGAATGTAATATCCATAGGATTCTGGTTATCTATATGGATAAGTTACCTTGGTGGTGGCATTCCCCACACTTGTGGTTGTTGTCACTACTATTGTTATTATTCTTGTGGTTGAGAATAGGTTCTACTTGGATAATATGATACTTCGTAAGACTATTAGGAGTTACCTTATGGATAAGGTAACCTTCTAGGATTTTTTTTTTGATAAATCTTGGGTTAAGTACATATGCCCTAGACTATTGTAAGTGGACCATGATAGAAAAACATCCCTTAGGATGTTCATACTAGTACACTTTACATCCTTCCTTGTCTTTTGAGATGGAGTCTATTACATATTTTTCCATAGCAACCTTTCCTTTATTTGTATATTGTTCTCACCCACTGTCTCTTGTTTTCTTTTTATCTTTACCTTAATGTAGGGATTGTTTAGTCTTCTCTTTTACTATCTTCAATGCTATGACAAATTTTTCATTCATGGAATCCCACATTTTCTCTACCTTAGTTACAATGTCATTGATTGATTTTTGGATGGGTAGAGTTTTTCTCTAGATTGTATCCTCCAAATTTTCCTCATCTAGTTTTTCATATATTTTCACATCCCTTTTCCTTATTATTGGATCTCAATTGTACTCTTTAGCTGATTCTCTTTTCTTTAATTCTTCTTCCTCTTTAGCCACTTGGTCTATCAGTCTTTGAATTCAATGGGTTGTCATTTTAGATAACCTGCCTTGGGCATATACCCTAAGAGTTTCTCTAGTATTGTTCCTTAATCCATTAATGATATGCCTAAGTTATTTCCTTTGAGAAGATCCATGGCTTGGGTAGCTATGTAGTAATGAATAATATCTACCCATTGTCATGTTAAGGGATTCATGTGTTCCTTGCTTCCATTCTTGAACTTTTTTTCTTAAATTAGAAACTTTGGAATAGGTTTGATATTTATCATTAAAAAGCTCTAGCATGGTACTCTAGCTTCAAATTATTTTTGGTTCTAAGGATCAATACCAGCTCTATGCTTCCTTGATGACTATTATGGGAAACAACTTCAATTTCTACTAGTCATTCTCAATGTTCAAAAAGGCATAGGCATCATGGAATACTTGGAGGTGGTGCTATGGATCTACATTATATTCACCTTCAAACTTGAGAATGTTGTTTATAACTAGTTGCTTGGTGCAACTATTCCTTATTTACCTAGTAGGGATATACACTGCTTCTTTGATATTAATCATATTATGGATGACTAGTAACAGTTCTTCATGATCATTGGGTTCATAGAGTTTGTTGTTGTTATGACCCCTTCACTGCTCATAATGCTTTCTTTCTTCATGTTTGATCCTATCTCTTCTTCTTTCATAATTATCATCTTCTTTATCAAGATGTCTTCTTCGATGCTCATGTCTCTCATGATTCCTATATATTTTCCTATCATGATCCTTCATTCTTCTTTCTTTCTTATCATAGTCTCTGGATGAGTGTAAGGATGAAGAGGAAGAAGTTGAAGAATGGTGCAAGCTAGTTTTTCGTCTATGACTCCTTAATTCATCCCTTTTTGACTCAGTGAAAGTTCTAGACCTTGGATTCCTCCTAAGTGTGGAGTCTTCCTTATCTTCTCTGGGTGTTTTTGTAGAGCTTAATGTATCTTGATGGGATCTTCAATATGGATAATAGGTGTTCAAGATTGACATCCATGGGTCTAATAAAATTTCTTTGTATGGAACATTACATCATCTCTTTCCTCTAGGAAAATCATTTGTGCTTCTTTCTTTCATTTGTTAAGCTCATGCCTTGTTTCCATAGTAGCATTCCTTCTTACTTAAGCTTCTTTTGGATGGTATGATTAGGTCATGTACTTTGTAATGTGGTACCCTTCCTGTACATGGATAAGGTTTGAGTATATGTGGATTTCTTGCAACATTGATGGTGTAGAATATTTTGGAGGCAAAATGATATTACCATGTAAATCTCTTCATCTTAGCTATTCATCTGGGTGAAAGAAAAATGTAAAATTAGGGTAATATGAATTAGTATGAGCATAGGAGATTCTAGTTTGCATGGGATACACTCTAATCTTCTTCATCCTATCCTTTGTCATGGTTCTTAGGAATTTCATTGGTAGGCTATGATTTTTTCTTAAGTGTAGAAGCCATATTGTGTTTTTGATACTCTTAAGTGTGTGTGTGCTTGTGTTAAAAGAAATAATTCAAGTATGAAAGATAAAGTTTGTAATTCTTAGTAAAATGAACTTTATAAAATCAACTACTAAGCAAACATTGACATGTCCCTAGCAACGACCCTAATGATGAGTAGCTAGGTATTCCAACACTCCATCATACAAGTCACAAGTGCATACATGTGACTAGATCATAATCTATAGATGGACAATGTAAATTTGCTAGGGGTTGATAGTTGATTTAGGATTGCTATCTTCTCACTTTGAGTTAGTGAAGTGCAATTTTTTTAGTTTTAAATATTAGTGAGGCATATGATATTATGATGTCATGGACTCAAATTAATCATAATTGCTTTCATAATGAAAATGAGAATAATGTATAAATCTAGATAATAATAGAAATATAAATATATTCTAGCCTATAGCGATAAGTATTCATTCTTGGCTTGGTTGTCATACATGCCTCGGACTCATGTTATTGTTATTATGATTACCAAGTAAATTTAGTATTGAGAAAATCAAGTGAAGTTACTACAAGGTTATGAAATGATTACACTTAATGCTCAAAACCAGTCATAATTATTCTACCTTACTAATAAACATGGGAAAAGTAAAGTACTTAGGAAATGTAAAGAATTAAACTAAAGTAAACATATCAAAGAAATGAAAACTAAACTAAGGAAAATGGCTAAGTAAAAATAAACAAAATAAGTGTAATGTTGCAATGGTGAGAAACAATCTCAATTTTTATTTCTAATCATCAATTATGCCCAAGTACAATCCACTTGAACAAAAATTCCATAGAACTATTCAACACCACACTATGGGCATTTACTTCTAACTCTAAGTCTAAGTTAAAAAAACAAACTATAAGAATTTTGCTAAGTGTTGAATGAAAGTTGTTTGTTTGATGCAACCAAGGGTTGGTATTTATAGTCTTGACGAGGACCCTCTACATCACATCAACAATGACATATGTAGGGCTATGATGTCATAGATATGATATAATGGCTAATGAGAAATAGGCTTTAATAGGAAGATAAAGTGCATTCAAAAGTAAAGTACTTGAAAATAAACTAAATACTAGCCTCAGTGCTAGAATGGAAGGAATTAATGTTGACTTTATTATCATTCATGAAATGTGTCTAAGTACAATACCATCCAAATAAAATTATGTTCAATCAATTTATGCCATGTTGCAAGCACTTAGAAAGAAATTTAGCTAAGTTCTATAGAAGCAAACTATAGGAGCTTCATTAAAAAAATAACTTAAGTTGCTATAAATGCATATGGTGCATGCATTTATATAAGCTTAGCATGGAATGATGTTGATACATATGCATCAATGTATTCGAGGATACGTTGACATGGATGCATCAACAAGGTTACATTAATGTAGCCAACCACAAGACTCTTCATCATACCCCCACGACTATCTAAAAACTCATCCTCAAGTGAAAAAATGGGAAAGAGTTATTTACAAAATTTTGGAAGTATGGGACTAACAATAGATTGACCAACAATAATAAAACATAACTATGAGTGTTGTATTATAAAATATTTGAGCATTTACAATGAGAGGAATCAAACCTAGACACTAGACAAAAATTTAGCAACTGTTGGTTGTATGAAATTAATTATGATGAAGTCATTACATTATGCCTAGAGGTGAAGGCTCTTGTGGCTCAAATGGTCCTTCATCATGTCCTACTCCTACCAATGGTCTAGGTTGCCTTGCTGTTGCTACTGCTACTTCATCTAAAAATTTAAAGGTATCAAAAAATGCCTTCATCTTTTCTTCCTTTCTCCATTTATCATTGATGATCTAGGCAACATCACCTAGACTAGCTAACATTGGTACAACCCATGAACATGGCATTGTAAGAAAAATCTTCTTCATATTTACAAACTAGACTATGAAATGTTTATATTTGATGTTGAATGTATGGAAAAGGTTTTGCAGCTTCTAGTGATCATTCATCCTTCTAGCTAGGTTCTTAGTGATTGATCATTAGTCTTCAAACTTGCTCTTAAGAATCTCAAGCTCTATGTTTTCTCTTTCCAGTTTTTATTTTGTTTCCTTGTGGAGCTTGAACTCCACCTCATAGAGGAGGTAAGAACTAGCCATTTTCTTCTCCAAGTTTGAACTTGACGTTCTTGTGTTTATATTTCTAAGTTTGCATAATAGAGGTTGGTGAACTTCATATACTCTATCATCTCTTTAATTTACAACTCCTTCAAGAGAATTTTTTCTTGGTTATATGCATTAAGTCCATCAAATATGGACTGCTATGCATCACCTCTTTGTTAGTGTTGCTAGAGGGTTTCATTTTCCTTCGTCTATGCTAGCTTGATTTCTTTTTTATTTATCTCTTTTAACATTCTCACCTAGGCCTTGTAATGATTTTTCATCTTTTCATACTTAAGGGCATCTTCTTCCAGATGGTGATATTAAAGGAAGTCTTTGGTAAAGAGCATGAACTTCCTCCATTGAGAGATTTTGATTTTCTACAGCCAACCTCTTGATATCCTGGTTTACCTTGGCAAGTTATTCTTACGACTAGTAAATGTATTCTAGCAATTGATCCTTCTACTTCTTAGCTTTTTGCAAGTGTTGTTTCTCCTAGGTTAGAGTTAGATTTTCCTTATGTGTGCCTCAAAGGTCATGATTAGTAAAATTCATCATTGCTTCAAATAGTGACACATCAAAGATGATCATTTCCTTGGCATTCTTGACCTCTTAAAGTATTTTTTGAAGTTGTTTAAAGACTTTATCTCTAGTAAGTTTTCATCAAAAAATGGATGGATCTAACAAGCATGTTTTTAATTTTACTACCAACTATTGATTGCTAGTGGTGGCTTCCTCAAGTTCCACTTGGGTAATTACGAGATTTCTTCTTATTTCTAGTAGCTATAAATAGGTTACTAAAATGTCTTCTAGGAGATCATAGTTCTTTGGAATTGGCTGTCCAAGTTTTAACTAGTTGCTCTAGCACTTTCTCATATTATGATGTGCTTATTCCCTTGCTTGTAGCTCCTTAAACATTTGAATATCTACCATTGCAATAATACCAGGAATAGAGGCTATAGGAGTACTCAAAACATCTTCAATTCTATTTTCCATCATCTCTACTGCTATATCCTAGTTCTTGTATGGTATGACCAAGACTATTGCATCTTATCCTTCCTCTAGCATGATAGAGAAAGTTGATGTGTTCCTGGAGATTTCAAGAAACATTTATCTTCAAATAGATACAGTGACCACTTAAGCATTGGAATTAGCACAAATAGGATCCTAGTTCCTTCATGTAGAGAATAGATGGACTAGATCATCTATTGGCCAACTAATGATCTTTAAAATCTCATTGAGATGGTTCATGGCTAGATGATACATGAAGGACACATCATCATCCTTGAAAGCTTGTTGATGTAATTATTACTCCCTAAGTTTTCTAAGCACTTGCTAGTTACTACTATTTTAGGTATCATCTCTAGTGCTAGTGGTTATGGTGGAGATGGTACTTCCTCTTAGAGTTTAGAAGGGGTTTTATCTTTCATCATCTCTTGCTATGATGCAATAGGAGCCCTGTGAACTACATCATTAGAGTAATGAGTAGTTCCTTCCCTTTTACAGAGTTTCTTGATGAGGCATAGAAAGGGGAGTATCTTTTAACCCTTCTTATTTTCCTTAAATCTCTTCTTGAGTTTCAAGAAAATGAGCTAAGGAAAGATGACTAGGAATTTCCCACTCAGAGCCACACATGTCCTTGAAAAGAAGGTTGTAATCTTTCTTGGCCTCATCATTGGATTAAGGGAATAGGCTATGATCTTGAAGTATGGTTGCTGTACTTTGAAAAGGGCATTGTACTCATTACAGTTCACTCCATTAGCATTTCTTCATCCATTCTTTTTTAAATTCTACATCTATTTAGGTGAAAACTTCTATCAATTTTTCCTTGATGTTAGACATCCAAGGACTTTAGTGATGGCCTCTAGAGTGTAGGAGATGATAATGTCTTTGATTTTTAGAGTGGCATCTTCTTAACAATGGTTCTAAAAGAGGTATGTCTCCACAAGATACCATTCCCCACTAGTGAAAATGATGGACCATAATAGAAACCCTTGTATTCAAACCTCTTCCAACGTCAACTCTAGGAAGGGTCTAAAGCTTGGTCCTAAAGACATGTGCTTCTTACTTCTTCCTTTATCTAAGTAGGTCTCTATTAGAGTGACCTCAAAGTTGGGTGTAAATCTTGGAACATTATCTTGCATGTACTATCCTATCTCTATGGTGGAAATCTAGTAGATAGATTCCCCCTCATGTTCTTCTTGTAATGGTTAGATGACATGTGTTACTTTGATAAATTGCTCCTATTGTTGTGGGTGTTATCCTCTTCCTCCCCTTGGTCTTTTCTTCCTAGGGATGTAATGACCCATCTACATGTAGTTCCCATTTGGTGCCATATGCAATCACATAAATAACCTTAGATTAGTTATTTTGGTTTCATCTTTTAAGCCTAGATATCCTTCGAATTTTTTTTGAGTTAGTAATGATGGAAGATTGGGCTATTAAGGTTTCAAGTTGTTGTAGATGTACAAGAATATTTTAAAATATGGGTTATGAATATAGTTAGTTCATTCATATTTTCTTCTTCTGATATGATTTTAATATTAGTTTAATACTTGATTTATGAGGTGTTACTGAAATTTGTTAGAAAATTTTAGTGTTGATACCCCCATGACGTAGAGCATACCTCGGAACCTTAGGGATCAACAAATGGGTCAAATCAGGTATGTTGAAAGAGTTATGACATTTGGAATATTTTGGTCTTTGAAAATAATAAAATATCCCTTCATGTTTAAAGAAAAATGTGAATTGGATTCTAAGGTTTGTGTGTATATTTATATTTTTATGCTACCTCCAGGGGGATGTTTCAACACAATTATTTTGATATAATTTTGCACTTAAGAAGCTAAGGGTTTTTGGGAGAGTTTGGAAATGAAATAGGAGCTAAATGGAAGCTAGAAAGGGGGAATAATAAGATAAGCAATCAATAATAAGCTCATTTATTAAGGAATAAAGTGAAAAGAGCATTATGGATGCATAAACGAGGCATGTTTTTGAAACAAAATTAGTAGAAAATAAAGCAAAATAGAATAAATCATAAAAGATAAAGTTTTGATAGTGCAAGTCATTAGGATTATAGTCAATTAAATCAAGGAACATGGTGAGGGGGTTTAAACTAGATGGTCCAAGAGCTATGCAAGTGAATCCTCCCTAAAGAAGGCTAATGCTTAAGAATACCCTTGCATAACCACATCACAAGGAGTTGATGGGCACCTTGGAAATTTAATGGTGATCCAGGTTAAACACCAATCTGAAATACTAATGCCCTCAAGATTGTGCAACCTACAAAACTAAGAATATTAAAATGAACAAGGCACATAATAGTGAGGTAAGAAAATGAAATATTGAAAGGATTATAGAGGAATAGGGGCCTGAGATCCAAATCATTGTGGCAAAAGGTTCATGTGAAGGGTGTGATTAAGGTGATCTATATACTAGCTCATTTTAGTCCCAAACCAAGTTCATACCATTAGTAGTGGCCTTGCATTGCTATGCTTCTTCCTTCCTACTATGGTGAAAATATAAAAACCATAGGGGATGATCATCATCACTCTAGAAGAAGAAGAATAAGGAAAGAATAAGTTGGAGAAATCAAGGAAGAAATTTTGGCCTTAGTTAGAGGGATGGCTTCAAGCATAAGCAACATTTCTTTTCAGCCCCATAACCAGTGCTTGTATGCCAAGAGATGTTTATAGATGTGTATTTTAATTTCCATTTTTTCAGAATGAAATTTTGGAGACCAAACTTTATGAAGATATACTTCCTTTTTGAGTTACAAGAGGGGTGATGATACATTTCTTTGGGAGTCATAAGGCTCATGGAGGAAGTCAAGAAGAGAACTCAACAAATATCTTTGAGATCATATCCTTTTTCATTCCCACTTTGTCCTTCCCTTGTTTGTTGGATAATGAGATTACAAGTTATCTTTAGTTTTAGCATGAAAGGACAAAAGTGTTGCAATTATGTAGATTCTCATATTGAGATATATTGAATGGGTGAATGTCATGAGCTCACTACCTCATACCATTATATGACTAACAAATCATTAATAGAGAGAATAATCCCATAAGAAAATTTGGCTTGCATATTTAAATAACAATTTAGATAACCACATTTAATAATTATCAATAGTTGCAGCAGTAATAAAATGAAATCAGAATTTGTAAGAGGAAAATTAAGAGGAAAAGGAAAAGAAAAAGAAAAGGAAAAAAGTGAAATAAAATAAAGTAAAATATATAAGAAAATCAATATATAAAGAAAAGTGAAAAATGTATGAATAATGGTGTAAAAAAAAGATGAAACTACCATCCTCTTTAAGAGATTAAGGTAGATGGTCTTCTCTCCAAAAACTAAGTGAAAAGAGGAAGATTCTACAAATAGAGTGATCTTGCCCTTGCATTAAGTTTTTGTGCTGGTAATTGGTTACTTGGAAATTTTTCAAGGGTTTCAATTATTAGATGTTGACTAGCATGTGCTTTTGAGATCTTGTTGGATGATAGATTGTTATAGCCCCACAAGAAAAAGTTGAATGTACAATGTATGATCATTTCCATAATATTTGAAACTTAGTCTATTAAGGTACATGCATGGGATTCCAATATAAACCTTATTTCTTAGTTAAAATAATACTTTTCTTATTTGAGCATCATGTTGTTATTTTTGGTATGCCTTGTGCAGTTCATTCATTATTAGGGCTATCCTTCAATTCTTATCTAGTATGTTGAGCATCATTAATCTTTCCTTATGTGCCAAATAAATATTTGGGTCAAGGTCACATGTAATTGTGAGTATATGGAGTTTATTTTGAATTGGAACCTTGTGTAACTTTTCATACACTAACTTACAAGATGAGTAGCCTATAGGGAGTTTCCATGTTGAGAAATAGGCCCATAAGGCATCATTGAGTTTTGTGCTCCAATCCTTCCTATACTTACTAATGGTTCATATCAAAATTCTTATGATCTTCTTTTTGGTGACTTCATATTGACTATTGGCTTGGGGGTGATAAGAGTTGTAAGTTTATGTTCCACCCATAAGTGTTGCATGAACTTGCGAAATGTAGTACTAGTGAAATAGGTTCCACTATTAGAAATTAATATCCTAGACACATCAAATGTAGTTGCCACCTAATGCTAAAAGAGTTAAGTTGCAATGAAAGAAGTACAGTGAGTGACAACTATAAATTCATCTCATTTGGTATAATAGTCAACAACAATAATAATGTAAGACTTTTTGTTGGACATGAGATTGATGGATCCCATGAAATCAATCTCACAAAGGTCTAAGGACTTTAGTCGTTAAATCCACTATTGTGATTCCTCCATTTAGGTTGTCATTTCTCCATTTTGTTGAAATCATTTACATGAATGGGAAAAATGATAGATGTCTTCAGTAATTGTTAGTCAAATGTATTTGGTCATTAGGATTTTAATGGTCATTCTCCTTGTTGCATAATGGCCCCCCACAAGACCTTCATGAGCATGCTACAGAACTTGAAGTTGATTTTTATCTAATATACATCATATGACCAAGCCATTTGCATAGATTTTATAGAGGTTGCCCTCTATTTCAATCTAGTGTTTAACTTGGAGAAGAAATTATTGTCATTTATAGTTCCATTTTGTAGAAGTGCCTGAGTAAGTAAGTAGGAAAAAATTCATCATACTAATTTATGATTCTGGGTGATGTTGTAATCTTTGTTATTTTGGCAAAGAGTAAATCATCTACAAATTAGTCAAGTAATGACACTTCATAAGCTTTTTGATCCCATATTAACTAAGAAAAATGATTAGCAATAACATTCTCAGTACCATTTTTATCCACCATCATTAAATAAAACTCATGTAGAATCACCAACCATCATATAACACGGGGGCTCACTGTTGACTTGTTCATGAGGAAATGAATTGCATTGTGATTAGTATGCACAAAAATGAGATATCCAAGCACATAGTACTTAAATTTTTTAAGAACATACACCACTACCATTAATTTCTTTTCTATTATGGTGTAATTAGGTTGTGTACCTACAATGCTTATACCTACACAATGGATGTAATGTGGATATTTTTTTATCATCTATCTATGTAAGAACTACCTTCAATGCATAATTGGATGCATTCGTCATGATATGGAAAATTTTGAACTAATTCTGTATGTGTAGAATTGGCATTTCTATGAGCTTCTATTTCAAGTGCTAAAATGCTTGTTCACATTCCTCAATCAATTTAATTACTACATCATTTTTAGTGAGCTCAACCAATGGTTTGGTGATTATTGCATCAATTATTGCATCATTTTCAATGAAGTGCCTATAGTAATTAGTATGTCTAAGGAATGACCTCACATCTTTGACTATTTGAGATTGTTTGGTAATTTGTTGGATGAACTTATTTTTTTAAAATCCATCTTAATGTCTTTTTCTAAGATTTGGTACCCTAGGAAAATGCCCTCTTGGATGATCAAGTGGCTCTTTTTTCAGTAGAATCACAAGTTAATCTTCACATATCAATTGGTACCTGCTTAATATGATCAAAAGCTTATTCAAAATTAGCATCGTAGGTGGAGAAGTCATCCATAAAAACTTCCATATCACTACCAGTTTGCTATTGAAAGATGCTGAGGACTAGACATTGGAAGGTTGTAGGAGCATTACACTAACCAAAAGGCATCTTTCTATATGCGAAAGTCCCAGGGACCAATGAACAATGTTTGGCCTATTCTTCTAGAGTGATTTGAATTTGATCATAGCCACTATATGCATCTAGAAAACTATAGTAGTTATGCCCTATAATGGTATCTAACAGTTGATACACAAATGACAAGGAAAAATGATCTTTAAAAGTGGCCATGTTTAGTAGCATGAAATTTATGCAAAATCTCCATTATCCTTCCTTCTTTGGTACAATGACATGTGAGATCAACCACTCATTGTCTATCATAGGATAGATGAATCCAAATTTGAGAATTTTTTCTACCTTATTTTTAACGACTCTTTTTAATTTTGGATTTAACCTTCTTTGTGGCTATCTCTTAGGCATGATAGTAGAGTCTATGTAGATTTGATGCTGGCATATACATTGATCTATCCTTGTTATCTCATTATATGACCAAGTAAAGGCTGTTGGCCATTTATTGAATACTTTTAGAAGCTTCTCCTTCTATTTCTTAGTAAGGTTGATATTTATAATTAATGGTGTTTCATTATTTAAGAAGATATTTTCTAAAGATTCTGGCAATATTTTCAATTTTAAGGATTTCAATTCAGAAGTTTTTGGGAGTTCCAACTCTCTCGAATCTACTTATAATTCTTTTCTATTTTTGGCTTTTGAGAGTTGATATTTGATTTGCTCCATTTCATCCATCTTATTTGTGTATGCACTTGTGAGAATTTTAGTTGGTTCCATGTACATTGTAGAACTAGAGTTATTGTCTATAGTCAATCACTAGGTGCCTTCCTATTTCATGGATATTGAATAGAGATACCTTTGAATACTAGTGGATTTGGCATACATTTGGCATGTTATAATAGTTATGCTTTTGATTGTCCATATCTTTTATATGTAGTTGCACCTTGTGTCACTATATGTAACACATGGAACTTTGTTCTTTTCTATTTTGTCAAATTCATTTTTCTTAGAAATTTCTAAATAGAGACCTTTGATTCCTAGTAGCATTAATGATGATTAGCTAAGTCCTCCCCATACTAATCGAGAAATTCTCCTTACAATTATCTACAATAATTACTAGGAAATTTGTAGATATGATCATCCAATGATAGTAGTCACAATGTCCTATACCAATCCCAATGAAATAGTAATGGATTGGTTTGCAAGTTCTAGCCTAATATTACATTTCTTTAATGGAGGGAAGTTTCATGTCTTGTATATTTCTTGGAAAATCAAATTCATACTAGAACTTGAGTCTAATAGAACCTTGCATAGATCATTTCTTGTAATCTACAATTAGATTAGAGGACTCCTAGGGTTGGTAGTTGACACAACATGGGATAACATGACCATTTGAATGTTTTGGGGTTTTTCATTTGAAGGGGACTTGGTAAAAATTTTTTGGGTAGTTTGAGAGGATTTTGCAACAAAAAATACCTAGGATGATTTGGGTGGACTGTTAGGTCTAAAAATTGATCTTTTTTAAGATTTACTCTTGGAACCACTTGAATTATCATCCACTTGTAAGTTCATGGCTCTTATGAAACTTTTTACCTAAGGCTACAGAAGTATTTCACCTTGCATAGGTGTTGCAAGTAGCAAAGAAGTAAAGGCATGATGTGCATGGTGCTATGTGGTGTAGGAACATCTCTTTTGATTCCCTTATTCTATATTGTCACCACATGGAGGTTTGTACATAAGAAGTTTGGGTTTCTTGTTCTTTTGGATTTTGTAGATTTAATTCTTCTAAATCTTTGGGATCTTGTGAATCTTGATATAGTCCTATAGATTTTTCTATCATTTGTTTATGGGCCTCTAATTCATTTCTTTTGTTTTTGACTCTTTGCTTGTAGGCACGGAACTTATGTAAGTCTTCTATAGGGACCTTTTGCATTTTTTTTCTAATTGTTTTAACTAGAATTTTAATAGATTATAAGTTTGATCCTTACAATAAATGTCATCCTCACTATCCAAGAGTTTGTTCATATAGACATGGTACATATACCCTAACGAATTAGAATCATAAGAATACGTTCCTAGTTCATTATGATAAGAGGGGATATCTTCAAATTCAGCCTCACTCGAAAACTAATCTAATGATTTTAGGTAGATATCACCATTGGCAAAAGATATATTAGAATCATATGTGAGAAATATATCATCTTCAGTTAATTTCATTTTTTCAATGAAATTTACTTTGTGTGGATGATCATTCTTTTTCTGACAGTAATGAGCATAATGTTTACCTGAATAGATAAACCATCTAACTTCTCAATTTTTATAAGAACCTTGCTTTCTTTTAAGCATTCCCTTGAAAGGTTTATTAGGCTAGTTTTTCTTTTTTGGCTTATCCTCATATTTGCATCTCCAAACCCTTTTAGGTTTTTTTTACGATAAACAGCTTTCTTATATGGTTTACATTCACATGAATTTTGCTGTTGTTTTCTTTCTTTAAATAGTTTTGAGAAATTGTCTTTTGGGCACATTTCTAGACATAAATATTTTTCTATTTTTCTTCTTAATGAGCCTACTAATTTTTGTGTTTTTTGCTGAATACATAGGTCTTTGGTAACTTTCTCTAAAAATTGGTGATGGCACTAAAACTCATTTCTTCAAGATCCTTTTCTTCATTTTGTAATTGAGGATGATAATAACTAGCAAATTGTGTAGGAAGACATCCTAAAAGATGTTCTTTAGCCCTTACATCATGGATGGGTTTTCCATAATAGTACTATTCTTCCATTATTTCAAGAAAAGGAGAGAGATCCTAGATCCTGTGTAATCTAGAGCTATAATAAAGAGCCCTATACATACTATCCCTTTTTACTTTATTGCCTAAAAATTATTTTGTAAATGCATTAATAAAAATGAAAAATGGATTATTTAAAATATTTTTTCAGATAGGGGATTCAATAAAGTTCCACCATCTTTTTAGCATTCCTTCAAAGTTCAGTGTGGCATTTAAGATGGCATGTTCATAGGTTTTCTTTTCTAAGATAATCTATCTAGAAATGAATCCATTAATTCTATCGATTTCTTTTTGCCTTTATTTAATGGATTTCTTATCCATACTAAAATAAGGTGGAGGTTTATTAGATGTTTTTCTTACTTGCATGGTTGTGAGATCCTTAGGATCCTAGAACACTATTCCTAGTTTTATAAGTAATTTCTTTTCTTTGTCGTCTAAGGATCCTTCACTTCCTATGTAGAGAGTATCATTATCTTCTTTATTTGCATTAACCTACTCCTCTTCCTTACCTTTTTCTTGTTTTGGTATAGTATGCAATGCCCTCCTACCATGTGTAGATTTTTCATTTTCTTTTTAGATTTTGATGGAGGAGTTAAAGGAGGAGAGTCTATATAAAGATTATCTGTTGTGGGTTGAGATTTTTTTCCTTTGGTTTTATCTTTTTCTTTTGGAACACAAATCTTATGGAGTTCTTGAACTTCTATTTATACCTCCCTTACTATTGCATAAGTCATGAGATTTTGGTCACTGACATAAGCTAACTTATGACTTGTCCAATTGTGTAATTTTATGATGTTAGAGGGTTGCTCTACTAAAGTTTTTTATTGCATCATGTGAGCCATTTCTTTAGATTCTTCAGTATTCATGTTAATTTTCAGAAGTTTTTCACACTCTATACACCTAAATTCTTTATCTATCTTATGGATATTTCGATGGATACATTCATTGATTTGAGTTTTACTACTGGTTTCTTGGGATGTTTCTTCTTCTTTAGAGGAAGTAGAGGCATCCTCTATCCTTGTCTTGCCTTTTTTTTCTACTGTCATTTTTTCACCTTTTTGTTTAATGATTTTCCTAGGATCCATTTTTATGCCTAATTCTTTGAAAATCCTACTCATCCATTATATTCTTTCCTCATCTTCTTCCAAAGAGGATTTGTTGAATAATTTTATTGTTTTTGATTTTTCAATAGGAGCTAGAGGATCATAAGGTAGGAACTTTGGAGGTTTAAGTTCAACATAATATCTACGGGTTCTAGATGGTGTTTTAAACAGAGAATTTTTTTGACTTTTTTACAATCATAAAATTCTTCTAAAAGATCTTCTAGATCTAGGAACAATCTATGGATAGGGAGATCTTCATTATTTATCTGAATCCCATATTCTAAATTAGTAGATCCAATAGATAAAGCTTGTTGTCTAAAAGGTAATAGTGTCTTTATACTAACAGAACTAAATAACTTAAAACTGAATCTTGTTCCTATTGTACAATAAATACTCCGTTCTATAATATCTAAAGGAATATAAGTCATTAACATTAAATTGTTACAAAAATTAGGATCTGAGAGAGAAAGAGTAAAGTTTGGGATTGTGATGATCAAGGCATCTATGACTAATTTGCCCTTGGCTTGGGTTATGATAGCATCTTGGAAAGATTTAAATCTTTTGTCAATCAAAGCTATCTAGTAAGGTTTCTTTAACCTATAATTAAAATGGGGATGAATGTGTATGGCTATTTCAGCAAGATGAATATATTGATAACCTTATTTTTGCTACTTTGCTACCTCCCCTGGGTTAAAAAAAGTGAGAGCTACTGTGACGTAAACTAGATCCTATAATGCCTAGGTCACATTCACTAATGTCCATTGACTAGAATAATTCAAAAGTATGAAGAGAGAATTTTGGATAGAAATCTTTCTGAATAGGTGGTGGTGGTAACATACTAGCATCATGCGATGAACAATATTGCAATAAACGTTGAATGTAAGGAAAAGTAGAGTTAGAGCTTGGAGTTGGTCTTCTAGATGAACTTGCCGTTAGAAGTCTCAAGCATTGCTGCTTCTGCTTGCACAACTTACACGCCTTCCTTATGGCCCTTACTGATGAACTAGAGGAATTACAAAAAATAGAAGAGAGTTTCCAACAATAAGCCTATGAGGAAAAAACAAAATTGGTTAGGGTTATTTTACAAGTAAATAAAAATTTCTCAAAACCTATTTTACCTACCTGTTCTTTTCTAGTAAAATGGCCAAGATATCAAATTTATAGTATTGGTTGTCTCAAAGACATAGGCACAAAAGTATCTCTAGCATGTGAAGGAATAATACCTTTAGCATTCTAGGAAGAGAAACAACCTACACAAGTATCCTTTAATACCTAGAAAAGAATGCTAACAAAACAAGAAAATATTCCAATAAAATTACCAAATAATACTATTATAGAATTTATCATTTGTCAATTTCCTATAGCATCTTATGATTGTCTTTTAGGAATAGAAAATTTGCAACATTTTCAAATTAGAATTACACCCACTAGTATTTATTTAGACACTTATGAATTCCCTAGGGTTAATGCTAGATAGAAATTTGGAAAACAAAAAATTGTAAAGAAAAATGAAGAAATAGAAAATTGGATCATTCACCAGATCAAACTTAAAAAAGAAGCTATAGAGGACATAAGATCCAATCTCCAACAATATGCTAGCGATGATCCTACCAAATTCAAAAATAAAAAAGAACATTGGTGCCATATTGAATTTAAAGAGGGAGTAAAAGTAAAAGCAACTGCTTAACATATTGAAATGTCACCAAGCCTTAGAATTGAATGTGAAAAAGAGATATAAGACCTCTTACAAAAAGGATTAATTAGGCCCAGCACAAGTATGTTTGCCTGTGTTGCATTTTATGTGAACAAGAGAGCTGAACTTGTTAGGGGAAAAAAAGAGATTAGTTGTGAATTACAAACTGTTAAATGATATTATCAAATCAGTCCAACATCCTATCCCCAACAAAGATGACTTATTTTAATGACTCCCTCATACTAATATCTATTCAAAATTCAGCTTAAAATTTGGTTTCTAGCAGATCCAAATTGTCCAAGAAGATCATTGGAAAACAACTTTCATAGTTCCAAGAGGCCTTTATGAATGGAATGTATTGCCTTTTGGTATTAAGATAGCTCCATCCATTTTCTAGAAAATGATGGACTCTATTTTTCATTCTTATCCTTTTATATTAGTATGTATTCTGGTTCTAAGTAAATTAGCAAAGGAACATCTTGAACATTTAAAAATTTTTATTGATCTTATTGATAAAAATGGATTAGTCCTCTCACCCAAAAAAATAAAAATCACACAACCACAGATTGAATTTTTAGGATTAGAAATTTCTATAGGAATGATCCAACTAAAACCCCATATTGTCCAAAGCATAGGTAAATTTCCTAATATTTTAGAGAACAAATTAGAAATACAAATATTTTTAGGTTGTATAAATTATGTTTCTAGATTTTTTTAAAGATTTAGCTAAATAAAGAGATGTATTAAATAGAATACTCTAGAAAAACGATCCATCTTGGGATGAAAGGTATAGTAAGGTTGTTAAACAAATCAAACACAAATGCAAGGACTTTCCACCTTTATATTTGCCAAGAAATGGAAAATTTATTCTAGAGATAGATGACTCTAAATTATTTTAGGGAGCAACATTAAAACAAGAACAAGGAAATGCTATCCGTATATACAGGTATGCATTTGGAAAATTCAATGAAGCACAACAAAAATATCATAGTTCACATAAAGAGCTTCTTGCAATTGTCAAAGGTATTGAAAATTTTAGACCTTTCCTCCAACCACAAAAATTCACAGTTAGAAGCAACCTAAAGCGTTTTGATAAATATCTCCAAATGAAAAATCTTTCCAAGGTGGCCCATACTAGACTCATACGATGGAGTTTATTTTTAGCTAATTTTGAGTTTGATTCTGAATATATAGAAGGTAAAAGAAATAATTTAGTAGATTTTCTTACTAGGGAATTTCAATTCCCTAGTCCTACTAATGATTGAAGTTTGTGTAGAATTACTTAGGGGCGAGGGATGGATTCTTTGCTCATCAAGAAGGTTACAAGCTTGTATAGCTAATGAACGTTTCCTTAGTTTTCTACAATACTTTGCTAAAATGTCTAGGTATCAAAATAGCTGGAAGAATTCTACCAAATATTTGAACCACTGCAATTCCATACTTCCATAACCCAAAGAATCTTTACAGCCTGCTGAAGTTCTAGAAACCTTTCTGAGTTTCCTCCTTTCATTAATTTGGCTACTGATGCAAAAATTAGCCATTTAGATTTTGAAAATTGGTACGATAATGAGTGTCTTAACTGGCCTTACTACCAACCCAATGAATTTCACATGTACTGAATTAAATTCAATCCCCAATCCATGCCTGCTTCAGATTCCTCCATGTTTTGGAATTCAATCATTCTCCAATCTATTTACCTAACAATTATCTAGGGTATCTCAAAGCACAACTGGTGGAACATCATGGTGATTTCACATATTATGGCAATGTGACTACCATATCTTGGCATTTCATGCATGTAGCATCAACACCTATCTACTTTTTAGTCACATGCATTGCTAAAAGAAACGACTGGCAAAACACATGGGGCCAAGCATTTTATCAAGACATATATATGACCAATGCTTTTGATATCTAGCATCATGGTCATGTCAACTTGAAGGTGCCTTATTATTTAGATGCTTGCATTGATGAGTACTGTGCAACAGGAGGAAAAGAAACTAAACTATTGTTAGTAGGTGCACATTTAGTAGGTTCTACTTTTAGTATAGACAACATGCTACTAGATTCCCCTAGAGGTCATGATTTTAGCTTTCATAACTTCCACAATCATGGTATCAACTTAGAAGGTGAAGACATTGATTTTGGCCCAAATAGTCTACCTTCCAGATAAATATGTCGGCCACTCAATCTTTTGGAATCTGCCGTAGCCTTATAGTGGAGTGTCATCATTTCATCCTAACTAGCATGCACTAAATAAGTCAGTAGAAATCTAGTATAAATAGAAGGGTGTGGAGTTTGTAAATCAATCAAAGATTGTGAATCATCCAAATCCTAGAGTCAGTGTGAGTATAATTAGGAGAAGATATCAGTTTCTTGAAGTGCTTTGCTTAGGAACTAAGCATTCTCTCCTACCTGAAAGAGATATCAATCTTTGATGCACATAGCTCAAGATCAAGCATTCCTTTTAGAAATTCTATAAAAATGTTTGCTTAATAAAGTGTATGTGCATGTTGTTGTAACATTTTGTGCATCTTATTTGAGTTGTTTCTATGTGTAAATGCTGCGTGCTTTGAATGTGACATTATGTGCATCTTCTTTTAGTTGTTTCTATGTGTAAATGCTACGTTCTTCGAAGAATGGTATTGGAGCCTATTGTTGAGGTTCTTTTCTTTCCAAAAGTTAGGGGTGGATGTAGGGTTGGCACCCTTACTACGTGTTGTTGAGGTTCTACTTAGCCTACAAGCTGTTTTCATAGGTTTCACACTTGAGCAAGACTTTGATGCATGTGTCTAGTTTTTGTGTTGAATTTTTATGATGAAAATTCTTGGATGTTTTGATATATTTGGAGGTATTTTTGTCTTATTTTGATTAGTTTAGGAGGTTCCAAAGTCTACAAGAACTTGTTGGGAGGCATCTGAAGGCTCCTAGCATCAAAACAAGCATTTTCATTTTTGTCACCTTTAGGATAGAAGTCTTTGCAAAATGAAAGACACCTATTTAAAAGTGAAGATGTATTTAGTACATAGAAAACATCTCCCAAAAATAGTAGATGTCCCTCCCAAGAGTAAGGCTTTCATAGAAGATGTCTCCTTAGAAAGATAGGCATCTCCTTAAGGATATCTCTCCTAAAGTGTAGATGTCTCTAGTTTAGAGAAGACATCTCTTAAAAATAATAGACATCTCTCCCAAGAATAGAGCTCTCATATGAGACATGTACATGATACTAGAGATGTTTATGTCAAAAAAGAAGAAAAGCTTTAACATGGTTTTGTGATTGGAAAAAATCCAAAAGACTCTAGATCCATGTGGGAAACATCTAGGGAGGCAAATAGAAAGCTTCCTAGGGTTTTGGATCTTTATAAATATGTATGCCTTCATCCATAAGTAAGGAGGAGAGTTGGTATGCAAGGAGAATTAGGCAAGAAAGATTGAATGAGCACATTAGATGAGTGTAATAGGTGATTGCAGCTCTAAGATTAGCTTGTGGTATGTTGATCCATGTGTTCTATTCTCTTGTATCTCACTTGTGAGTTGATATATTAGTCTTGGTTATGGGAGACATTTTTCTTGGTTGTGTCTTGCATTAAGAACAACCATTGTGTGATTGTAGAGCTCATTCTCTGTAATATCATTTGAGAGTGATAGGTTTTTGGATGCTTCTAGGTTGTGTGAATTTTATTGTAATCTTTGAATAATTTAATTGAAGATAGCTAGTTTTCTTATTTTTCTAGTAAATAAATTTATCTTTGCATAATATCTAGATTTAGTGGATTGAAGATGATTTAATTATGGAGTGAACCTACTCCACCATGAGTGGTGAGGAGTATCTATGGAGGAATATTTGTGTAATGTTCCTATTTTTGAATGGTGCTGTTGCATAACAAAGATGGTATCTCTACATAACTAATGATGTGATTATTGTAACAAGAATTAAAAGGAAAGTTTGTAATTAAGACCCAAAAGGGTGTGTTGTAATATTGGACATGTCTCTTGATGTGATATTTGGGGGTTTAACCTAAGGTATTTATACCTAGGCATTAGAGTTCATATTAGCATGAAGTTGTGGAGCTTATGAAGGTGAGTAATAGGTGCTAGGTGAAGTGGGATAGGAAGAAGACTAACCATCTCTTTTGGTCAGTGATAGGTCTAACCATGGTGGCAGTGTTGGATAGCCTTTAAGGGATATATGTTGAAGGAAGATAACCCCAAGGAATGCTTAGGGCATGACCTAGATACACTATTTTGTGTTAATAAAGCATTATTTATCTTTTTCCTTTTATTTTTCTTTATGCATAATGTTGAATGTTACATATATTTGACATTTGCCATATTATCTTTTTATGTATAATGTCTAATATATTGTATATTTGATGTTTGCCAAAACATATGGAAATGGGATGCCACATTTGGTATTAGAGAAAATCATGACCCAAGGGCCAATCATAATGAAGGGCTAGCTATAATTTGATGATAAATTAAGGAGCCACGATCCAGGAAGAGTATAGAACACCACCATGAGATGGGCATCATATTCATGTAATCCATATAAGCTAGGCAATACCCTTCTAGTAATTTCCATGGACAATGGATTCTAGGACCATACTTCTATGAGAGAACCATGAACGTGCATCATGTTCAAAATGAACCCTATCAACTAACAATATTTATTCATAAGTGATTTTCATGGATGTTATCAAGCAAGAGATCCAAATATGCTTCAACAATGTACATCAACTATAAGGGACATTGGTAAGACAAGGATACACCAATCCAAGTAACTCTTATCCATCTTGTAATATTATTAGATTGTTAATTGATTAAGATCATTGTTAAATTATCCTCAAAGATTAGTAACTATGGCTTAAGTCAAGACTTATTACCCTGAAGCACCCAACCCTTGTAACTCAGCATTACCTATCCTTACCTCATACTTGTAAATACATTAGTAAGATTAAGAAAATTAACCTAGTCATAATATTATCTCATTATTACTTAACCAATAAGGATTATTACCATGAGACTCATACAAAAACCAATACTTAGAAAGTGATGTTATCATAATGTTCTTCTTAGTACCTCACTAGGCATAAAGCCTAGGCCTACATCATTTGCAAAATTGTAAGATATATGTATCATATTCTTGTCCATGAGTTAGTATATCATTTATAATTAAAAACAAGTTATCTTAGAAGTCCTCAACCCATATGTCATCCTAGTAATGTTAGTTTGATAAAATTGGATTATTTTAACCTCTTAATTCCTGAAAATCCAATGTAGTTTTTGACCCTAAGACTGTGCCTAATGCATAGTACTCACTGAGATAATTCCAACAGTACAAATTTTGTCCTGATTGGACTTATGGTTTAGGAGATACCACTATTCAAAGTTTCTTATTATGCGTTCATTTTAAAAATAATAAATTATTAAATATTTATTTAAAAAAATTCAAACATTTTAGGGTTTAAAAATAAACTTGGAATCTTCCCTCATCCAACCAAATTCATTCCCTATCATTCACCAAACCATCATGTCAACCACCAAGGAAGGGTGGAATAAAAAAATAAAAAAATAAAATAAGCATAATGTTTGGCTTGGAATTGAACCCAAGAACTTCTAGTTGTTAAACTAAAATCCTAAAGTTTCATATGTTAGCCACTAGGGTTATTATCTCAATTATTACATTGTGGGCTATATATATATATATACACTTAAAAAATATAATAATAATAATTATTATTATAAAAAAATAAAAAATGAATAAACTTTGTAGAGGGCTATGAGGAACTACAAGGGCTTGTGTAGCTCTGCATGGGGCTATGCTAGCCTATCAAGGGTTGCACAGCCCCATACAGTGCTACATAGCCCTGCATGAGGGCTACATTGACCCATTAAGGACCATGCAGTCCCTTACAAGGACTTGTAGCCTTGGGGCCATTTAGGCCCCTGTAATGGCCTTAATGCTTGCTACATGTTGTCATCCTCTGCAACTCCTCATCATCTACTTGCAACCACACCACCCTACCTCATTACCTTGTGGCTACACCACATCACTATGTTGCCTCACCTTCAAACTTTACCTCAAGAGACATGTCCATTATTACAACATGGTTGTTTAAGTCTTAATTACAACTTGCTCTTTTGGGTCTTGTTATTTTGGTTGAGAGGCCAATACATATGGCACGATGGGGGGAGGGGGAGTGTATTTTGTTGCCCTCCACATCATCCACCATGTAAGATCCCACGATGCAGAAAAAATTGATGGAAAAAAAAGTGATGGAAAGTCCATGCCATGGAAAAAAACACGATGTAAAGTCCATGTCATGAAAAAAAAAACACTATGAATCAAATTAATAAAAATTTTTACAAAAAATTATTATTGAATAATGTACAGTCATTTTGATTTTGGTTTTCAATATGAATATCAATTCTCAATGAATCAATTTAAGATTTTATTAATTTGTAAAATATATAAGATTCTCTCAGGCAAATAATAGATATATATTATAAATATATAGTAGTTATGATGAGACACCATCTTTGTTATGCAACGATACCATTCAAAAATGGGGACATTACAATTTGGCTTATGGAGTGACATTTTTATAATATTTAAAAGGATAGTAATGATGAGAATATGTGTGGATAGTAGAGCCACTTGATAACACTAGCTATTAGACATAGTATCCTTATGGATATTGCTATTAGTAAGGATATTGCTATCTTAGTTGTGGCATCCTCCACAATTATGGGTTATGAAACTACTGATAGTAGTCTTGAGGCTACAATGATATCCCACTTAGGTGGTAATATTGTTGGTGGAATTGCTAGTAGTTGCCTTGTAGATAAGGCAACATTCTAGGTGCTTGCCTTTTCATCAATTTTGGGTTTAAGACGTATACCCTAGATTCCTACAGTTGTGATAGAGTTGGGAAACAACCCTTTAGAAATTCATATTAGCATATGTCACATTCTTCATTAGCTGAGGTAGAAACCTCAACCTCCTCTATTGATGAGTTATGAATTTGCTGGCTATGATATTGTAACTGTGATATCATAGCAGCTGCGATATCACAGCAACTACGATATCGTGGCTACTGTGATATCGCATACACGATATTGCGACCTGCCTCAATTTCTATAAATAAGAGGAGGATTTCCTTGTTCTAGGACTTAGTTCTTAGATTTTATTATAAGTTTTTTAAGCTTAGATTTCTCTCAACCCTTTCCTCCCAGTGCATGCCCGCAGTGTGGTGATTGTAATTGTATGGAACCTTTATTTGAGTGTGACGTACTTGGACACGCACATGAATGGCAATAAAGAGTGATTACTTCATCATTGTAGCATTCACTTAGTTTAATTAATTAATTGCTATTTTTCTTTATTACTTTCATAGTTAATATTTCTTCATCCTAAACTCTTGTTAAACATGAAATGAGTATGACTTAATCACGACCATTCAAGTGTGATTACTTGGTAACCCAGTAGCGTACTTAGGCCATGCGCTTGGTAATCCAAATGGTAGTCATGCACGAGGTTCAAGATGTGTACAGATGATTAAGGAATGAATACTCATTGCACTTAGGCTAGTTAGATTCTCTCTCTCTCTCTCCCCTAGTTTAATTAATATTATTTTCCATCATACTTAGGAGTAGTACTAGTGTAGAAACACATCATATGCCTCACTTTGGACTAAACCATACATGACAAAGATAATACTAGTCCAGGTGGGAAGATAGTGAATTATGACCTATGTGTAAATGTCTAGATACCATAACTAGCCCATCTACGGAGTTCGACCGAATCATGCGTGATTACGCTCGTATTCGTATGGTTGAGTGTAGGGGTACCTCACCACTCATCATTGGCACTATTATTGAGGACGATGCTAGTTTCGTATACTAGTTATATCATACAAGGTCGCTGTATAGGAATTAATGATATATCTTTTAAGAAGAAATAATTACAAAAAGTCACATACGAATTCACACACAGTTTCACAATCATGCCTCTCCTACAAGACTATGATCCCGCAACCACTAATGAGGCAATTCATTGGAGAACCAACAGAATTGATGATGAAGAAGAAGTTTGGAGTACTCAACCATATGTAGGAGTCCTCTATGTTTATGAACACCCCAATGATACTCAAAGACTCTCATCATCCAACTTTGACACCTCTAGTAAGGATGAGACATCCCATAGAATGAGGAGGCCCAAAAGGCCTAGGACCTTTTCAATAACTAACAAGAACTTACTTGGGGGTGATTGGAAGACTTACAAAAGTCATAATGAGTTTTACAATTCCTTCTCTTCCTCTACTCCTTCAACATCAGATTATGACATGGATGAATATCTTTCAAGGGATCAATGTAGAACTAAAAGTCAAGCTCACAAAGAAAATCAAGAACGCCAACATAAACAAAGGCAGCATCATTCCAACGCACAAAAGAATAACCTACTTGATGATGACGAACCCCCACTAGCCACTACAAGCCTAACACAAATAAAAGAGGCTGTTCGAATCTCCCGTAGGCATCGTAAAGAGAGCCACCTACCCAGACTCTATTTAAACAACTTTTTCAATTTTTTAGGAGGCTATGAATTAGGTCTGCAACAACATTTACGAGCCTTCTACGATGCTTGTGCATGGAACAACATTGATAATGGATGGAAAAAACTCAAGCTCTTTCCTATGACACTC
>MNCI01004172.1:66978-107569 GCA_015680685.1 Gnetum montanum | reverse complement strand
TCATACGTATGAATGCAACATTTGCTTGTACGATCACCCCAAGGGCTAATGCCCAATCTTGTTACATTTATATGAGCATTGGGGAAACACGTTACACCAAAAGTTCATACAGAGATATTTTTTTTGATCACAGTGGCAACAATCCCAGTCGTGGGGGAAGCCATCCCTAAAATGGAGATACCCTTCATATTATCCGAATCCAAATGCTTATCTAGTTCAACATCTAGTTTTCCCAACTGGGTCAACATACTATATCTTACCGCATTATTATTCCCCTTAGTACTATCAGCCCATGTCCTCAACATAACCACTGCCTTGTGTACCTTACACTTCTCCTAAATTTCAACATTCTCATCCTTTCCCTCCTTCTACATCGCCACCAACTATTCCTAAAGTGTCTGTACCATAGCAACAACCCATGAACATTACTTGTGCTACTATTGCCAATAGCAGTGAGAGACCTCCTCAACATCGAAGGTTTCCCTTCTTTAAACATAACCATAGGAAGGGACAACACAATTCCAAGGCCACCGCATCCTCCAACTCAGCACAAGTCCAACATTGTGATGCATCCTTATCTTCGAACCCAACGCCTCGTGTTACTGCATCAAGGCCATCAACTCACACTCCAACAACTATATGGCCCAATGAATACAGCCATGGAGAGTGACATCCTGATCCTTGCATACCAGCTTACAGTCCCAAATATCATAGTGGGTCAACTCTTTATCTAGGAACCAAATCTTATAAATTGCCCCACTACACTTACTACAATCAAGTGTGTGAACCCCAATGGGGTAGGTATGACCAAGTTTCAATGTTTCCAACATGCAAGGATCCTCACCTTTAATTTATTAATCCTTTTCATGCTAAACGATTTAGTTATGGGGGATATCCCCTATTTTAATAACAAGCAGTATTAATAAATTATTTTCATTTTCTTTAATTTTACAATTTTTGTTTTCTAGTTTTTCATCTGTTAACTTCTTATTTTATATTTTTGTCTTTTTGTATTTTTGATCTTTTTATCTTTTTACAAGTAATCTCATCTATGAATAAAACACTCATGTGGCTCGTTGGTTGAGGTGTGTTCTATGTTATCAAGTATCAAGTGATCAATCATTTGGATAGTGAGCCCATTACACCCACTCATCCATTCTACAAATAAGAGGTTCTATTCAAGGGTACAGTTATATTCTTAACATTCTTAAAACTTAAAATTAATTTCATGTTCATTATACCTAGAATGAAGAAGGATGGACTAAGAGGGAATGATTAAGATGTGACATCAAGGAGACTTGCAGATTCTCTTTGGTGACATCTATGAAAGTTATCACGCAATGTGGTTGTACTAAGATCCTTGTAGATCTAATGAAAAATGGGAGTAAGAGTAATCAAAAGGCACTTAAAAATCCAATGTTGTTCTAGGGGGTCCCACTGGAAAGGCATGCACCCATGCCTGAAGGTTGGCGGCTTCTTTGGATTCAACAATTCCAAAAAAAAGGAGAGAGAAAAGAGAAAAAAACACAAAGAAAAGTGTCACAAAACAAAAATCACTCCTCCCTTGAAAAAAATGCCAAGTGATCGTACACCTTGTTGTTCTAGTACTCTCACAGTAGCTCACCATGGGATGAAACAATGCGATGTCACTAATTAGAGGAATGGGCTTGGTCCTGATCTTGGAATGACGGGTTAATGACACATTAATCATGATTTACACGTAGGATTCACTATGCCTTGGGTCGGTTACCTCATGTCCCAATCTCTACGATCCCTTCTATACCTTGTCTCATCTCCCTGTTCATGTAATTGTTGCTCGTGTCTTGTATAAAGTAGAATTCTTACCTCATTCTGACGATGTTTACATGTGTGTGTTTTGTGGAACCAGTGTGGATTACATTTAACCCTTTGAGTGCCCACAGACACTTTTAAGTGTGGTTACGCAAGGGCATTAAAGGTTGGAACCTGCTTTGGGGAGGACACACTTGCGTAATTTTTGTAATTTGCACTCAGGACCCATCTTCCACACACCATTTATTACCCTTAGCATATTGCTAATGATTTTCTTTTCCTTATTACTATCCCTTTGATTCAATGTTCCTATGAACCATCACATAGCCTTTTTCTCTAGCATCCGAGGTCCTTATTGATAAATTCCACACCATCATAATTTTTGTGCCTTCAAAACTAGTTGAATTACACTGGAACCCTTTAACAATCATCTAGATGTCCTTAGTTTACATTGTTTAATTTCAAAAGAAAAAAATATCAAAAATTTTGTACATTCTCTAAGTGCCCTAACTTCGATGAAAATATATATATGTGACCCCCCCACAACACTTACCATCATTTTCCACTATTCACATAGGGGAGTTTTTCGAATTTTTCTCTATGACTTGCGATTGTGAGACCCTTGCTTTTATACCTATATCTTGCTTGTTGGTACTCCGATTTTCATTCCGTTTGAACCTACTTGAACCTGGAGTGTTCAGCTTAGTCGTAGGGGAGGGGCACATGCTGAATAGCATAAAAATGTTTTAGAAATTTTTTGAAATTCATCACTGCCCGAAGGATATTTTTAAGGGTAATTAGTTGTAAAATTAAGAATAGAATGTGTCAAAAACAATTTCATCCCCTTAGCTATACCAGAAAATTAAATTTGGAAACCACCTAAGCAAAGAGGAATTAAGATTATAATCTTTCAGGGACATGTTCTTCCAATAATTAATATCACATGGAAATAAAGTAAATCTATTAAGGCAAGTAGTAAGGTATAACCTAACTTTGGTAACAACCTTACTAACGATTAGCCTCGTGTGATTGTAGATGGCAATGAAATGCAGACAACAAGAAGGTCCTACTCAAGGTGTGATCAAAAGACCTAGGAGAGGTGAAGGACAAGTTCCTGCCGAACAAAATGTAGAGCAGGAGGAACAATCATTTAGTATCCACCAAGAAGACCCTGCTTCTATACAATTAAAGTAGGTAGAAGGAGGAGCTACTGCAGCTTCTGAATAGGGATGATATCTCAAGCCACCCTAGTATTGTGTTCAGACTATTCATGAAAGGTCCATATTCACTATAGTAATTATGGAATTAAACTTTGGACCTTTCACAAAATTTGCTCCGAAGGTCGTTAGGGATCACCTCAAAGTATCCCCATTATGGCCTACCCTCTCTAAAAGCAATGCCTGGTACTTAGGGGAAACCTACCAATTTTGGCACAATAAATAAGAAGGCACCACGTTAACAACTATGGTGTGACTGTTGATTTCTTTATTCAAGCCATTTCAGAAGTATTAAACCTTCCAAATACAGTGCCAAAGATTGCTTAGAACTAGCTGGACACTTTTAGAACTGAGAAACTTAATAAACTTTTGATAGAGAATAAAAGGGTGGCAAAAGAAAAAGAGAAGGCTAACTAGGATGCCTCTATGGTACAAGTGCAAACTTACATGCACACCAAGGCACTCGAGGCCTTACAAGAGGAGAAAATATAGGCCATACTTCAATTCCATCAAATCCCAAGACCTGGAGCACAAGAAAATAAAAAGACACCCATGGAGGAGCCATCGCCACCAGGAACTACATGAGTTCCATCCAATTTTGTAATTATAGGATTTTCTTTTGTGTTGTGTCTTAATTTTGTTCTGACTCCACACTGCAGCATGAATCCATTCTAGTTAGTCAATAATTCCATACCTATCCACTGTGTAATCAATGAATCTTGTTCTCACTTTAACTCGAGGACGAGTTTTCATTCAGTCGTGTGTGTACCGTCCGAAATCATCGGTGTAAGGCTGGAATGAAACAAACACCGAGAGATCTATAGATAGGCACAGAAGACTCTACCTTCACTTGAGGGTGAGCTGGAACTGACGAAGGTAGAGTACCTTGGGTGGTCCGTACATGGATCAGACAAGGATTTTCCCAAACATATGCCGATGTGCAATACGTTGGGTTATGTGTAAAAAGTGTAATAAGCATAAACTAGAACGTAAATGTGCAGGAATATAAACAAAGAGGTAAGAAAGAAAGAATGAAAACTGTAACAAATCTTGATTAGAAATGAAGCAATTTTATTGTAAAGTGAAGATTACAATGCACCGGACTGAACGTAGTTGTGGATCTGACACAAGATGGATGAAGAGCCCTGGTGAATGTGGAGGGATGATGGTATGCTGGTTTGGACTGCAGGCACAGCATGAAGGTTGTATGGTCAACATGCAGGGTAGAAGTCTAGCATGTAGGGTTGGTGTTCTCAATTGTCTCCAAATGTCATTTTTTATCTTCCCACCTCTCTCTACTTGGTGGAAAATTGGGGTTTTTATAGGTTTTAGGACGTGAAACTCGGATTTGGAGTAGTATGAGTGGCTTTCGGTGAGAAAATTTTAGGTTAGATGACATGTGGCTACGTTGCCCGAGTGCAAAGAATATTACAACTGTGCAGCATGCTGCATGCCAGCGTGTAGACACTGGGCGTATGACCCCAATGTACAGACTTGACCAATACAAAAGAATTGAACTTTACAAACAAACATTACTATTATAATAGAGAATTTCGAACATGCCCTTGGATTTGAGCTCTGGTGTCATGAGAATGCTGCCTGTAGATTTTTAGCTCATTTGGACTTGATCTAATACAGTTTTGGAAGGTTTCAAGTGTTGTGCTGCACACTGGGCATGCATGCTGGGCATGCTGAGTATGTATGCTCAGCGTGTAGGTCATGGAAGTGCATCATTTTGAGGTTGAATCTTCATTTTTGGGAGCCTGGGATGATGCCTGACAATCACCTTGCCTCTGAGAGTCAATTGTAGGTGGGGATCTTGTTCTGGGGTGCCTGTTTTGAGAGATCCTTGATGGTGCACGTTGGGCATGCACGCTGGGCATGCATGAATGAAAATGCATCATTTGGAGCCCAAAATTTGATTTTTAGAAGGCTGAGAGCTACTGGGGACGTTGGTGAAGGTCCTGGGGGGTTGAGATGCTCAATTCTAGCATGTTTTGGCTCATTTTTGGGGCCCAAAAGTTGTTGCACATTGAGCGTGCAGGCTCATGTGCAAGAAGTATACTTAGTCAAAACTAAGTGTTTTGAGTTTAAAACTTGCAGTTCTTGTTGCTAGATGTTGATGTGGTCTCCAATGGATCTCCAGAAACTTTTACTTGCTTGATTCGACTCTGTTTGATGCTGTGTGCGAAGTTCGCAAGTTTCGGTCTTGTTGGGAAGCTTCATGACTTAGCTAGATTCTTGTCCGAAAGTGTGAGGTCCAAATTTCTGTGGTGTTTCATTGGCCCCTCTTTGTTGATGCTTGGAGGGATCGACCTGAGAAGCGTCGACAAAGAAGTACAAAACACCACAAGCAACTTAGTAGCATTGTCCTTTGACACTTGGCCAGATGTCCTCGCACCGTGTTTACAAGTACTTGGGATTGGGAAATGAAGTTTTGAGATGATATCTAGAGGAGATGTTTGTAACTGTGGGATTGGAAATTGATCAAGGGATTGTGCCAGTGTGGGAGAGGAATGTTCATCTTTGTGCAAACAAGTCATTTTGTTCCTTGTCGATGGCCAATATCTGGCAGACTTGGAACCAAGGCATGAGGAGTACGTCCTTTGGAGGAACAATACTATTGTATCATGTTTAAGAGAACTTGTTGCCACAACCAAAGCCATGCGATAAGGTGATGCGTTCTTTGGAGAAATAGGAACCTTGTGGGGTATCTAAGGGAACCCATTGTCCGACAGCCAAAACCACGCAGTGAGGTGAAACATGATGGTTTGAGACATGAGTATTTCTTTCTAAGACAACTACCTTCCTGCATGGGGCTTGTATGGGAAGTGCCAAGAGTCTTGTGGTCTATTTTGCTCTTTTCTCTTTGATCCTTTTTTTCTTTTATTTTCTTTTTGGTCTTTTTGAAAGATCCTACTTGTTGTGCCTTACTCGTGTTTGAGTGCTTGCATTTTGTGTCATGCACCATGTATTGTGTTTTGTGTTGCAACTGCTTAGAGGATGTCGCAGTGTACAATAGCGTGCTCAAAGTTTTGGGGTGTATTAGGTGTATCTGGGAATTGTAATGGGGTAGGAAGGGGAACAAGAATGTTGGGGAAATGGAGAATGAATCGGGAGCTGGGAATGTACTTTTGAATAGATTGATTAACCTGGTTGCATGTGTCAGAAACAATGTGGCACCTTGTCACCATGATCAAGTGTATCTGTGTACGAGCACCACTAGGTGTCATCTTGCAAACACAACTCCAAGAAGACAAGAAAACCGTGAGTGAATGAGTTAGCGAACACTTTAGATAAGAATGTGGCTGATGCAAATGGAGGCACCATGTGAAACTTAAGGCAAAAAAAAAATGAGCAGAAATAGTGTTGTCAAAGCCAATGTGATGAATGATGTGGCAGGCATTGATGAAGAAATGTCATGAATTACAGCAGTAGATGAATGTGCTAGAGATGATCTTGCTAGTTTATAGTCTTAGCAGACTATTGTGGGTTAGTTTTACATCAGAACCCATTGGACGTTGCTAGTTTATCATCGTGGCAGACGGTGCGATGCTAGTTTATAGTTGTGGAGGACTATGAAAAGGCAAGCTAGTTTATAGTCTTAGCAGACTTTGGTGAATGAGTGTGACAGTTTAGTGTCATGTTAGACAGAGCTTTGCGGTGTCGGTTTACCATCATGACACCAGGACATTCTGTGGTATCAGTTTACCATCATGATTCCAAGATGTACACATACCTGCAATGTTTAGACGTGAAACGGTTTAAGGTACAGGTGGTTCATTGGATGAGCAAGCTCGTTTCCATCCATGTCTACTAGTTTGAATGCTCTGTTGTCGTACGCTTTGGTGACCAAGTAAGGCCCTTCCCAGTTGGCTGAGAATTTGTCTGGGTGTTCACGGGCTGCCTTAAGTACAAGGTCACCTTCTTTGATCGAGCGCTTGTGAATGTCATGCTGATGGCACCATCGTTGTTGCTTCTAGTACCACTCGATATGATCTGATGCATGCATACGTTCCTCCTCCACTGAATCTAGGTCAACAATGCACGAGTCATTGTTTAGACCTTCATCAAGGAGTCCAGAGAGTGTGATCCTCAAGGATGGTACCTGCAACCCCAAAGGTAAAATAGCTTCTGAACCATAAACAAGACTATATGGTGTTTTACCTGTGGATGTCTGATGCGTAGTCCGGTAGGCCCATAATGTGTATACTAGCTGCTTGTGCCATCTTTTCTTGCTCTGAGTAAGCATCTTCTTGAGCATTGAGATGAAAATCTTGTTCGTGGCTTCTACTTGTTTGTTGCTCTGAGGGTAGTAAGGTGATGAAAATGAGTGTTTAATACCTAGGCTCTCACAATATATTTTTGTTTCAACACTGCTAAATTGTGGCTCATTGTCAGTGATGATAGTCATCGGGATGCCAAAATGGGTCACAATTTTTTCAAGGATAAAGTTACATACTTGTTTCGATGTGGTCTTCCTAAGAGGAATAGCTTCTACCCATTTTGTGAAGTATTCAATCGTAGTTATGATGAAGCTATGTTCTGCTGAAGATGGGGGAGTTATTGGTCCTATAATGTCTAACCCCCATTTCTGGAAAGGCCATGTGATTTGAGTTGTATGCAATTCATTAGGTGGAACATGTATAAGATTACCATGCTTTTGACACATATTGCACCTCTTGACCTTGGAGAAGCAATTGTACTCCATATGTGGCCAATAATAGCCTAAAAGTCTGATTTTTGTTGCCATTGCTTTAGGTGCTATGTGCCCTCCACATAGTCCTTCATGAACTTGTTCCACGATGGTTTGGCCATCAGTACTACTAACGCATGTTAACAAGATGCCCTCATAAGATCTACGACATAGTGTATCTCCTACTAGTGTATATTGTCTAGAGCATTTTCGTACTGCGTCCTTCTGAGCATTTGTTAGATATTGAGGTGGTTCACCATATAGAAGGTACTCTTTGATGTCATCGTACCATTCTATGGCGTGTGTCATGCTAATGGATGTTATGGGAAGTTCATCGGGAGCATCAGTTATGGGCTTGTCGCAGCTCGCGATGGAACTGGGTAGCGCACGAAACATATCGGGTGAGATATTTAGAGCTAATGTGGCTAGTGCATTTGCAATGGTATTATCATTTCTAGGAACATGTTGTAGTTCTATATTTATAAACTGTTTCAGCAAGTGTTTCGTTAGGTCACAGTAGGGTTGTAGATGAGATTCTTTGCATGCGTAAACATCTTTGACCTAGTTTATGATTAACTATGAGTCACCTCTAACTACGAGACGCGTGATGTTTGAAGCTTGTGCTGACATAAGGCCTCTGAGGAGACCTTCATACTCTACTATGTTATTGGTACAAGGAAAGTTAAATTGGTAAGCAAAGGGTTGGATTTCCCTAGAGGGATATGTAATAACGGCGGCAACACTTCCCCCTCGGGAGGTGGATGCTCCATCGAAGTTTAATATCACATCATAGTTATCGAGCATTGTCAATTGTGCTTACGTTTTCATCTGGAAACTCTAGATTAATCATTGCTTGATCTTGTGTTGGTGATGCAGTCATCTGATTGACTATAGCTTGACCTTTGATGGATGATTGGGCTATGTAATGTAGGTCAAACTCAGCAATCATTGCCTTCCATCGAGTTATCTTGCTTGATTCATACATGTTATTTGTGATCGCCCTAAGTACATTATTTTTGCAGATTATGTTTACTTGGTTTCGAAAGAGATAATGTTGTCATTTCTTCAAAGAAAAGATAAGGGCTAAACATGACCTCTCCACCTCGTTGTATTTCTTTTTATAGGCTACTAATGCATGGCTTAAGTAGTAAACCGGAACTTCAGTTCCATCATCTTGTTTCTGGCAAAGCATAGATGCTATTGATGAATCTGATGTGGCAAGGTAGATGTAGAACGGTTTATTGTTCTGAGGCAGATAAACTATCGGTAATTGAGTCAGTGTCGTTTTGATATTGTCGAAGGCTTCCTGGCATTGTGGGGTCCATTGAAAATGCACACTCTTGCATAGCAAATGGTTCATGGGTTTGAACTTATTGGTCAGTTTTTCTATAAAGTGCCTAATGAATTGTAATCTACCTTGTAGGCCTCGAAGTTCGGTAAGGTTGCTTGGTGGTTGCAAGTTTGTGATAGCCTTCACCTTATCAAGGTCTACTCGAATCCCTGCTTCTGAAACTATGAATCCTAGCATTTTTCCAGATTTGACCCCAAAGACACACTTCTTTGGGTTCAGTCTAAGCTCATATTTTAAACAATGCTTACGTATCAAGTCTAAGTCTTGTATGTGCTACCCTTGTGTTTTCGATTTAACCGCTATATCGTCTACGTAATCGTTGAGCGAGTGAAGGATATAATCACTAAAGATGAAGGTCATCACTTGTTGATACGTAGCACTAGCATTCTTTAAACCGAAGGACATCATTGTATAACAAAATGTCCCCCATGGTGTCATGAAGGTTGTCCTGAGTTAATGTTCAGGGTTAATTCGGATCTGATTATATCTCAAGAAGCCATCCATAAAAGATAACAGTGCATGCCCAGTGGTTGAGTCAACCAGTTGATCAATACTAGGTAGAGGAAAGTCATCTTTTATGGTCGATAAGTTGAGGTCCTAGAAGTCAATGCATAGGCGAATGCTTCCGGTCTTCTTTGGGACAATGACCATGTTGGATACCCAGTCAGCGTAGTCAACAACTCGAATGAAACTAGCTTGATAAAGTTTGGTCATCTCATTGCGAACCGCCAACGCTACCTCAGGCTTAACCTTACGTGATTTTTGTTTCACTGGTCTTAACTTCTGGTCGAGTATGATGTTGTGCTGGCCTATTCGAGGGTCTAGCCTAGGCATGTCAATGTAAGACGAAACGAATGCCTTGATGTTGCTTTTTAGCACTTTTGCTATGTCATCGAAAAGTTGTGGGTCTAGTAAAGTACTTAGTTTTAGTATCTTAACTTCGTCGCTTGGCATAGTGATGGGGGTTTCAATTAATGGATCCTTGGTGATGTTATCAGCTTCAATATCAAGTGATTTCATCATGCTCTAAAAGCATTCTATCATTTCCTTTGTCGATGCCATGGAGTTTTTGTAAGTCGATGTGCCTAAATCAATGGACTTTCTGATCATCTCCCATTGGATGGGTCCGTATGGTCCATTGATAAATAGTGGTGTGAATAGTTGCTTGCTATTCATGCTTGCTCCAACTAAGCCACAAGAAGCAACATTAACAAGGGGGGGTTTGCTTATTGTTTTATGACACCAATTCAAATATTAAATATGCTCGAAGTATGCTAAAGTTGGTTTATCGTCTCACTTGGTCGCATGGCAGTTTAAGGCAATCGCGGTAGTTTAGGGCCTTACCGGGCCGTACCTATTCGTTTATGATTTCTAATTGATTATATGATTTATAATCCTTATTAGGTGTGAGACTACAAGACGAAGAGTATGCACCAAGGTGTTTAGTTTAGGCAACAGGAGTCACTGTGAGAGGGAAGGTTTTATGTGGGTAACGTTTAGTCTAGTGCAAATCTATATACTCTTTTTCTTTATTCTTGGTCTGTTTATATTTATATGTTTTTTTAGCCAATGTTGTGTTTATTTTTATTTTATTTAAGATTAAAATACCCAAAGTGCAGATTTTCTATGAGGGTGAGTGGATGTGAGCAACGAAGGGGATGAAGATCTATACCTAATAATATTAACTTAAAATTGGACAAGTTACTTTTGTCACTGTAGCAGGCGTAAACCCAAAATCTAGCTAGAACCAAAGAGAATAGTGTAAACCAAAGCTAAGCTTTAGCGTGAAACAGTGGAAGATTCAGTGTGATGAGGAGGCAAGGATCTGGTCGTACGGGGCAAGGAAAGGCGACGATTCGGTGCGCAGGAGGTAGCAAAGGCGGTGATCCGGTGCAGAGGAGGCAACAAAGGTAGCATAGATCATGGCATGAAGTGTCAAATGAAAGCCCCAAGTATGAATGCCCTGGAGAAACCCTCAGCATGCAGGGAGTGGAAACCCCAGCCTGAACGCCCTAGAAATCCCAGCATGAAAGCCCTGGAAACCCCAACGTGAATGCTTCATCGTGTAGTTAGCGTGCGGTAACAAACCCCAGTGTGAAGGTGGCATGGAGGTTTTAGCGTGAAGCCTCGAAACTAGCCTCCAGCATGAACCCCTTCACTTAGAAATCCTCAGCGTGAACCTAGACATGGATTTTCAGCGTGGACATCCTTGCTCCAGCATAAAGGTCTTAAACGCAGCGTGACGGGATGGGCAAGGGAAAGCGAGTGAGAGACCAGGAAAGGAAGGAGCCTAACTTGACCTTTGCTGAGGAGAGTGAGGTGATGCTCTGGTGCCTACCCAAGCCCATGATCCCATCATGGTCTAGATCAATGTGCCAGTAGACCCTAGTCCTCTGTCTAAATTTGTGTTCTTGTTTACTATTTTTTGTTATTTGTGTTTGGTTTTTTTCTGTTATTTTGGCGCATAGAATTTATGTGTGGCTTGGCCTGTTTCTTTGGCATAGATATTAGTGTGCAGGCCAGTGTCAACCCTTGTCTCCCTTGCTCAGCATATAGCCATTTTTATGTCTGGAATGCAGTCTAGTGACATGCTCAGTGTGCAGGGGGGGGGGGGGGGCGCAAAATGCTTAGCATGCAGGATCTGCATGCTCACCTTCCCAACATGCAGGACCTACATGCCCAACGTGAACCTTGAAGGCTTTTCCCAGTGTTGGCCCAACATAAAACCTATTCTTTAGCTCTTTTTTATGTGTGTGTAGCTTACTTATCCTGGTTCTTGAATACATGTAGAGGTCTAAAACCTTTCCTCTTAGTGGTGGAGCTTGTTGGAATTTTGGCGTGGTTCGGGATTATTGATTTTGATGAGCCGGTACCTGATATGGCCATCGATCGAGATGGGGTATGGTTCAGAATGGGTGCCAACAAGTTTCTTGCCTTCATATTACAAGGATTCAATGTGGTAATATGGTCTCATCTAAGTGAACAATTAGCACGGAGTGTCCTTGAGGCTATGTTACCAAGATCCTCAAATGGCATAGTGGCCTTCGTGGTCGACGTTGATGAGGGATTGTTTACGGTTGGGAATGGTCCCTCTGGAGGGGAAACTCATGAGGTAGGGGAGTTTGAGGGGAAAGCCCCTCCTAATCCTGATGCTTCGTTTTTAAATTTGGCATTGTTATTAGTTATGTTTCTGTGGGTTGTAAAGAGAATTTTGTTTTTTGAAATGAGTTGTGTATGAACAGATGCGTAAACTTGGTTAACTTCTGTAATCGTCCATTTATGTATTTATATAATTTTTGTTGCTTTCAAATTCCATTTTTCTAGAGTTGCTTGAATGTTGAGAAGAAATAATGCAGGGACATGGAGCAAAAGTCTTTTTTCTTGTTTTGTTGTTTAAGTGTAAACATGAAATAAAGTGTAAATGTAACCCAAACGATAACTATGCCAAAGGAAGATATAAAGGAAAGCATAACTTGTACTGTGAAAATGTAATCATAGAATGTAAAATAGGAATTTAAACTCTTGAGGCAAACGAAAGTAACTTGCACTAGTTTAAGGCCATTTTGAGCCCTACGTACATGCGTGTTAGTTTAAGGTCATGATAGATTACAACGTGATCGTTCTAGTTTAAGGCCATTTCGGGCCACAAATAAATAGGAGGGATATCAACTGATATGATGGGTTTTGATGTAAACTGGCCATTTCTGACCATGTTTAGTTTTATGTCATTGCAGACATGTGATAGTTTAACATCATTGCGGACTGCCGTAGTTTGTTAATTATTTAATAACTTTTTGATTTTTTTTATTTTTTATGTTAGGAGTGAGTTTAATGGGTACGATCCGATACTCGGCATCTCCTTCACTAATTACGTTGAATGGTAGCATTGCCCAGGAGACGTTTGGCAGAGTAGGCTCTGAGTCAGTATCCTTGGATGTTTCTGGGTTAGGTGGTGTTTCCTTGGTTTTTGAGGGATCACGATTTATGGGTTGGTCATCACTTTGGGTTTCGTTTGTTTCTTTCGGTATGGACTTTTTGAAAATTTTGTCAAGTTTATGCTCATGTGGAGTGTCCTCTTGTTCAGGCTCCTCAAATTTAACTTTGGAGCCTTGATTTGCCTCTGTGTGAGATGAGATGGTGGATGTAGCAGTATTCCCATGGATAATGATCTCACCCCCCTCATAGGGTAAGTGAATCTCTTGATGAATAGGGGAAGACACCACTTTTAATTGGGCTAACCAGGGTCATCCCAAGATTAGGTTAAAACCAGGCATCTCATCAATAACCACGAAGTCTACGGATGTGGGGAATCGATCTCCTGCTATAAAATCCAAGGTCAATGTACCTTTAACCACTACTCGTGACCCATTAAATGACTTTAGGAATGTCGTAGACATTGGTTTAATTAATTTTGTAAGCCCTAACTGTTCAATGATGGGATAAGGCACTACATTTGTTGCTGTTCCATCATCTACATGTACTCGATATATTTTGAACTGATTAACTCGTATGGTTATAAACATGGGTTCGTGGGTGATGTCTTTGGTTTTCTCATTGATATTAATGTTTTCGGGGTGAAAGCCTAATGATTTAGATTTGGATCCTTGTCGTGTAGACATTACTGTATGTATAGAGGATTCATTTGCAGGTAGGTTTTCGCTAACTAGGATCGATGTTAACGTTTGTACTAAGGCTTCACGATGAACTGGCAAAGTTAATATGAGGTCGTACAAGCTTAATGATGTGTTCTTTTGTTTAAGGGCTTGAGTAACCTGTGTTAGGGCGTTAGCTAAGTCTTTGCCATTGGGCATATTCTTGTCCATGGCCACCTAATCCATTGGACTTCGCAGTTGTATCTCACATGGGGTAACTTTTGTGTTATTTTTCATGACTGTTGGGTTTGATATGTGTAGCATTCTTGATTTTTCTTCTTTATAACTCATGCTTGGCTCATTGTTAGAAGGAGCCATAGGTATTGTGCTTAACAGAGTTGGTTTCGGGGGTCCCAGTGCAAGGCGTTGACGTTCCTTCTCCAAATGTTCCCTGGTGAGCCTATCTGCCAAGCGTTCTCGTGTGGGTTGTGTGGGAACATTTGGGGTCAGAGTATCAGGCTGTTTCAGGATCTGAATGAAAAATGGGGTGGGACGGGCTTGGGCTCGAGGCGTATGAGCATGGACATCAAGCTGCCTAGGCACCTTGACCACAAATGGGGTTGGGCAATTTGTAGTTGGTACCTCTATCGTAGCAACTACCGGTGGCACCTGGACCACGAAGGGAGTGGGCTAGTTTGATGGTGTCACACTAGCAGTTGTAACAGCAGAGGGCACATGAACAACAAATGGTTTGGTTTGGGGTGGTACCTGTGCTATTGCCACCGTGGGAGGTACTTGGATGACCAATGATTTTTGTGGGGTAGGAGGATCATGTGGGGAATATGAAGGTTGAGGTGATGTTAGTGCAATAGGGGGAACATGAACTATGAAGGGGTTCTTTGGTGTTTCATAGTTATTATCTGTGTAGATGGTGTTAATTATATATGGTGCTTCTTTAGTATTTAGGGGATCTTTATATACACCCATGGACTGGTTTTGTGGTTTGACTAGGTTGGCTTCATCAAAAGTGATCTCACCTTTATCAATTATTCATTGAATGTCTTATTTCAAGGTGAAACAATAGTCGGTGCCATGCCCATTACACTGGTGATACTCACAAAATCGGTCTAGTCTAAAGCCTCTTGGAACTGGGGGCTCATTCAGTGTTGCCAAGCTTGGGTTCTCAACCAATTCACAGAATCGATCATGTTTTTGAATTATCGTGGGGGATAATTATTTATGTTTCATTAGCCCAGCCTTCAAGAGTTGATCAAATAATTGTGGAGGTTTCATGGGCACTGGTGTGTATTGAGAGGGGTCTCTCCTCTCAAAGTTTCGTGCATGACCCGGTGTAGCATTTTGTGATGTGGAAGGTCCGGGTGTAGCAGTAGGAGCAGGTCTAGTATAGCTAGTAGGGGTGGTATGTGGTTTACCTTGTTTTCTTGTACTTGTTTGTTGAGTTTCTGCTACTGCTGCTACAGTTGCCGTAGCCCTTTCTTTGTCTTTATTATTATGCTGACTTTTAAAGGTTGAATAGGCGGGGTCATGGCTATTTTGTGATGCTTCTTCAATGTTTTTAATTTGTACAAATGCTTGGGTAAGAGTGCGTGCATTTAGGTAATACAGTTTGGATTTAACAAAGTCATTCACAGCTCCCTTTAAGATGGTGAGTAAGTATGTTTCAGGGATTGGTTCATGAAGTTCATTTAGTGCAACACTTCATCTCTGAATGAATTTTTGTATAGGTTCAAGCGGTGCTTGTTTCACCTGTATCAGATTGTCCAAGGTCTCTTTAGGTTTTAGGTTGTATTTAAACTTGGTAATGAACTAGTGTAAGAGATCCTCCAAAGAGGATATGGAGTTACGAGGCAAGGCTCGGTACCAGTCTAATGCTCTCCCAGTGAGGGACATGATGAAAACATGTAAGATTGCATGGGGCCATGCCTGAAGCAATAAACATTCTAGTCTAAATGTGACCAGAAGGGCATTGGGGTCTCCTTCCTCATTGTATTTGGTTAGTTGAGGCAATGAAACTCATTTAGGCAGGGTCAATGGTGGTACCAAAGAGCTAATAGGATCTTCTTGGTAAAAGTCTAATACTTTAAGCTCTTCATTGTTGGCCGTTTTGAGGCGTTTTACCTCATCAGTGAGTTCTTGCATTATCTTTTTAGCTTTGGCCTAGTCTTGGGCACTAGGTGAAATGGTAGGTTGGTCATGTTGTGTAGTATGCAAGTTAGATTGTTGTACAGTGAGTGGGAAAGAAGAAAGTTGAGTGGTCAGAGGTTGCACTTATGGAATATTCATGGTCGATGCTACTAAGGGTGGCATACTGTAAGGGGTGGGTAGTTGTTGTTGTTGTGGTTGTACTTGAGGGATGTTCATGGGTGGAATTGTAGGAGGTGGTATGTTGTAATGAGGGGGTTGATGCAGTTGCATGCCAGTCATGGAACACTGTCCAGTTATGATTTGTGAGGGAACACCCTGAACTTGTTGAGTTGAAGTGGTGAAGGGTGTCCCTTGGGCTTGTATTCATGGTATATAGTGAGTAGATGTAGAAGCAGGTATCACAAATGACATCCCAATCACTTGGGGTGGGAAGGTCGCTCCTACATTAGTTTGAGGGGGGTGTTGTTGGGGTTGTATTTGTAAGAGAGGGGATAACGTGGTGACTGGAGGAATAGTGGGGATGGGTATATTGAATTGAGTATCGGTCATGGGAAGAGTGGGAATAAGAGTGGATGCTTCCTGTTGAGGCACATGTGCTTGAGTGGTTTTAAATGAATGGAGAGACATGGTCTCCCCCATGAAAGGGTGAAATAACAGGTTCATGTAAGTATGCGGACTGAGAGTCTGGTACGAATCCTCGTGTTTAGACTGAGCTGCAAAATTTTCTTCCTCATCTTCGTTTTGAAGTTCTACGGTGGATTGTCGCAAGGTTTGACTCTTGGCCATGAGGAGTTGGGATAGGACTTCATGGTGGGATTTAGTGAGGGGGATGACATCATAGGCGGTGGGAATGAAGTCATGACCTCCTTTGTGAATTAACTCATAGTTTCTCTTTGCTTCCAGCTCGGCTCAGTCAACGGTCAGTTTAGCTTGGATTTTAACACAAATAAAATTATACTATTCAGGCATTAAGATGGTGAACGTGGTATCCATACATTGTAGTCTCAATAACCGGTGAGATGACCCCTAAGGGTTGACCTCACCATGAGTTACTATGGGTCTAGTGGTGGTCACAGGGTATAAGATTGACGTGCCGAGGTCAGAGATGAGGAGAGTAGAAGTATTGGTGTTCGTAGGGTCCATTTTACGTGCTTTAAGTATGACAACGTAAACTAAAAAAATAAAATAAAATTGGTTAAGTGTTGGACTGGAAGCAAACAAACTTTCTAAGTGTTGGAACAACGTATACAACATAAATGGGAGAAAATTTGACTAAGTGTTGTCAATGTATAGGTGTAAACGTGTGAAAATTTGACTAAGTGTTTGTCAGCGTATATCGGGTAAATAGGCAAAAATTTGGTTAAGTATCGAACGGGTATACTTGTTAGCATACACCCTCAGCATGCAAACTTGTCTACATAGCGTACACCTAAGTCTGGAAGCGTACAGACTGGATCCACAGTGTATGGACTGAATTCCCGGCGTACAGGATTCAATAGTTAGTGTACTGGATGAACAAGCAGCGTACAGACAGGGTGGATAGCATTCAGATATGCTAGGCAGCGTATACACGTTGAGATTACAGCAGATTTGGCTAAACAGGGCATAGATTTGGAAGGTTCAAAGTTAGATCTATGTTGATAGAGTGTAAATATGAGAAAATCGACTGTAGATCTGGGATCACAGGGAGCGGATCTATGAGATGGACTAGCAGATCTGAAGAGATCAACGATGGATTAGAGTAGGTTTATGCAACGAGAGGCCCTCCTTCTAGCACCATTTTCTATACCATCCAAAATCATCAGTGTAAGGTTGGAATGAAAAAAACACTGAGAGATCTACAGATAGGCACAGAAGACTCTACTTTCACTTGAGGGTGAGCTAGAATTGACGAAGGTAGAGTACCTTGGGTGGTCCGTACACGGATCAGACAAGGATTTCCCAAAATGTATGCTGATGTGCAATACGCTGGGTTATGTCCAAACAACGTAATAAGCGTAAACTAGAATGTAAATGTGCAGGAATATAAACAAAGAGGTAAGCAAGAATGAATGAAAACTATAACAAATCTTGAACAGAAATGAAGCAATTTTATTGTAAAGTGAAGATTATAGTGCACCAGACTGAATGCAGTTGTGGATTTGACACAAGCTAGACGAAGAGCCCTGGTGAATGTGGAGGGATGATGGTATGTTGGTTTGGACTGCAGGCACAACGTGAAGGTTGTATGGTCAACGTGCAGGGTAGAAGTCTAGCGTGTAAGGTTGGTGTTCTCAATTGTCTCCAAATGTCATTTTTTAATCTTCCCACCTCTCTCTACTTGGTGGAAAATTGGGGTTTTTATAGGTTTTAGGACGTGAAACTTGGATCTGGAGTAGTATGAGTGGCCGTTGGTAAGAAAATTTTGGGTTGGATGACATGTGGCTGTGTTGCTCGAGTGCAAAGAATGTTACAACTATGCAGCGTGCTGCATGCTAGCGTGTACACGCTGGGCGTATGACCCCAACATACAGACTTGACCAATACAAAAGAATTGAACTTTACAAATGAAAATTACTGTTACAACAGAGAATCTTGAACATGCCCTTGGATTTCAGCTCTGGTGTCATGAGAATGCTGCCTGTAGATTTTCAGCTCATTTGGACTTGATCTAATATGGTTTTGGAAGGCTTCAAGTGTTGTGTTGCGCACTGGGCATGCAGAGTATGTATGCTCAATGTGTAGGTCATGGAAGTGCATCATTTCAAGGTTGAATCCTCATTTTTGGGAGCTTGGGATGATGCTTGACAATCACCTTGCCTCTGAGTCGATTGTAGATGGAGATATTGTTCTAGGGTGCCTATTTTGAGAGATCCTTGATGGTGCATGCTAGGCATGCATGTTGGGTGTGCATGAATGAAAACCCATCATTTGGAGCCCAAAATTTGATTTTCAGGAGGCTAAGAGCTACTAGGGACCTTGGTGAAGGTCTTGGGGGGTCCAGACACTCAATTCTGGCATCTTTTGGCTCATTTTTGGGGCCCAAAAGGTGCTGCACACTGAGCGTGCAGGCCCGTGTGCAAGAAGTATACTTAGTTAAAACTAAGTGTTTTGAGTTTGAAACTTGTATTTCTTATTGCCAGATGTTGATGTGGTCTCCAATGGATCTCAGGGAACTTTTACTTGCTTGATTCGACTTTGTTTGATGCTATGTGCAAAGTTCGCAAGTTCTGGTCATGCTGGGAAGCATCATGACTTAGTTCGATTCTTGTCCAAAAGTGTTAGGTCCAAATTTTTGTGGTGTTTCAGTGTGGGTATGATGAGTCATGAATTTGCTAGCTATGATATCATAGCCATGATATCATAGTAGCCACGATATTGTAGCCTAGCTGCGATATCGCATACGTGATATTGCGGCTTGCCTCAATTTCTATAAATAAGAGGTGGCTTTCCTTGTTCTAGGACTTAGTTCTTAGATTTTATTGTAATTTTTTAAAGCTTAGATTTCTCTCAACCCTTTCCTCCCAGTGCATGCCCATAGTGTGGTGATTGTAATTGTACAGAACCTTTATTTGAGTGTGATGTACTTGGACACACACATGATCGAAAATAAAGATTGAGATTACTTCATCATTGTAGCATTCACTTAGTTTAATTAATTAATTGTTATTATTCTTTATTTCTTTCGTAGTTAATATTTATTCACCCTAAAATCTTGTTAAATGCAGAATGAGTACGACTTAATCACGAGCATTCAAGTATGATTACTTGGTAACCCAGTAGCATACTTAGGCCATGCGCTTGGTAATCCCAGTGGTAGTCATGCATAAGGTCCAAGATGTGTATGGATGATTAAGGAATGGATACTCATTGTACTTAGGCTAGTTAGATTTTCTTTCTCTCTCTCTCTCCCCTAGTTTAATTAATATTATTTTCCATCATACTCAGGAGTAGTACTAGTGTAGAAACACATCATACACCTCACTCTGGACTAAACCATACATGACAAAGCTAATACTAGTCCAGGTGGGAAGATACCGAATTGTGACCTATGAGTAACTATCTAGATACCATAACTAGCCCATCTGCAGAGTTCGATCGGATCGTGTGTGATTACACTTGTATTCCTATGGTTGAGTGTAAGGGTACCTCACCACTCATCATCTACTCACATCCTTACCTTTTTGATGGTAATAGCTCTTCTTTTTACCCTTGTTTTTTCTTCTATCTTTATCCTTGGATCTTCCTTGTTTTGTTTTTTCCTTTATGATCTTTAGTGTCATTTGGAACTTCTCATTGAGAGAGTCCAACATCTTGTCTACCTTGGCCAATATTTTAGTAACTAAATTTTGGATTAGCAAGGCCTTTCTTTGCATAACCTCCTCTAATGACATTTCCTCCTTTGAGTTATAGAGATGAACCTCCTTTTTCTAGATGAAGGAATTCCTATTTAACTCCTCTACACTATCCTTTTTTTTAACTCCACTTCTTCCTTTGCCACATAGTTAATAAGTCTTTGAATTTGATGAACCTTCAATTCTGATAGTCTTCCTTAGGCATAGATTTCATGAGATTTCCTAGTTTTGTTCTTGAGCCAATTTTTGATGTGGTGAAGCTACTTGTGCTAAGAAAAATCATGGCTTGGACATCAGTGTAGTAGAGAATAATATTTACCCAAGGCCACATCAAAGGATTCATGGATATTCTATTTTCATCCTAGAATCTATTTCCTTAAGTTGTACACCCTAGAGTACATATGATACTTAACATTGAACAACTCTAACATTGCACTTCATCTATGAATAGATTTCATTTCAAAAGAGTGGTACCAACTTTTTGCTTTCTTTATGAGTCTTGGGAAATAAATTAAGCTTCTACCAATCATTTTCAATGTTTTGCAAGGTACATGCATCATGGAAGCCCTATAGATGATGTTGTGGATCAACATTGTAGCCTCCCTAAAACTTAGGGATATTTTTCATATCAAGTTATTTGATTTGGCTATCCCTTTGATGCTTGGTGTGGATGTTAAATATCTCACAAATGTCAATGATATTTCTTATAGAAAGCAATGGTTCATCATAGTCATCTCATTCATCATGTTTCCTATTGATGAGTCATGAATTTGCTAGCTGTGATATCGTAGCTGTGATATCATAGCCGTGATATCGTAGCCACGATATTGCAGCAGCCATGATATCGCATCTGTGATATCGCATACGTGATATTATGGCTTGCCTCAATTTATATCAATAAGAGGCTACTTTCCTTGTTATAGGACTTAGTTCTTAGTTCCTTACTCTTGCAGTTTTTCCTTCTTAGAGTTAGAATTATTTCTCAGTGCATGCCCGCTGTGTGGTGATTGTAATTGTACGACATCCTTATTCAAGTGTGATGTACTTGGACATGCACATGACCAGAAATAAAGATCGAGATTACTTCATCATTGCAACATTCACTTAGTTTAATTAATTAATTGTTATTGTTCTTTATTGCTTTCATAGTTAATGTTTCTTCACCCTAAACTCTTGTTAAATGCAAAATGAGTACGACTTGATCACGAGCACTTAAGTGTGACTACTTGGTAACCCAGTAGTGTAACTAGGATCTAAGCTTGGTAATGCTAGTGGTAGTCATGCATGAAGTCCAAGATGTGTACGGATGATTAAGGAATGAATTCTCATCGCACTTAGGCTAGCCTAGTTTAGTTAATATTATTTCCCATCATATCTAGGAGTAGTACTAGTATAGAAACACATCATACACCTCACTCTGGACTAAACCATACATGACAAAGCTAATACTAGTCTAGGTGGGAAGACAACGAACTGCGATCTATGAGTAACTATCTAGATACCACAACTAGCTCGTCTACAGAGTTCAACCGGATCATGCATGAAATGCTCGTATTAGTATGGTTGAGTGTAGGGGTACCTCGCCACTCATCACCTATGATATGGCCTACTACACATTCTTTCTTGATGATTTTTCTCTTCTTTTTGCTTTGGTCTACATTCTCTTGTCCCATCTCAACAATGAGTTCTTCTATTGTCTGGACCTTACCTTTGATTATTTCTCCCTTGATCCTAGTCACGCTCTTCCTTGTTAGAGTTAGATGTTGAGAAAGACGGTAAAGATGGAAAACTAGGAGAGTTATGTTGGCTTACTCTTCTTCTTTGATCTCTTAGTTATTTTCTTATTTAATGATAGAGAGATCTTGACCTTGAGATTCCCCTAATTCTAGGTTTATCTCTCCCCTTACATTGGTTGTTTGCCAAGATTGAACATAACCATTCGTGCATCAAGTTATCTTCACTGATGAAAGGAGGACCTTGGCATTGAGATCTACCTAATGGATAATTTGTATCCTTCTTCTCATATTGTGATGTTAGTATAATTAGAACCTTCTTTTCTTTGAAACTTTCATGATAAGCCTCCATGAGTTTATCTTTTCAAAGTGGGGCCTATGTAGGTTGATAATCCATGGAGAGGTGATCTTTAACTTCATACTCAAAGGTAGTTCATCCAAGCCCCAACTTCATCAATGTTTTCTTGAACATTGATAAAATGGCTTGATCAAGAAAGAACATAATATTATCTTCTAAGTCTCTCCATTGTAGCTTCTCATCTTAATGGAGGATGAAAGTGAAGTCTACATAGTATGGATCCAGATGGGTTTAAATGACCTTGAGTTGTTGGGGTACTTCATTAGAGTTCTTTTTTGTTCTATCATGAAGCATTATATAATTATCCACAAGTTGGGAATTAGCCCTACAAGAAGAAGATATCTTTTAGCTTATTCTTATAGTATGCCTTCAATAAAATCTTATTATTTTTCCTAATGGTGGTTCATTATATTCATGTAATAATCTTTGTACAATTTAATTATCTAGAATACTTAGTGCACAATAGAGATATCATAGTTCCCTAACAATGGTGCCAATGATGAGTAGCAAATGTCCCCTATAATGGAAGGAATCAATGTTGATTTTATTGCCATTCATGGAATGTGTCTGGGTATAATGCCACTGAAATAAAACTTCATTTAATCAATTCATTTCATGTTGTAGGCACCTAGAGGGAAATTTAGCTATGTCCTACAAAAGCAAATTGAAAGAGCTTTATTGTGAAAATAACACAATGTGTCATAAATGCATATGGTATATGCATTTATATAGGTATAGGATGGAATGGCATTGTCACATATGCATCAATGTATGAGAGGATACATCAATAGGGATGTGTTGACACAATTGATCAAAAGAGTCTTCATTACACAATGAATCAAATATCATAAAAATGCATTATTTTTGAAGGAGTGGAAGCTAAGAATTCCATATCTTTTGAGTCTAATGATTCCATAACTATACATTTTATTTGATGTTTTATAGATATTTGATTGTTTGACCCAATAAGAGTATTAGAACTTATAATAGTATAAAAAACCTTAGGTTAAAATGAAAAGTCATGAAGTTTATTGTTAGAATCTTAAATGATTAAATATCTATTCAAACTATGCAAAAGATTAAAAAAATAAAAACATAAAGCAAATAAACTAAAAAAATAAACCACAAAGAGAAGAACTATGGCAAAGAAGATAGAAGAATAAATACAAAGCCAAAAATCACTTGAAAAAGGAACAAAAAAACTCCATAGCAATAACCAAATATCCAATGTATAAACCAACAACAAAACTTTTAAAACCTCTATAAAAAAGACAAAATATTTATACAGAAACAAAATATAAAAAATAACAAAAAAAGATGACATAAATCATAGAACACAACAAAGAAAAAAAGTAAAAAAGAAAAAAGAAAAAAAGTGTTCAAAGAAATAAAAAGGACTAAAGAAAAAAACAAACAATAAGAAAGTAGAGGGAACAAAGGAGAAGATAAAAGGAAAAATTTAAACAATAACAAAAATGCTGGTGTGTGGGTAGTTACGTGAACAATAAACTAGATTATATATATGAGTAGGGGTTGTGCTATCGGCCAGTTATCTTCTCATTAAAAATATAGATTAGATATATATACATATAAATATAATAAATGCTTTAAGGATGAATAATATGTCTAAATAATCCTAGCAAGCCATTACTACCATTTCTGACCTATGCTTACCTCGCACACTTGGCCTAAAATTTTTGTATAGCAAACCATCAATTCTTATATTACTTTTTCGAAAAAAATTTTAGCCGTGTATCTTGGACACATGTCACCTTGCATGTGATACTTCCAACCTATAAATATTTCTTTACCCATCATTGAGAGTACATTTGAGTTGTGAAGTATTGAAGGATTATGGATTTGGAATAAAGGAAAAGAAAATTGTGAGGGTGTGAGGAAGAAAGGGTGGAAAAGAAAAAATATTTTAAAATTCCACAAAAATTATATAAGAAAGCTTATTTAATTTCAATAGTTATGATACTACCTTATTTTGTTAATAATTTTCTACACTTTCTTCCTAAAGTGGATGTCTTTACTATTATTATATTATTTTTATTGCTAAGTTGAGATTTTTTTGGTTTTCTATCATATTGAGATTGTCTTATACGGAAAATGTATCAAAACTTTATTCAATTTTACTCTATAATTTTTTTTTTGAATTTTGTGGAATATGTAAAACCTTTATTGAACTTGTCTCTTGCATATTTTATGATTATTTTGGATTGGTTTGTGGCATAAGATGAGATTTTTTTAAGGAATTTTGTGTAAATTTTTTGTTATTTTAGAAATCATGTGGAGAATAAATCATGAAAGAAAATATGATAAAATAATTTTGTAACTAGAATTTACTTAATTAATAGTAGAAACTCCTATTTGCATGTAGTAGTGAGGTGTTCCTTAGTGAGTCTCACCCTATAGGAACAAGGGTTATAATGGATTGCTAGCCTTGGATTTGGTTCCAGGCATTCATGTGTAGCTAAGGATTCAGACAAGACCATAACATTAGGTAATTGAGTCTAATGGTATGTGGTGAGGCATAATCAAGACCCGGCTTTCCAAGATAGAAGCCATGATTAGCTATCAAGGATATATTTCGAGATGTGAGCCATGGATGATCATTGAGGATGTTAGCAATGAGATTATTACTAAGACTCAGCCATTAAAGACTCATTTTGGATCACATATAATAATATAATGTTAGCAATGAGGTTATACTAAGACTTGTTCATTTGTTGGTAGTGAGGTAATACCAAAACATGTCTTTCATGGGTTCAATTCTAATAGGTAATGCTAAGTTATAAAGTTCTAATTGAATTAAATATCTTGCGGTGAACCTATATAACAATTATTTTGGGGTTTCAACACCCAAGAAATGTCTTTCAAAGTTTCTTAGATTAAATATAAATTTTTTTGATTTTGAAACATTTATTATTTTTTAATTCTTGAAAATATTTAATTATATTCTTATTGCTAAGCCTCCATCCTTTGCTTAATGAGGTTGTTATACCTTTGACCTTAAATTTTATGTGTTTTATGAATATAAAAATTAAATAGTTTTGCTTACTATAAAGGTTTTAACTCCTACATTTTAATGTAGAAAGCTTGAAATAGCTAAGAAAAAAGATAGAAAAGGGACTTAGGATAGAAGATGACTTGGTTTTGTGAAATAAGGAGGTTTTAGAATAATAAAATATTTTTTGTATATTTTTTTATTTTTATAAAATACAATTTATTTGTGACTTTTGAATATTTGATCCATGTATCTATTTTGGGAATAAATGATAAAATATTGTAGTTATAAAACTTCTATCTTTGTCATCTTGTCTAGGATATATGGATCATTTTTCATTTTAGTGTGCACTATATGTTTGGAGAAAAATAATATTATTTTATTATATATTCTCATTTTAATAAATATTATCATTTTAATGTCAAATATACTATTTTAACATTAAATAATGAAGTGTTAACCTTGTAGTAAGACCCTTGGCATACAAACCCATGTCCCAAATTTGATTCTAATGGACAACACTAATGAATTAAAAAAAATCCCATAAAAGCAATTTTGAAATTGCTATGTCTAATAGATCTATAGGTTCTTCATGGACATAAGTAAAAAGTTCCATTTTAGTTTCAAAAATAATGAGATGTTAACCTAGTGATAAGACTCTTACTTTGGAAGCTGCAAGTCATAGGTTTGATTTTGGGAGGCAATGTTGAGCTATAAAGTTTTACTTTAACTATATGCCTTGGGAGTAAATATTGTTAAAAATAAGTTTCAAGTTTTAACAACCCCCACCAATTTTAGTTTTAGTACTTTATTTATAAATTTTAAACATGGATAAGTTTATCTTCACATATCTTTTTGAGGCCAAATTAGTGTTGTTGGGATTGTCTTTACATTTACTTTTCATTTATGTATTTTATTTTATTATTCAGTATTTAACTTTCATTCTCATTTTTAATTTAATTTAATTTTTTATTTAATTAAAGGATGATTTGAAGAAACTAAAAATAAACAAAGATCTAGCTCGTCATACAAGCGAATGGTACAACAGAACTCATGTAGCAAATTGTATTTAGTTGGGATTGGGACAAGGCTAGGATGATGCTAATGATCATTTAATTATGAATATATGTTATAAGAAGGTTGTTGAAACCCAAAATCATGATGGTAAGTTATGGATTAGATTTTGGTAGATAATATTAAGTTATAAAGTTCTAATTTAGCTATATGTCATGGGGCTAATTATTGTTAAAAAAATATTTTAGATTCCAACACTTCTTGAAAGAATGATTATAAGTACCCCTCAAAACATATAGTAGACATGATACTTCAAAAGTATTATAGAGGAATATATGTTGAGCTTATTATAAAAAGCTTCCTCTCCTTCTACTCTTAAAGCTTTCTCAATCTTCTTGATTGTAACATCACATAAAGTTTTTAAGAGTTTAGTAAAAGAAAAGAAAATATCTAACAGCTTAAAGATATTTTATTTTTCATAAAATGCTAATATTTAGAGAAAATCCAATCTTGGAACTCCTTATTATGGAAACTAGAATATTTTAATCAAATAATTAGATATCTTGAAAGTTTGAAATATTGATTAACATGATAAAAAAGATGATTGTCAAACACTTTGTCATTTATTAAGGGGGGAATGTTGGATTCCAAAAATAAAATTAATAATAAGGAAAAAGCTAAGAATACATTATATACTTAACACTAAATAGAAAACACCAAAACCAACATGAAAATACAAACCTTTTCAATTTTAGGAATGTCTACTAAGGTGTACAACTTTACAATTAATGTTTTGAAAATCAAGAGAGAAAAATTAATTGTTAATAAAAACAATGATCCTAATCCTAATATCATTTATATCATTTTCAACAATTGTGCTTGAACTTAAAACAACAAAAGGATTCAAGACAACAATAGAAGCCTTTGTTGAAATATCAACTTTTGTAGGAAATAAAGATCCAATAGGAAAATGAAAATCATGATTGATCTTATGTTAATAATCTTTACCATTAGTTATAACATGGTTATTAACATTACTTTTAACCTTTAAGTTAATAGTATTCTTGTCAAATAAGGAAAAATTTGTATATTTCAACTAATCAATACTTATAATATAAGTAAAACTATTGATAGAAGCTTCTATCTTCTCTAATTTTTTTATTGTCATTTGATCATTTTTATCATTGACATTAACTTGATTTTTTGTATCTTTAGCTTTATATTATTTTTTTCTATCCTAAATTTCAACATTTTTTCTTTTTCCAAACATGTTTTCCTTGAGTAGAATAAGAAAAACATTAAATAAATGTCCTTTATGATGTTAAAATCTAAAAGAAATAAGAAGATTATAAGTTTTAATTTTGTTGAATGTTAATTTTCTTATATGCTTGTAATACTAATTCCTTTTATGGTTAAGAATATTAATTTTAATAAAAAAAATCCATGAGAATAAAATTGTATAGAAATAGATTCCATATACTTAATAGGACTAAGAAGACCAATAATTTATTGCTTAGCTGTCCAAAAAATAAACGGAAGATTAAATAGTTCAATAGAACATGGAATTTTAGAATATTCTTCAAATTAGATCTTAAAATCTGATGTCCATTTATGGATAATCAATAATACATACTTATGTATAAATGATCCTAGATCTAGGACACACTACAACATGAAAGCATCACTTAGCTCAAGAATTAGAAAAAAATGAGAATAGTACCTAACATGAATAACTTGAATATTGTGTTTTTGTATCACATCATTTAGTTGCAAAGAGAAAATTCAATTATAAGGTAGGTAACCTAAAATTTAAATGAACACATATCATTATGTAAGATCAACAATCAATAACTCATATACATCATCATGAAGAACAAAATTAAACATCTTATTTGCATCAACATCATTAAAAGAAGGTGATGGGCCATGATATCGCATCCCACGTGATATCGCGGTGTGCCACGATATCTATAAATAAGAGGCAGCTCTCCCTTGTTTTCCATCCTAGGCTTAGACCGTACTGAAAATCTGGCAGTTTGATCCCTCCAGAGATAGAATATTTTCCATGTGCTCGCAGTAGGAACTCCAAAGTGAATGGATATTTATTTGAGCAAACATTGTACCTGAACACAAGTTTGTGTACGGAAATAAAGATGAACTTCCTGGATAAACCTTGCAGTGCAATGAATAGGCTAATTAGGATTTTATTTATTGTTATTTACTATTTTCCATTTAAATGCTTTATTAGTTATAAATCTTTTTCAACCCTTCTCTCCTAGTTAAGTGCCTAAGTACGACCGCTTCGAGCACGTGCGTTACGCTTGGTGATCCTAGAAACGATTAGCATTTGGTAACCAAGGTTGCATTGGTTCAGGGTGTGAACGGTAAGTGGGAATGGATGCTGATGCTAGGTAAATTTAGGCTTAGTTAGTTAGTTAGAGTTAGTTAGTTAATATCTTCAACCCTTCACCTCACTAGCATAGGAGATAAAACAGAAAAGCTATAAAAATCATATACCTCGGACTTACTTAACCATACCGTGACAAATACAAGTAAGTCTGGGAAGACAATGAATAATTAACCTTAAGTGTTCCATGAGGTGTGTAGGCACTTAGTCTACGAAGTTTGACCAGATCATGCATGTTACGCTCATATTCGTATGGTTGAGTGTAGGGGTACCTCGCCACTCATCATTGGTGCTGTTGCCGGGGACTAAGTGTTTGTGCGCTAAGTAGAACATAAGAAATTAATCACATTGTTGGGAGCTTAAAAGAACCTTAGGGTTAATCAAACAAAAATTTTTATAACGGTTAATTAGCACACCGATAAGACATCATGTCTTCTTCCTCTTCTCACAAGAGCACTTCACCTAAGGATAATACAAGAAATAGTCAGCAATCAAAAACACATAACCTAAATCAGCCAGTTCCTCAACAATATAGGTTGATATATACTCATCCCGATGAGTATATACCTAACTTTACTTTTATCCTCCATCAAGATGAATAGATGCGCTAGAGAGACTTGCAAGGTAACATAGTGTTACCATCGGATCGTGCAGTCCCTAACATGCTCTTCTGTGCTTTGGCATAGATAAGCATGACGGAATTATATGCTGAATACGTTGTGGAAGATTTTGACATGAGGGATTACCATCCCACAACCACACAACATATAAGGGACTCAAGGCAGGAGAGCCAACATACACTATTGAAGGGCAAAGAGGTCCCGTGTGTCCTAAGTGAGATTGGAGATGGTGAACCTCTTATAACAGGTTCTCTATCGAAAGATGTTTCCCGTCCTAACAATGGTGAGGAGGTGGGGTATCAGAACCTACGCTCCACAAATCATAACGCTAGTTCTAATCCTTGTGAACACCAACTGTTCATTGAGGGAACAACAACACATGACAAGGATGGGCACTTAGATTGTCATCACGATCGGGGCTGAAGCCATAGAAGAGAAGGCAAGAAACATCATCATGGCAATGCTTTTCCTTTCTTCTTCCCCTTCATCACATCATTCACCCTCTTCTTGCACATCAGGGTGCAATCATCAAGAGCATAACGAAGAGGATAAAAGTAAGATAAATGAGAGACCTCGACGAGAGAGTCGAGAGAGAGGATGAGGGCAGTCAAGAGAGTCAAGGCATGAACGAAGGAAAAGTAGGGAACAATGAAGACATCATAGAAATCATGAAAGAGATGATCATGAAGAACCCCTACTTGCCACCCGAAGCATGCTAAATATAATAGAGGTAGTATGAATTCCAACAAGACATTTAAAAGATAGTTAGATCAAGTGCTTAGACATGAACAACATCCCATGCTTTGAAGGGGGATACAACACAAATCTGAAAAATCATTTATAGGAATTCCACGATGCCTGCGCCTTGCAAAACATAGAAAATAAGTGGTAGAAACTAAAGTTGTTTCCTAGGACACTCATCAAGGAAGAAGAGAGTTGGTACTGATCCTTAGAACTAGAAACCATCAGGAGGTGGAGTACGATGTTAGAACTCTCCAATGATAAGTATTAGACATACTCTAGAGTGTCTAATTTGCATAAGAAGATCCGAGGATGGAAGCAAGGTACTCACGAACCCTTGGATGCTACCATGGGTCGCTACTATGCATTGTTACATCATTTCCTAGGCCATGGTTATGCACAGCAGGATCAACTCCGCCACATCGTAGATGGGCTAAGGTATGAAACTAGGAGAACCCTTGGGACTTATGCCCAACTAAGATTATCAGAACTTAGATCCCATGAGATTCATCACTTGTTGGAACAAGTAGCCAAAGAAGAAGGGGAGCTACAAAAAATGGAAAGTGTGGAAGAATATAATCGTGATACCTCTCTTCGAAAGAAGGGAGTGAGGTTTTGCGATGAAGAGGATGAGTCACCACTCAAAGAGTTGGTGAACAGAAAAACCTTGCTGCTTCAGAAGCTAACAATGGAAGTATTGGCTAAGGTAGATGAAGTATGGAGCTCCTTAGACAGTAAAATTGAAACTATCCTTAAGATTGTAGAAGAGTCTAAGGAGGAACAAAGTAGTGACAAGGACAAGAAAAAGTGGAGAAATTCAGGCCCTGCATGTGACAAGGGTAAGGGAAAAATAATCATCTTCGATGAGGTTGTGGATTCAGATACAGACGATGAAGGTGGATGCCAGATCTGCCAATATGACCATCCTAAGGGATGTTGTCCAATCATCTCACATCTACAAGAGTCTGGGGTGTATGCACTCAACCCGAGACTCAACAAATAGTAGACACCCCGTAGGTTACCTTATCCCTAAGGTAACCCAAGGCAGTTCCACCAACCCTTGACTTACTATCCAAGTGGAACTCTACCACAACCCATCGGATAACATCAGAAGTGGTAATACCCATAGTCATGGGGGATGCCATCGTTGAAACAACAATACCCTTACTGGCAGCCAGACCCATATGGATATTCCGTGTAGCAGCCGATTTCTCCAAGTGACTCTATGGGTCACACAACTCCCCAACGTCACTACCAAGTTTGGGAGTACTTTAGAAGGACTCCTTCTCCCCTGGGAGACACTCCATACCCATACCATCCTCCTAATCCTTCCGCACCTCTTCCACCGTTAGTTCCCACAACACCTCCTACTTCAACAATGCAAGGGTGATGACATGGAGGAATGCACAATTTCTCCTCCATGCAATAAGTGTGCCCTTGAAACTCTAAGACAAAGATGCCTGTATGTAGCAACCACACAACAAGTAGTAGACACCCTGTGGTTGGTAGCTACTAGAAAGAGCAACTAACAAATATGCATGGAACAAACTAAGGAAATAACCCATGCCAACAATGAAGGCATAGACACATTGAAATATGAGCATCACCAACTTCCACCCCTTAATCTAAGAACATCAATTGGGAGAAGTTGGACACTTTTAAGAAATTCAAACAGACGCTCATTATTTTAGATCTCTCCCTTGCAATTCAGTCATGGAAGAGGTGGCCACCTATGCTAATCATTTGGGGCCCTTAGTTCTTTTTAATTTTTGTTTTACACATTTTTGTTTTACATGTTTTTGTTTTACAAGTTTTTGTCTTACACATTTTTTTTTACAAATTTTTGTCTTACATGTTTTTGTTTTACACGTTTTTGTTTTACACATTTTTGTTTTACATGTTTTTGTTTTACACATTTTTTGTCTTACACATTTTTGTTTTACAATTTCTTTAAGTTTTCTTATTTTTTTTTTGTTTTACAAATTTCTTTNCAACATCATTATACTTTTCCATTTTGTATGTGTGTGTGTGTGTGTGTGTGTATTATCCACCTTGTAAGTTTGTCACACAATAAGTGTTCTTCATGATGGTATGAAATGTGTTTATATTGATTGCTAATGTTTGGTTTTTACCTTTAAGTCATGATGTTGATACTAAGGTATGTTTCTTTTGATATGGCAGGCAATGAGTTTACTTCATCCATACATCCACCGGTTTCTATGGTCTCTCTTGGCTTGGAAATGTACAGTTCTTTTCTAATAAGAACTTTAACAAATCAATGACTGGGCATTTCTCAAACTAAGGAAGGACTCAAGGATTGAACAGGTGTGAGTTCAAGGGAACTTGATGCATTTGTGTTGGCCATTCTCTTGGGTTCTTAGATGTTTTCTTCTTGAATTTTCTTACCGCTTTGACGTTACTGAATCATTGAGAAGCTAAGCAATAAAAATAGCAAAGTATTTGCATGGTGTGGTTCTCATGCATAAATATATAAAACGCAAAAAAAAACTGTGAGAATTCAAAGCACACCCCTTAGAAGAAATAATCATTTGGGCTACAAGCACTGGTTATGGAACTAAAATAAAAATTTTCTCTCTAACTAAGGCCCTTCTTGCTTCCCATTCTCTCCTCCTTGTTTCATCGGAATGGTGGTGGCTCTTGGGTTCTTGGATGTTTTCTTCTTGAGTTTTCTTGCTGCTTCGCCGTTACCAAATCATCGAGAAGCTGAGCAATAAAAATAACAAAGTATTTGCATGGTGTGGTTATCACGCATAAATATATAAAACATAAAAAAAAAACTGTGAGAATTCAAAGCACACCCCTTACACAAAATAATCATTTAGGCTAAAAGCATTGGTTATGGAACTAAAATAAAAATGTTCCCTCTAACTAAGGCCCTTCTTGCTTCCCATTCTCTCCTTGTTTCGTTGGAATGGTGGTGGCTCTTAGGTGACGACATTCTTGTTACTTCAAGAGGATGGATTGGCTGAATGCATTAATGTGAAGTCACTAGATGTGGTTGGTTTGAGGCTGAAGTTGGAATGAGATTTGCTAAGTCACATTAATCATGAAACACACAAGGGGCTGTACACCACCTTGTTCTTGGGATTCCATTCCATTTTCTTCTCTCCACCCTTCTCTCCATTGTTCACCTCATTGCTAGTTGTATTATTAGTATATATTTTAGTTGATGCATTTTTTTCTTTTCAGTAAATTCTTGTGGTTAAGACTTTAACTCTTGTTCCAAATGACATTTCCAAAGCCTATGGACTCTTTGAATGTGGGTTTGTCAGGGCATTAAGGGCATGAGCTTGCTTTGGGGAGGACCCACTAACATTCCTATTTGGTGCACTAGTTAAATTCTTTCCCTAAACATTTTTGCAATCTATTTTATTTGATTCATTTCCATCTTGACATCCATTTCATCAATGCTATAGTTGTCTCTTTTTCCTCATCTTTCTTGTTTTTTTTCTTTCTCCCTTTTAACGCTATTGGAGGTTCACGATTAGTCATGGGGGTATGGGGACCCAATTTTTTCAATTTTCTCCTAACCCCTACACCTTCTGTAGTCACCAATACTATATCTCCAGATCCAAAAATAGCCATACCACAACCTAGCCAATGGACCTTTCACCATAACAAGGTATCAACTACATTAAAATTCATTTACCCTTGCTAATATAAGATTGTGTTGTGTGTGTAGATGACAATCATACAACAACGGAGGGAATTTGGAAGGAACACTTGGAATGGAGTAGTGCTGAAAGCAGCTATGCAAGGAGCACGATCGATGGTGCGCTTATGGATAGACAACGAAAGATGCAATCTTGGCATTGGTAGTAGCAAAACTTCTTTCTCTCTCTTTCTCAGCTGCCAAATGAGGCCTAATGTCAATGTAATAAGGTGTTCACTCTTGTTGTCATGAACACCAGTTTTGTTTTGTTTTGTAATGATGATCCATTCACAAGTCATCCCATTAGTTTCATTTTGAGTCAATAATCCCATCCTTTCCTGATATTATTGTAAGGAACTCAAGGACAAGTTTTTATTTAGTCATGGGGGTATGATGGAACGCGATATTGCATGGGCTGTGATATCATGTATGCTATATCACGGTGTGCTGCAATATCTATAAATAAGAGGAAGCTCTCCCTTGTTTTCCATCCTAGGCTTAGACTGTAGTGAAACTCTGGTAGTTTGATCCCTCCAAAGATCGAATATTTTCCATGTGCCCGTAGTAGGAACTCCAAAGTGAACAGATCTTTATTCGAGCAAACATTGTACTTGAACACAAGTTTGTGTACGGAAATAAAGACGAACTTCCTGGATAAACCTTGCAGTGCATGTAATAGGCTAATTAGGATTTTATTTATTTTTATTTACTATTTTCCATTTAAATGCTTTATTAGTTATTAAATCTTTCTCAACCCTTCTCTCCTAGTTAAGTACCTCAGTACGACCGCTTCGAACACGTGCGTTACCCTTGGTGATCCCAGCAACGATTAGCGTTTGGTAACCAAGGTTGCATTGGTTCAGGCTATGAATGGTAAGTGGGAACGGATGTTGATGCTCGGTAAATTTAGGCTTAGTTAGTTAGTTAGAGTTAGTTAGTTAATCTCTTCAACCCTTCACCTCACTAGCATAGGAGATAAAACAGAAAAGCTATAAAAATCATATACCTCAGACTTACTTAACCATATCGTGACAAATACAAGTAACTCTGGGAAGACAATGAATAATTATGGGAAGACAAAAAATAATTAACCTTAAGTGTTCCATGAGGCGTGTAGGCACTTAGTCTGCAGAGTTCGATCAGATCGCGCGTGTTACGCTCGTATTCGTATGGTTGAGTGTAGGGGTACCTCGCCACTCATCAGAAGGCATCACAAATTTTTGCTTACTAGCTAATAAATTTGCATTATGAGAATTAATAAAAATGCTTACATTAATAAAACAAGCTGATGTAGAAATTTTAGCATTAGTAGAAGAAGTTGATTTTTCATGAAAAAAGAGTCATAGGGAAAATACATATTTAATAATAAAGGAACATTATGTTCGTACTTTATGGATCATTAAAGTTTATCAATACAACAAAGACATTAGAAAGCTTAGAAAATGATTTTAAAGCTGTAAAAAATAAATATAGAAAAATAAACTAAATTGAAACCAAAGCTATAAAATTGAGTGCTTGATGAACTTTACAAATATACTAGAAATCACTATTTAATTTGAATTTGAAGTTGAAAATCTTAGTGCAAAAGAAACTAAATGTAACTTGAAAAAGGTAATAATAGAATGTAAAAAGTAGGATAAAAAAGCAAAACATTTGAGAGCATCTTATAGCCTAAATAATAGTTGAATATTGAATGGTATTTTCTAGCGATAGTTGGGAAGATTAAAGCAAAGAGAAAAATTATGATCAAATAGTGCCTTGTTGAAAGTATTTTTTCCTTATTTGAATATCTTAATGATAAAATAAAAATATTTTTATAAGCTAGGCTAGGAAGCCAGATAGTCTTCAATGAAGTGGTGTTAGTGCTTCATTATATCATAAAAACATTAACACTTAATAACTAAAAGACTCTTAATAACCAACATGACTGAAATCATCAATGAAAGTGGACTAGTATATTTATTCCATAAGCAACACCTATGAAAAGATGGATAATTTATATCAATATTCTCTCATATGGCCTACATGGCATTGTTGAAATCATATATATATATATATATATATATATGAATGCATCATAGCCATACTTTAACTCTATCTATAACTCTCACTTAAATAAAGGACCTTAATACATTAATCATAATGGTTATGTTCTTAGGTTTGTGTATTTTCTTTCATGATCGTAATGTATGATATTCCTTAAGGGAGTGCTTTATGGACTATTTCTTTACAAATGGTATTTTATAAATCATTTAGGATTGTACTTTAGTTATCCCAATGGATATAATATACACTCTATGTGCATTTAAACTAGCTTTGTTATATATATATATATATCATATATATCTATAATTTGGTTAAGAGGATCTACATCAATAAGGAATAAGTTATTTGTATAAAAAATTACCTTTAGACAAAGAACAAAATTTGTGAATCTCCATTGTATGCTATCACTTATAGAATGTAACAAAGCTTCTTGTTCTTATTAGTAAACATGAAAAATGCACAGGTGAATGTGGAAGGGTGCTAAAAAAAAAATTGTGAACTAAATTTTTCATGAATTCTTAATGAAGAAAAAAGATTTTTGTATTAAAAAATTCATGATCATTAGATAAAGAAAAAAAATTTCTACATCATTCATCATATGCTCTCACTCATGGAATATACTGAAGCTTCTTGTTCTTATTACTAAACATGGACAATGCACATGAAAATAGGAAAATACACCACTTGGTAAGAATGATTTGCCTCCATATGCTTTTGTTTAGCTTAAACACCCTTTCTGTTAGCAACTATACATTTTGTTTAGCATCTTCATGTTGAGATCTACCCATATTATTCTTGTCATCTATTTGTTGTTTCATCTCTATTATTGGCATCTTCCTCTTTAGTGTTTGCTTTTTCATGTTTCTCTTCATCTTCAATGTTTGCTTACAATTAATAGCAAAGATAGACATGATTTAGTAATTGTCAATATTCTAGAATCTTACAATAAGATGAACATTTTAAGGAACTTCAAAATTTAGTCTACTTCTAAATTCATAAAGAGATCAATTTAAAGCTTGGGGTTTTGGCAAGAAGAAATGACATTTTGGACATGCTATGATGGTTTTTTGATTTTGATGACATGTATTCTTGCAAGACTAATCTTCTATATGTCTTTGAGGAAGTGTGAATGTTTCTTTTTAATATTTAGCTTGCACTTTATCTTTTTTGATGGTATTTAAGTGGTTCTTTATTGTGTTTTGGACATTTCAATATACCCACTTGTTTTCTACATGTATATTAGCCTACATCAGTATTATCTCCTCTTCCTCTATCCAAATCTCCTTCTTAATTTCCAATCATAGGCAATCTTACCATCCTTTTCTACATTAGCTTCCCACCTGGCTTATCATTAAGAGTCCAAAAGACACATTTGTTGTTGTTGATATTATTTAAAGATCCACATTGGGTTAAGACTATTCTCTCATGCTTTTAACAACTGCTATGATTTTCCATGAAAACATGGTAGCAGACATCATCATCATCATCATGTTAGTCTTATCCCAAAATAATGGGGTTGACTAGATTATTCCTTTTTTCATCATTTTTTTTATAGTCCTAGCATTTGCATCCATAATAAGATTTGACATGGTTATGTAGTTGGCTATCATCGTGATGCTAACTATCCTTCCTTTGAATTTGGGATTTTAGATTGACATTGGTAGAAATAAAAAAATAGAAATAAATCAAAACATGTTGGACATGAATGAAATGCTATCATAGCTTTCTTGCTTCTTATTTTATACTGGTCTTTCAACTTGAACTATGTATTTTTAGTTTTTTAATGTTGCTTGATTTATGCTTGTTTTTTTTATTCTTCTCTTCTCCCTTCATCCATAAATGATATTTTATCATTGTTGGTAATCTTCTACAAGGATTTCATTTTCTAGCTTTTCTTATGTATGAAATATATTATTAGGTACTACATGATGCAAACTCCTTGAACTTTATAGATTAAATATTACTTTTTAGTGGTCTAGGTAAGGTCCCTAGAGTGTTATGAATAGAAAAATATTTAACATTACTAAAGAATGATTGGTAGTTGGTCTCTTATCCAATACTATGGAATTTGTTATCAAATAATTCTTTAGTCATGTACAGATTATAGCAAGAATCAAATTATGCATGAAATGAGCTAATAAGTTCCATATGATCTAAATGATCTATGTACTTTCTTGCTGATAATGTTTGAGTCATAGGATCAACAATCATTAGCTTAGGACTAATATGTTGAATATCAACTTCAAGCTTCTTAAGTATATCTTTAATAATAATAGACAGATACATTATATTAATATGTTTGCTATGAACCCCATGAAATAATTGTAATATAGGTTCTGAGATATATAATCCAATTAGAACTTTATAACTTAGCTGTTGGCACATTTTGGCCATTTCATGGAATAGGTTAACATGATTAAATGTTTATGCAATTGGATAAGTGGCAAGAATTTCAGTTTGTAGAAAAAATTAGAAATAGCATTGATCTAAAAAAGAAAGAAAAATGATACTAGCACTTTTTACCAAATAAGTAGTGGAAATGCTATTTTGCTGTGGTGTTATTAAGGTGCTATTTTTAATAGAGACGTTTGGCCATGTTCTATAGTTGCTTCAAAAATAATTGTTTTACAAATCAATTATTTGTAGCTTTCTGAACTACCTTGAGGAGAAGAGGCATCAACGTCTTATTTGCAGTAATAATGCCCATATCCACATCCAAAAACCTCCCTTGAAAAAATTAAGAAGATTACCAGAGGCATCAACTACAAGATCACCGGCTTCTGTGAAATTTCAGATAAATTGGAATTCAGAAACCAAATCCACATAAATGTAAAACAAAAATATTCTTTGTAAATAAATGAAAATCAAGAAGCATATTATGTTATTGCTGAATGGCACACAAGTGGATAGTAATAAGAGAAAGAGAGTGATGGAACAGTAAAGTTTGCTTTTACTGCATTATTTCCGCAAAATCCAAAATCAATTAGTTATAGATAAGAGCATTCGATTGAAGATCCGTTTCTATCCTCTGCTTAAAAAGCTTCATAGCTTCCTCAACTTGTCCATGCCTGCACAGTCCAGCAATTGCAACGAAATAACAATAAACATCTAGAGACAATTCGTGTTCATGCATTTCTTCGAACACCTGGTAGACACCATCTTGTCCATTCTCTCTGCAACTAATTCAATGACGGAAATTTCCATTCTTCAACGAATGGAACCTACTATGCTTATGCACCGCCTGATTACCCTCATCCCTGGCAACATGGCAATGAAAAGCGCAACGCGGCAGGGCCTGGCACACAGTAAGCAGGGAAAACGTTGTTTATTCCGAATTTCTAAGACGATTTTGCCAGAGCTAAACCTGCAACATAGTAATTTTCAGAAATGAAGAAAGTTTAGGGAGATTGCTTCTTGAAACTCTTTTATGGAGTGGTGCGTTTATTTAAGGTTTTGAGGGTTTTATCAAGGCAGATCGTGATGAGATTTATTTAGGCGAAAATGGTGGCCATTATCGTGATTTGGTGCACTAGGGCTTGTAGCAGCCTTGTTATTGCCATTGGATGTCAAGGGAATGAGCCTCCAGCCTTGAACCTGCTTGTGTTGCTAACCCATGAATTTGGCTTTGATCTTGGCCTCTCTGCTATAGTTGCTGCACTTGCAACGATTATTGAAACTGCTTTGTGGGCTAGTTTAAGATAGGGCAGAACTACATTCCGAATCTTGCAAAGCAGAAACAGGGCATGTGTTCATTTCTGCGGGTTTTGCACAGGGATGAGGAAAAATTAGTTACAGAAACACCAACAGCACCGTCATCGCCATTAAACACCTGCTTGGCCGTCATCGCTTCTCTACCGTGGACCAATCCCTAATCTGCGTCAAAAATAAGAATAGAAATCTATCAGCCAAGAACAAGTGAACTCCGTTTTGGGTAGTTTCAAAACTGCAGCAGTCTGCATTCAGAGGAATGACACTCCAAGGTTTTCTGGTAAGAGGTAGCAACGAAAAAATCATTTGCAATTGGAGACGCTATGGTGGTAAAGAGAATATTACAATACCTAGTATTCCAAGAGTTACGGAGCTATTACTTCATTCTGTGTATCCTTTGTCTTTTGGTTGAATTTCGTACATGGCAAGGTTTGTGGCTGATGATTTTTTGGTAGCTTCTAATGCGTTTGAAAAAAATATTGTGATTTAAGGAGAAAGGGGGGCTTTCAACGGCATGCTATGTTGGGGTTAGAAGTGGGGCTAGGCCTTCATGGAAAAGGTTGAGATCATACTTTTGAGTAGTGACAAACCTTTGAAGAGTGTAATTGTGTATGAAATTTGAGTTTAGCACTATGAAGCCTTGGATGCTAATTCATTGCTTATATATTTGTCGGAGTCATTGCCAAAATGTATTCATTATGTATATAGTTTTATTAAAAAAGAATTCATGAGATAGTTATATGAACACACCATTTGGCCACCATAGCTTTTATTTTCTATAATGGTAACTTTTTGTGAAAATTATAACTTCCTAGCATTAATCCCATGAATTTTGAACACACCATTTGGCCACCATAGCTTTTACAACCTCTTTATCTCCACAATGGCCACTTGTCAACTACAACTTTTTTATCTCCATGATGACCACTTGGCAACTGAATGAAAACACTTGGAAATTGAATGAAGACACTTAGCAACTGAATGGGACACTTGTCAACTGCAGCTTTTTTGTCTCTATGGTGGTTATAACCACCCAAAATTTTTGTAACTTACCTAACTACCTATGAGGCCCTATAAAAGGGCTTCAAGGGTAGGAAAGGAAGAAAACACATTTTTGAGGTCTCAGAACACAAA